>CM035129.1:83521712-84091712 GCA_020205605.1 Panax ginseng | reverse complement strand
TGTTTTGACATGTATCAATTCTGTTTGCACATGTACATATGATATGAAAATTGATTCCAATAGGAAGAACTAATAAGTAAACCATAAATAAATACAATGAGTCATTTTCAAGAATAAACTCAATTATATGGTGCAAATTTTAAATGATTTCGATTTTATTGTATGATAATGATAGTTTAGGGACAATTGCAAACCAATTTCTATAGCTAAAAAATGCAGAACTAGTTGTTAAATATTTGTTTGGCGTGGGTGCATCAGCTTGGTGTAATTTGGTTGGATAGTCTGCACCATATTTCTAGGGTGATATGCCTTTTATTGCTGAAATGAGTAAATGGAAATAAAATTAGACTGACCCTTTATGCTTTTAATTGATTATAAAATACCTTATTTGTTAGCATTCTAGTTGGAAGGCGTATGATGATAAAATTATTTGTGCTTATGGGGGTCAAAGCTAAAGCTAATCCTAATATTACTGGTTTTCATTTCTTATTACTTGCAGTCTTGTTTATTTGTTAGCATTCTAATTTGCAGTCTTCACCCTAGCCTAGTACCAATTCCTATTTTTTCAATTATTTTCCGCAATTCAAGCTTTCAAAATCATGTCTTGCATCAAAATATTTTTCATGGATGCTAGATTCTTCCGTTGCCCTTTTCTATAATTTGTTATGTTAGTTGAATTGATTGTCTTGCTTGTTTTATAAGACTATCATACTTTAAGTATCAAAACATGTCTTATTTGTTCTTCAATTATCATATTCATTGGTGCTAGATGTCACACGCTTTATAACGGAGGGTCACTACTCGCCATTCTCCCATTACACTAATATGTTACTTTTAATCCATTAGCCTAACATTACGACATTTTCCACTTAGAAATTCATATATCTAGTTATTTTTTGAGTTTTTTTTAATTATTTGCTTAGAAATTGTATAGATCACTTTATTTTATGTGTGTGGCCTTGTGGGTGTGAGTGTGAGCATAGAGGAATGGATTGAGGGAGAATGGGAGAGGATTCTCTATAGATCATATTCGCACTTGTGCAGCAGTGCAGAGCAAGGGTTTGAGGGAGCAAGTGATGGGAGGGTTTCTCCTTATATCATACTTTGGCACTACGCATTGGGTTTTTGCATGCTTCTTCAATAATTTATATAGCTCTAATGAGTTTCGAGGAAGTTTGCTCTTTACTCGTTGCTTAATAATTCAAATTGAATGCTTTACAGGGATGCAGTCATCTCAGGGGAAATGGGTGTATTTAATTGTTTGAAGTGATTATTGATTCATATTATATAAGGCATCTTTCGTACTTTATTTTGGACACCTCTATATCATCTTTAATTACAAAGTAAATCGTAAAATCAGTCCACTAGAACACTTCTACTTTTAATTGATTTCAATTGTTGTACATTAATATATGAATAAATTAGATCGCCTGAGTTGTTTGGTAACTAAAAAGTATAAAACATTTGAATGACTTTTAAATTTAAAAATATCAATTTTAAATTTAAAAATATCTCAAATTGACTTTTCAAAAATCAATACTGATCTTAAAATTTAGAATGAAGTAAGTACAATATTTTTAGATGTTTCATATATTTAAATTTTTCATTAAGAGACAACTTTGAATGATTTAGATATATTTCTTCTTTTTACTAAGAGACGATAAGAGTCAAACAAAATTTTACCAAACAATTTTACCCTCTTGCCGAATCATATATGGAGCTCTTAAGAGATATTAAGAGGTAAATAAACACCACCTTAATCTACCTAAAAAGAGTATCAATTAATTGCCTGACAATCCATATTTTGGAACCATTAGAAGACTTCCTTAATGTTATTGTTAGAAGACTGTGCAATGCAGGTTGTAAAATGAACCATAACAATATATATATATATATATATATATATATATATATATATATATATATATATATATATATATGTGTGTGTGTATGTGTGTGTGTGTGTGTGTGTGTGTGTACATTTTGCCACCAAACATGTCAAGTATCCTTTCTCTATGACCAATTTGGTTGGTAGCTTCTTTTACATAAGAGAAGTATTTTCATAATTTGTTGGCACATTCTTATGTAACTCAAGAACTCAACCAAACAAAAGGTTATAATTGGGTGTGAATTTTGTCACTTAATGTTGGGTTTAATTGAAGTGCCACGAGTCGATTTTGTTTTTATCGTTATGGTATGGTTGTGGAGAGCCTTCCATTTTATTAGAAAGTTATCTCTAGTTATTTTATGATTTTTTCATTTAGAAAATTAATTCCTTAAATAAAATCTTTGCAAATGCTCTTTCTGTTGAGAAACATTGGAAGTGTGGTTTTGTTATTGATGATAGAGTATGACACCAGAGCCTTCCTTTTCTGGATCATTATCATCAATCCTTTGTTTAATTCCTTAAAGAATATGTTTTTAAGGTTTCTAATGGGGAATTAAGGATGTTCCACAAAAATTCTCCTTTATAAGATCAGTCATAAAACACATACTTCGTTACAATATCAATAATATACATTAACTGAGACCTAATCTATGATTGAGGGTGGATTATAGGATTGTAGTTTATGGCCAGTTGGCCACATCTAGTTCATCATGTCTTTTCTTAAAATCTAAACTGAAGTTATTTGACCTAGTGCTCCTTGGAGCACCTCATCAGAAATTAAGCGCACTTCTTTTACAGATCCAGATATAAACTCTGCAGTTCTTCTAGGGATCCACCACTATAGTGATGACAAAAACCAAAGTAGTGTGAAAAGGTCTGGTGGATAAAAAATGGTGCTGTTTTGGCTATTTATCTTCACAATAGTGATTGTTGTATGTTAATTATCCTAAAAAAGTTGATGTATGGAGACATTTACCTACGAATTGATGTTCACATGAGATCAAAATTAGGGGAGATCTGGAGTCCAAATTCAGAAATTACTACTAAGATGGTATTTTCTCCACAAGCAAGCTCTTAGCGAAAGAAGGTCAAGATACATACTTGTTAAAAAAAGGGAGAAGTTAAAGATGTAGGTAGATTTTAGAAATTGCATTTTCGCAATCAATATCTTTCACAAATTTTCAAAGTTTAATGCTTTTGTATATTAATACTTGACTAAGTTGTTGGATGTTGATGATTTCTGCAATTTTTCCAACCTCCACATGTTTACAGATTTGTCTATCTTTAGTGTTAATGTACCATGATATTTGACTATGGTTCCATCTGTTTCAATAAAAGTTTTTCAGGATAAACTTGTATATTTTCCGCATTTAAAAATGACTTGCATATCTGGAAAACTGCAAGTCTTATTATAGAGCCTTGAAACAAACAGCTGAGCATGTGGAAAATGTTTTCGGGAAAATATATTCATTGAAACATACGGAGCCTTAGTTATTGATTGGAGAGTTAGCAAGTCAAAATACCATTTAGATTTTCTTTATCTGTACATAGTTTTCATATTGCATTCATTTCCTTAACATACAGGCTAGTTGTATCCTTTTTGGGGTGATTTTTCTTGAAAGCCTAGTGCAAGTAGCTTTTGAGCCTCTTTTGTATAGGGTGAGGACTGTGAGGTCATGTAGGTTGGGTGGCATTGCCTTTCATTTCCCCCAAGTGTTTTGCATACATTTTGTGTACTTGAGTTTGCTTCCTTTTGGCGCTTTAGTTCTAACATTTAGATATCATTTGTATTAATTTTGGTTGTAATGCTTTTCCTTTCATCTAAATTGGTTTTGGCTACAGGCGGAGAAAAGGAAACGTAAAGCTCAGATACAAGAAGCAAAACAGAAGAAAATCATTAAAAGGGTAGATGAGCATAGGTTGTAAGATGGCTAATCATAATTTCATCATGTGAAAAATGTGATTGCAAAATGGTGTCAATTACTGTAATGAAAATGCATGGTCGTTGTAAAAAAAAAAGAGAGTTCATTTCACGTTTGCCAATTAGCAGGCTTTTGCAACGAAATGGGGTTTTTAGCAACGAAATTTTAATTATTCTGTAATAATACATTTTGTTGCTAAAGGATCGATGTCTCTATACGAAAGCCAAATTTCGTTGCAAAATGTATTACTTTTGGCAACGAAAAAAATACATTCGTTCATGAACAATTAGCGGCGCTCATTTGCAATAAACGAAAGGCCTTAACGATGGTAAAGTTGTTGTCAAAACCCTTTTGCAACGAAATTTGGCACCTTTAGCAACGAATATCGGTTGTTGCTGAAGCCCCATTTTTTGTAGTGCATATACATTACAACATCATTTAAATAGATTTAGAGAGAGAAAAGTATACAAATAAGTCTCATTTGCTCACCAGCACTCATGCAAGACCCTCTCTCTCTAAACCCACGAAAACTTTTGCTAGATCAGTTACAAAATCAAGCGCCACTATCAACCATAACAAATCAAAAGGTCAGATTTAAGTTAGTTCATAGAAAGGTATAAAACCTAACCCTAGAATCTGATCTTTAATCTTATGTTAGATCTTGTGTTTTAGTGTTAAAACATGTTGTTTATAGTGTATATTGATGATCTGTGTTGATAGATGTTAGATCCATAACATCTATAGGCTCGGATTGGATGATTTACAAAATCTGGAAAAATTTTAAAATTGTGGTCTGACAACGAATGTCAGAGCCTCTAGATCTTTCTGTGATAAGGGTTATGTGTGTTTTATGTTATGGATATGTTCTTTGTCATGTGGACTATGATCTGGAACTGGAAACATGGTCAGATTTGGTTTATATTATAAGTTATTCATGGTCAAAGGTCGTTGACCGACCACGACCTTACAAATCTGGGTAACCCAGATTTTTTTCAAAAGTCTGACAACGTTTTGTAGGCTCTAGATCTTGCTTATGGTAAGGAGTTTAGCCATGTTGTTGTATTCCATTTGTAGACTGACATGTAGGCTATATGATTATGCCTCTAGAACACTTAGACCATGCATATAATAAAAGATATTGCTGGTCAAAGTAGAGTTGACCAGCTGTTTTTTCTCAAATCTAGAAAACCCAGATTTCTTCATGAGCCATTTTTCTAACAAGGTTTGACCAACCTTGACCGTTCATTTTGTGTTGTTGTTATGATGATATGATGATATGTTATTGTGCAGGACATGTAATCCACAAGTATGAACCATTAGATCTCACAAACTAGAACCATAACGTAAGCTATAAGGATCTAAATATATAGCATTTTGGATTGTTCTTCTTTCTTTGGAAAACCCAGAAATGAAGAACATGCTTTGTCAGACTTTTTGGAGGCTTATAATTATCGGATCTGTTGTTTTATGGCCATGAAACCTGTTTGTGTGTGTAGTATTACACTTGTACTACATGTGTAACAACATTAGATTCCCAGAAAACATTAAGGTCATGGAGAAAATGATGGTCAAACTAGCAGACATTAGCTGGCTATGAGTTTACGGGTTTGGCGAGGACACTTAAAAACACTATATAACAGAATTTAAATCATTTATAGGGCCATTTAACGACACTTAATTTTTGAAAATTATTATTTTATTAAATAATTAGAGAAAAATAGTTTTAATTATTAAAAATACAAAATAAATTACTAAAAATTATTTTAAAGCCTAAAAATTAGTTTTTAATAATTTCGAATATATTTCATAAATATTTAATATTTTTGGAGTAGTAAAAGGTATTTAATTTATTTAATTTTTATATTAAATAAATTACTTAAAAATTATTTTAATACTTAAAAATCATTTAAAATTATATTATGGTATAAGAAAATATTTTAAGTTATTTTTAATGACTTTTATTATTTTGTGATAAATTTCATTAATAAATTAATATGAATGATAATTAATTTATTTAATAAATATATTAAATAAATTATGAAAAAATAGAATTAATGATTTAAAAATCATATAAAAATGATTTAAAGATTATAAAATATTTTAAGTTATAAAATATAACTTTTGATTATTTTGTCATGAAAAATATTAATATTTTAATATTAATTATATTAGATTTATTTAAAATTTATATTAAATAAATTAGTTTAAAAATGATTTTAATATTATAAAATCATTTTAAATGAAAATAAAGAGTTTAAAAATATTTTAAGTTATAAAATATAACTTTTAATATTTAAAGGTAAATTTTATTAATAATTTAAATATTAAATGATGTTTGATTTATTTAAAAATTATATTAAATACATAGTTAAAAATTTCTTTTATTAATTTAAAAATCATTTAAAAAGGATATAAATGAATTAAAAATATTTTAAGCTATAATTAATAACTTTTAATATTTTGATAAATAATACATTAATACTTAAATATTAATGGTAATTAATTAAAAATGATTTTTATTGTTTTTAAAATCATTTGAGGGTAATATTAATGTTTTAAAATATTTTGAGTTATTATAAATAACTTTAATATTTTGGTAATGGTTTCAATAATAGTTTAATATTAATTAAATATTAATAATAATAGAATTATTTAATATTTAAATCATTTTATAATGATTCCAATGTTTGACAAATCATGATAAATTATAATAAGTATTTAAAATTATTATAATGTTATGAAAACTAATATGACTGATATTTAAATTATTTAAACGAATACGAAAAATACAGAATATAGTTTTAAACTCGATAATTACCCGATAAAGTCGTCGGTACACCGAAATGTTTTAGAAATTGACCTGAACTTAGATAACTGGATTAGATACGTGTTTGTTTGTGAAACAATGAATGCTAAACGTATGTGACAATGTGATTAGGCTATGTGCTGACTGCAACTAGCAGTACTATATGTTATGATATGTTATTCTAATCGATAGAATGATCTTAATAATGGTAGGTCTCGGTATAAAAGATAAAACTAAGTTGCGTAACTGTAAGCAGCAGACCAGGCAAGTATCCTACCTTTGCATTTACTTTATGCAATGGACATAAGTAAGAAAGTTTCAGAATTATATTATCATTGTGCCAGAATATTAACTTTATTGTTATCGATTATGTATCCGATCATTATTTATCAGTACAGTATTATTGTATAATTTAGATATTTATTCTATTCGTTAATTTCTAAATATGGTTATACAAGTGTCCTCACTTGGATAATCATTGTATTTAATCACATGTTGATACATACTTATTAATTTCTGTAGACACTCAAAATTTTCTGCACGCCTATTACTAACATTGCAGGAGGGCAGGTTCGTCTTTCAGAGATAACCCTGGAAGATAGCTTACATCCATTCCGGATACAACCAGAAGTTCAAGCTCAAAACCCGGGACACACACCGGAAGGATCATTTCTAACCTCGGAGATAACCCCGAGTTTTGTCCATGGCGATAACCCCAAGGAATACTATTGTAGTTCCGACGATAACTCCAGAAGTGCTTGTTTCAAATGCATGCTATCAGCTTCAAGCTTAGACCTCTTGCCGATGTACTCATACCTCAGACCCGGAGCTAACACCAGGCAGACTTACAAGATGATATTGCGGCATACAAACAAGTTGTCCAATCTCAGATATAACCCTGAGCAATGTCTGCTTTCAACTCAAATCGGCGATAACCCCGGTGAAGCGCTAAACATGATCGCTCCACCTCAACACCTGCGCGTCATCTCAACACTTCATACATACATACATCCAACAATGTCCCACAAGAACTGAGGAGTTACAATCCTGAGTGACTATTTCATGCAAAGAGAACCGGATAGAATTTGAAGCTTGAAGACTATGGGCATGGTCCCTCTTCCCGACTTCGCATAACCTCTAATCCATGTCATGTGTAACTCTCGACACAAGCCGGTCAAGAAGAAGGTCACATATACCTCGTTCAGATGCTCGGATTGAAGTTCTGCAAGTTCGAACGGATATTACAGTGCACGAGTGCACGTACTTTGAGACGACGGGACCCGCGAAGCCCCGAGACACCTCGACCAGCCATAGGTGGAACTGCGGCTGCCGCAGGTACACCTACGGCCATCAGTCTATAAATATAGACCTTGGGTCAGCCATTTTGAGAGGGAGGGAGAGAGAGAAAGGCGAGGAAGCCCTGTCCAATTTACTCTGTACACACTCATATTGAGTGTTTCCTCATCTGTTAGCTCACATATAGCTATATTTTGTCCAGCAGGAGCTGAGTATTTATCCATATAGAGTCATAGAAGTCTACCTTGGTAGCCCACTCTAAGCCTTCTCACATTCTATAAAGCCTTTTTTTTTTCATATTAGCACACACTGTTATACACATTAAGAGTCGTGTTATGTGCGTTTGCCCAGACTTCGGTCAGTGGTTTTCATTTCTGTCTGTATATATGTACTTATATGTGTATATATTTCATATATGGACTAACATTATCGAGTTATGCCTCGATTGAGCCTAGACTTATGTCTGGAGCGTTTAATTGCTTATATATATATATATATATATATATATATATATATAATTGTTGTCGAGACATATCTCGATGAGCACTGGATTTTATATCAAGAGCATTTACTCGCTTTTATATATATATATATATATATATATATATATATATATATATAATTGTTGTCGAACATATCCAATGAGCCTGGATTTTACATCCAAGGTATTTACGCTTATATATATATATATATATATATATATATATATATATATATATATATATATATATATATATATATAATTATTATCGGACATATATCGGAGTGAGCCTGGATTTACATAAAGATGCGTTTACTTTTTTTTTTATATATATATATATATATATATATATATATATATATATATATATATATATATATATATATATATATATGTATATATATTTATTTACATTTGGCTTTCAAGTTTACTTGTGGCCTTTTACTGACTTTTATTTACATTTCGTCTCGCTGGAGTTTACTTCGTGGCGTTGATTTTTTTCTGACTTTATTTATATTTAGGTCCCAATTGGAGTTTACTTACGTGGTGGTTGATCATATCCATAAATATATATTTACCGCTTTTATATATTTACATTTTCGATACCCTATGGAGTTGCTTCGTGGTGGTTGATCATGTCTGTATATATATATATATATATATATATATATATATATATATATATTTATGACTTTTATATATATAATCGCCTTCTTGTTTTCCATACAAACTGCAGTATCATGTGAGCCTAGGAATCATGTGATCATGATTGAGTTCTTGAATCTAGATTAGGATTCGTGATGGACCTTTTTCAATTGTGAAGCGAACTTGTACATTATTTTACGAGGTTCGAATTTCCTTGTCATGCCCATGAGGAGTTCGGCACTACTGTATATTATTTTCTCGAAGATGCTTTGCATCTCGAAAATAAAAGGAAACAAGCCGAACATTTAATAATAAAATGGAAGTATCAAAGGCCTCAATTACTATTGAGCATAGGGTTTGAAAAAGCTCTTTTTACAAAACTCCATTGCTATATCTTGCTTAATACTGAATTTTTCTAAAAATTCAAACCCTTTGTATATAGGTGCAAACGAGGCCTCGCACTACTTTCAAATAATTGCACATTGATCCACACACACACACACACACATTCATACAACAGTTTCTTGAAAAGTGGTGGTCACCGTGGCAACACGGATGTCGAGGGGTGCCTAACACCTTCCCTCCGCATAATCAAGCCCCTGAACTCAAATGAATCTCGGTTTCACAGACCTGTTTAGCAGTGTCATATCACTGGGTTAATGTGCAAACATTTTCGGTTGCGTTGGTCCAACAAGTTAAATACACCAACTGGCGACTCTTAAAGTCAAATCGTCGACATTATACATATCGGACCTTTTTCACTTATTTTTTCAAACAAATCTCACATTAACATGAGAACACCAAAAAACAAGTAACGAAAAGGGACACTAAAAATCCCGACGTCGACGGTTAAATACTCTCTTTGGGACTCCAAAGAAGAGGGCTTAAGCCGCTATTACAAGCTTTTCAAAACTGTTATATGCTTGTGTGTGAATGTTGCATTTACATTTATGATGAATGTGTATGAATGCATTTTACTTACTAAACTATATTATATCTATATGTGATATTAGTGCTTCGCACATGTCATCATTTTCATAAATGTTGAGACACGTTGTATGTGAATGTATGTTGTGTGGTTCCTCCACCAGGAGGCTATCCTGTCGGTGTTTGATTACTGGACTCGTAGGAAGAATAATTCCAATGGGGCTCAGGAAAGGCACCACCCAGATTCGCTCTAGTTGAAAGACCGGATTAATTTCCCGTCAAGTAGATTGCGATGATCTGGGAACCTTCATGCCAAAAAGCCGCGAGAGAAACCCTAAGATAGGTCAACCTCTGATAAACCAAACGCGGAGGAAAGTGTCTTCATGCTTTCCATTTTCAATTACTTGTAAAAGCATTTTCTTATAATTTTATTCCATGATCATCTTTATTGTAATGGAAAATATGAAGATTATCTGTGCATACATGTTATCAATTAACACCCAGTTTTGCAGGACAATATTCCTAAAATGGACTTGTTATGATAACATTTACATTACCCTAAGACTAAACTACATAAGTCTTTTTAGGCAAATCATTGGGCCTGTTACCCACTCAAAATCCAAAAAGGCCACGAGCCTACAGCCAATCATGTCTTCGTTTGACCAGTCTAATCCTGTTTCTCGTGAAGAATTTGACGGATTAAGTTAGCAAATCACAAATTTGGTTGTCTTGCTTAAAGAATTGCATAAGTCCACTCAGGGTACAAAGATGCCTCCACATACAGAATCCTCTACACAAGGTCTAGATAAAATAAATCTAGAACCTCTGTTGGATACGACCAACAAAGACCCTAAAAATACCCATCTCAAAGGAGACCCAGACACCGGTGATATCAGGAAGAAGGTACTCCGAATGGAGGAAACTATCTATGTTCTCAAAGGGATTGGAACACATGAAAGTGTTTCATATGTTGACCTTTTCATCTTCCCTGGTGTTCATTATCCAGAGAAATTCAAGACCCCTGATTTTGAAAAGTATGACGGATTAGGGGATCCTTATACCCATTTGAAGGTGTTCATTGGAGAACTTGGATCTTACGCAAAAAATGAAAAGCTCGGAATGCAGCTGTTTCAGAAAATTCTGACTGGAGAAGCCCGTTCATGGTATACCAGATTAGACAACTCAAAGATCCATAGCTGGGAAGAGCTGGCTCACGCCTTCCTCACTCAATACAGTTTTTAATCTCAGATGGCTCCTGACCACTACCAAATTACCAAGGTCAAGAAATAGTCTAATGAGTCTTTCAGAGAGTATGCTCAAAAGTGGAGGCGCCTTGCTGCTCAAGTTATTCCTTCCATGACAGAATCAGAAATGGTTATGACATTCATAGATGTACAGGAAGCTCTTTTCTATGAGAGAGTCTTAACTGGTATTGGCAAACCATTCTCTGAAATGATCAAGCACAAAGAGATGGGTGAGATGGGATTGAAGTCTGCTAAAATTCAAGACCTGGCCACTCTTAAAGCTGTTGCTGAGCACATCCAGTCCGGATCTTATGGAAATGACCCTCGGAGGGTCCATAAAAAGAAAGAGGAGGATGTTTCCTTGATACTACAAGGTCAAAAAGGCAATCAAAACATGCCTATACAAAGGAAAAACTACTCCCCTTTTCAAGCACAACCTTCAAACCCCCCAGTGCCTAAAAGTGAAGAAATAAAGCGCCCTCGAATGTTCACACCCTTAGGGGACTCGCTCGAGAATATTCTTGCTCTTCTGACTACTCAGAAGAAAATTACACATCTTCTTCCACCAGCTAACCCTAATGTGATGTGTTTTAATGCGACTCAAAAGTGTGCTTATCATGCCGGAGCACCTGGACATGATACTAAAGATTGTTGGGTGATGAGTGGGATTCATACCCGTGAATTAGACCCTTTGTTACTTAAATTGTTGCCTGTTTTCAAACTTTTGGTTAGCTTGTATAGTTATATTATTGATTTTTCCATTTTAGTTCTCTACTGGCAAGCTTTACAGTTTAATCTAGCTTTCTTGGGTGTTTTTTTTGTGTCCAGGCGCCCATGATGCAGTGTTACTCTTAGAAGTCGTGACTGCAGTACATGACTATTGCTAAGCCTACTAGAAACTCGTGCCCGGCATTAATGATGTAAAGGCTCGTCTTGCCTTGTCACGGATCAATTGTGTCCTCTTCGAAACTCACGTCGTGGCGCCTTGAGATTGCACCCCAAAGACCATCAATCGAGCCGTTAACGCCATCAACATAGCGCTTAAGCGCCATCAATGGCCTTGTGCTACTTACAAAGCTTAGGCTCATGCATGCGTCACGAGCTCGGTTCCCTAAATAGTAAAGAGTCTTTAATGACCTAGAAAAAAGGGGGATGCTATATATAGAAAGCGAAGAAGCTGCATTGAAGGATCGAATATCAGAAGATATTGACGGAGAACTTATGACAGTTTTAGAATCGGATTATATTTTATGTCATTTTAAATTCTAAAAGAGAAAGAAGTTGTGGATGAGAAGAAGAGTTATTGCATCTAACACATAGTTAGAGCTTTTTACGTGAAGAGAAGATTTGGAGGAAGAACACTTCAACACAAGGGTTTTCTTAATCCAAATCTCCCATTTATTTGTATTTGTCTGATAATGTGTAATGTATTAAAAATGCGTGTTAGTACCATATTTATGAACTAACTCCATTTTTAGGATCACAATGTAACCTGATGATTAGCATAATCAACTTTCTCTCCTATTTTATATAATGAATCATTTTGGAATGGGTTGTTGTATTTCATATTTAATGTCTGATTGCTTGATAAAGAAATTGGTATTGATAGTGATGGAAATTGATAAATTGATGTTATTATCTATCTTTAAATACAACAACACCTGTTATTACCATCACATATCCCTATTTTCCTTGTGTGGCCTTGAGACTTAGCTTAATGACCTTGACCTAGTTATTGTCACCAATAGATATATTATGATTTAGCTGGTTAGGGATGTGGATTTGGCCTTCGACAGAAGCTTTTACGTGTTTAATGTTCTTGGTCTATCATTCCTTGATTCGTTTGTAATCCGGAGAGTTAGGAGATTAGGTGATGCATTAGGGGAATTGTAATCCTATCTTAAATTCCTAGCACAACTATTTCTCTTGATTTTTATCGTCTTATTGAAATAGCTTAACCAACCATTTGTTTTACTTGTTTAAATAAGATTAGTAGCGTCTTTGCATTAGTAATTGTTTTCTGTTAAGACTTCATCCTCATGGGTTCGACACTCTACTTACATATATTACTTGTGGACCGCGTATGCTTGCGCGCGATTTGGCAATAGCTAAATCGACCAACAAGTTTTTGGCGCCGTTGCCGGGGACTTAGAATTAATTGTTTTTCAATATTAAAACTAAGACATTATGATCTTACTTTAAACTATTTTTTCTGTTTAATTCTCTTTTCAGGTAATCTCCATTGTTTATGCCACCTTGGAAGGGACGTAATATAATACCTATCGATCCCGAGGTTGATAGAACATTCCGACGACTGCGAAGAGAAAAATTCGAGGACACACCCGAGGACATACCTACTCCCATCATTATGGCTGAGGAACTTCAAAAATCTCTGAGGGAGTACGCTATGCTTCACATTGATGATCTCCAGGCAAGCATTTTAAGGCCCGTCATTCAAGCCAATAATTTCGAGATCAAGCCGGGCACCATTCAAATGTGCACCAACATTCAGTTTGGGGGACTACCAAATGATGATCCTAATGATCACCTAATAAACTTTGTGGAGATCTGTGACACATTTTAAATGCAACAGAGTGTCTGACGATGCCATCAGACTCCGGTTGTTTCCATTTACTTTAAGGGACAAAGCCAAGAGCTGGCTTCATTCATTGCCGTCAGGCTCCATTACCACATGGGCCGACTTGGCACAGAAATTTGTGGCGAAGTTCTTTCCACCCGTTAAAATAGCTAGGCTCAGGCACGACATAACATCCTTTGTTCAGTTTGAATTCGAATCCTTATACGACTCGTGGGAGCGGTTTAAGGATCTTCTAAGGAAATGCCCGCACTATGGGCTTCCAGAGTGGCTTTCCATCCAGACCTTTTACAATGGGTTGTCTGGATCAACTCATTCAAGTATAGATGCCGCATCTGGAGGGGCATTCATGGAACAAAGGTGTTTGTATACACTGATCACTCAGCAATCAAGTATTTGATAGAAAAGAAGGATGCTAAGCCGAGATTGATAAGGTGGGTTCTGCTTCTCCAGGAGTTTGATTTGGAAATCCGAGATAAGAAGGGAACAGAAAATCAGGTTGCCGACCACTTGTCAAGATTGAAAAACACCACGCCCTCAGGCGAAGCCGACAAAGCCATAAATGACTTTTTCCCGGACGAGCAACTTTTTGTGGTTAATGGAAAGGTTCCGTAATCTAAGCTATCAATAGAGGAAGAAAGTCCTCAAGGATGCCAAACAATATCTTTGGGATGAGTCCTTCCTGTTCAAGCAGTGTTCTGATCAGATTCTGCGAAGATGTTTGCCTGAAGAAGAAATTGAAGGTGTGCTACATCATTGCCACTCTTCAAACTATGGAGGTCATTTCGGAGGCCAACGGACTACAGCTAATTTACTTCAGTCGGGATTTTATTGGCCCACCCTATTCAAGGATGCATACACATATGTGTTGCACTGCGACAGATGCCAAAGGGTGGGCACCATATCAAGACGACATGAGCTACCACTGCAGAATATCCTGGAGGTGGAATTATTTGATGTATGAGGCATCGACTTTATGGGTCCATTCCCATCATCCTTCAACAATCTCTACATCCTTGTGGCAGTGGATTATGTCTAAAAATAGATGGAAGCAGTTGCCTTGCCGACTAATGATGCTAAGGTGGTGCTTCAGTTCCTTAAGAAGAATATTTTCACCCGTTTTGGCACGCCGTGGGCTATCATTAGTGATGAAGGGTCACACTTTTGCAACAAATACTTTGAATCCCTTCTACCCAAGTATGGGGTAACTCATAAGATAGCCACTGCCTACCACCCACAGACCAGCGGTCAAGCTAAAATTTCAAACCGAGAGGTGAAATGAATCTTGGAAAAGATTGTGAACCCAAACCGTAAGGACTGGTCTAAGAAGCTTGATGATGCATTGTGGGCCTACCACACGGCATATAAAATGCCTATCAAAATGTCTCTGTATAGGCTTGTCTATGGTAAGGCATGTCACCTCCCAGTTGAATTGGAGCACAACGCTTATTGGGCTATTCAGAAGCTCAACTTTGATCTTGAGGCAGCCGGCGAGAAGAGACTCTTGCAACTAAATAAATCGAGCCGAGTTTTAAATGCAAGCGTATGAAAACGCTAAGTTGTACAAGGAGAAGACCAAGAGGTGGCACGACAAGAAAATCCTTGAGAGACACTTCGAACCGGGCCAGAAAGTTCTTCTTTTCAATTCCCAGCTAAAGTTATTTCCAGGAAAACTAAAGTCCCGATGGTCGGGCCCCTTCACAGTGGCCAAGGTTTATCCTTATGGGGCAATAGAGGTTGAGGACCCAAATTCTAACACAACCTTCAAGGTCAATGGGCAGAGATTAAAACACTATTTGGGCGGTGAGGTCGACCGACAGAATACCTCCATTACATTGGGAGACCCGGTGTAAGACGGGAGTATAGTCAAGCCGACGACTCTAAATCAAGCGCTTGTTGGGAGGCATTCCCATCTGAGTATCAAATAAATTATTTTATCTGTATTTTTCTTAAGTCTCACTTCGATTATCTAGTTATTGTCTGTGTTCTGTATAGTCCTTGTAGTCTGTATAATTCATGTCTCTCCCAGTTGAGCTTGTCCATAATGTGTTTCTGGTCTGGATTACTGATTACTGTTATGGTTTGCTGATATGTAAGCTTGGCTTGTGCAGAATTTCTGAGGTCGCGCTGTGGCACCATGTTTAATGTGCTGAGCTCACGCCCCAGTGCTAGTCCGAGTGCCACAGTGCCATCCATTGCCCAAGCACACTTCTAATTTGCGCCCCGGCACCTTGAGTCTTGTTTAATACATACTTCAAACTCGCGCCCCAGCGCCAAGTAATACTCAGAGTTCCGCGCCGCAGCACTGGAGTGGGTCGAATCCGCGCCTAGCACCATATCTCGCGCCCCGGCACCATGATCGGCGCCCAGCGCTATGCTCGGTGCCCCAGCGCGACCAGCGAAAATTTTTATTTTAAATCGCAGAACTCGTCATATCAGTTCATCTTCTCCTCTCCAAACAAACGCCAGTTGTTCTCCAGCCATTAGGCCAAAGTAAAGGTAGCATCGGTTGGGTTTCCAACCTTTTAAATCTTTATCATTCATCAACCGTCGATAGTTTCCAACCATTTGGGCGCATAACCATCTGCTACCCGTTGCTTTCTCCCCCTCTTTAAAAGCCAAGCACAACCAATCAAACAAAGGTACAATTCTTCAGAGCAAATTCTGTAAACCTTCTGTTTATCTTTTGCATATCAATTATGGCTTCCAAGCGCCCTAGGACTAGCATTGGCCCCCCTCCTCCATCCTCTTCCCGTAGCCAGATTACTCCGTGGGACCCTGTTAAATTTCCATCCGAAGAGGCGTATAAGCGCTACACCCAAAATTTCAAGTTACGAAGTCTTGTGCTCGAGCGTGGCCTTCGTCCCGATGACAAATTGGATGGCTAGATGAATGCCACGATAAGTGCCATGAAGTAGGTCCACTTCACCAAACCACCGAAGTCTGCTGTGGTAGTGGTGGTAAAGGAATTTTATGCTAATGCCATTCCGGATAGCCCGCCGGCAGCACCTATGAGGGAAAAGTTGATCCCATTCAATGTCAAAGCCATCAATGAAGTGTACATGACTCCAAATTTTGACAAGCATGACTACAGGGAGAATGGGATTCGGAGTTACAAGTCTGATGACATTATTAACAAGCTTTGTAAGCCCGGGACAGTCTAAAAAACGAATGAGTACAATGGTGAACGCACATCTTTTCCTTCACAGGCGCTTAGTCGTTATGGTAAGGTGTGGTATGCCTTTATCTGTGCTAACCTTCAGCCTACGTGCCATATGAGTGATGTCACTCGGGAAAGGGCGACACTTCTCTATGCCATTATGTTGGGGCTAAAAATTGATGTGGGGGCTCTGATCAATGAATCCATCAAGAAGGCTATCAAAAGAAAGGTCATGTCTGGCCTTCCCCACCCATCTCTTATTACACATCTATGCAAGAGGGCGGGTGTTCAGTGGGAGGCGAACGATGTCACCCTCTCGCCAATGTCCGTCATTGATCATCAGATAATTAGTCGCTCTGCTGTCTGGGATGGTGCACCATCGCATCCCCGAGGAGAGGGCTTTTTACAAGCGCCTTCGCCGCTGCCATTCGATGACCTTCAGCCCTCCTCTGCAGCAGGAACCTCTACTCAGGCGCCATATCCCCCTTCTACTGATGCAATTGATTCGGGAGCCCTTGCGCAGATTATGAACAACCTAAATTTTTTGCATTGCAAGGTTGACACGGTTGCCCAGTGGCAAAGCCAATTTCATCATTATCATGCTGAGTTTGCAGATACACTAGCAAATATTCATGCTGCTCAGGGTGGAGAGGACGCGGACTTCATGCCATTCCCATTTCCAGCGCCTCCGCTTTATGCCCCTTATCCTCCGCAGTTTTCGCCGCCTACTGAAGAGGCCCACGTGAATGAGCCAGTCAACGTGGAGGACGATGATGGAGAGGATGATGATGACCTGGATTTGTTCGGTGCTGATGAAGACTTTGGTCTTGATGGTGATGACAGCGGGGATGCTGCTAATGTTTGATGTAGCAGTAAAGGCCAGTGTGGGCACATGCTTATGTTCAAGTTTGGGGGAGACTTGCTTTTATTTTATTATATATATGAATTGTGTTCGTCTTTAAATATTTGTATTGCTGTTATTTATGTTGGTAGTAGGATTTAAGTAAGATTTGGGCTTGATAAGCCCCTAACTGATGGTTTATGGTTTATTTTAATATTTATCTATTGTGATTATTATCGTGGATTATCTTTGGGTTTTTGGATGCATGCTTTAATTTATTTTGGATGCATGTCTTTGCTTAGTTTTTTTTTATGTTTCATAATAATATATGTTTTTGGTTATTTATCTTTTTGTTTGGGAATATCTTGACTAAGTCAGATATTATCTTGCCTTAAGCCTAGTTTTTTGGGAATTTTACTGATTAATTGGTATACTCGATGCCATGTGTTATGGCTTTGCCCTTTGTTTTTAAGGGTACTCTATAGTCTAAAGTTTTTGTGTTCAACTCTAGCCTCGAGTCTGTAACTGTTTATATGCTGGGTTAGGGTAGTTTAGCGTTAAGTTTTGTTTGCGGCCTTTGGCGGACTGTCTTGCAATTATATCTTTTTCCTAGGCTAGTGGGAAAAGTTATGCGGCTTTGGGGCTTGTGTTTGATATAAGTCAAGACTGTCTTGGATCCATCCATTTAGCGAGCACCGACCTATTATCTCTCTAGTAGTTTTCCAGTTTGTGATTGTCATTCACCGTGTTGAAAATAGTTTGCACTATTATATACTCTGTTATTTTCAAGTTTTTAAAGACTTAGAAGCTTTTGTTCTTTTTGAAAAAAAAAAAATATATGTCCTACGGTGGGTTGAGATGGAGCATGGAAACGCACTCGCCCATAAACGCAAGCTCGTAAAATCTATTTTGGACTTATGTTGTTTACGTGGCCTTTGTGCTTGAGTTATTAGATTCTTAGGGGTATTTTACACCTAGTGCCCTAAAGTCTTTTGGCTTGGGAGTCATTGATCAAAAGCTTGCTAATGAGTGCTCTGTTTTGCCTAAAAGTAATCAAGTTCTGTCTAAGTTAGATTTTACTTCACCATTCTAGAACTTTCGAGCCTTTCATGTTTTTGAGTCTTTTCTTAACACTTGTTATGTATGTGAGTTGCTTGGTTGCCTATTGGTTATCACGGTCAATTTTATGATCTTAATTTGGGTTATAGCTAGTTGAGATATGTGGTCTTTACATACACAGTGAATGGATCTATTACAGTCTTGTTTAATTTTTAGACTTTATGCCCTAGTTCACGTGCATCTTGCCCTGTTCTTAAGAAAATGTTTATGATTTCGCTTAGTGGCCATAATTTTAGTTGTTCGTATTACTGTCTTTCGTATCTTGCATTATGGGGTATGGTTGTCTGATAGTTTGCTTGAGGACAAGCAAAAGCCTAAGTTTGGGGGTATTTGATGAGTGGGATTCATACCCGCGAATTAGACCCTTTGTTGCTTAAGTTGTTGCCTATTTTCAATCTTTTGGTTAGCTTGTATAGTTATGTTATTGATTTTTCCATTTTAGTTCTCTACTGGCAGGCTTTACAGTTTAATATAGCTTTCTTGGGTGTTTTTCATGTGTCATTGGCGCATGGCTGATTGTTACTCTTAGAGCGCTCTACAGTATGGCTAATACTAAGCCTACTAAAAACTCGTGCCCGGCGCGCCATTGATGATGTAAAGGCTCTTGCATGACACCGGATCAATTGTGTCCTCTGAAACTCACGTCATAGCGCCTTGAGGATTGGCGCCCAGCGCCATCAATCAGCCACCATCATCATCAATGGCGCCCTTGCGCCATCATGGCCTTGAGTGCTACTTACAAAGCTTAGGCTCGCGCCGTAGCGTGAGCTCCGGTTCCCAAATAGTAAAGAGTATTTAATGACCTAGAAAAAGGGGGGATGCTATATATAGAAAGCGAAACAGCTGCATTGAAGGATCGAATATCAGAAGATATCGACGAAGAACTTATGACAGTTTTAGAATCGGATTATATTTTCTGTCATTTTAAATTCTTAAAGAGAAAGAAGTTGTGGATGAGAAGAAGAGTTATTGCATCTAACACATAGTCAGAGCTTTGTACGTGAAGAGAAGATTTGGAGGAAGAACACTTCAACACATGGGTTTTCTTAATCCAAATCTCCCATTTATTTGTATTTGTCTGATAATGTGTAATGTATTGAAAATGCATGTTAGTACCATAGTTATGAACTAACTCCATTTTTAGGATTGCAATGTAACCTGATGATTAGCTTAATCAACTTTTTCTCCTATTTTATATAATGAATCATTTTGGAATGGGTTGTTGTATTTCATATTTAATGACTAATTGTTTGATAAAGAAATTGGTATTGATAGTGATGGAAATTGATAAATGGATGTTATTATCTATCTTTAAATACAACAACACCTGTTATGACCATGACATTGGAATGTGTGCATCATATGCTAATAGGGTAGACATATCCCTATTTGCCTTGTGTGGCCTTGAGACTTAGCTTAATGACCTTGACCTAGTTATTGTCACCAATATATATATTGTGATTTAGCTGGTTAGGGATGTGCATTTGACCTTCGACAGAAGCTTTTGCATGTTTAATGTTCTCGATCGACCATTCCTTGATTCGTTTGTAATCTGGAGAGTTAGGAGATTAGGTGACGCATTAGGGGAATTGTAATCTTATCTTGAATTCCTAGCACAACTATTTCTCTTGATTTTTATCGTCTTATTTAAATAGCTTAACTAACCATTTGTTTTTACTTGTTTAAATAAGATTAGTAGCGTCTTTGCATTAGTAATTGTTTTCTGTTAAGACTTCGTCCTCGTGGGTTCAACACTCTACTTATATATATTACTTGTGGACCGCGTATGCTTGCGCGCGATTTGGCAATAGCTAAATCGACCAACATTGGGCCTTAAAACACAAGATCCAAGATTTAATAGACAACGATGAGATCGTGGTCACCAAACCAGATCAACCTCATGTGTAAGACAACCCTCTTCCTCAACATAAAGAAGAAGAGGTCAACATGATCAGTTGGAGCACTGGACAGAGTTCCAGTTTTAATAGTGAATCATCCCTGATCATCAAAGATGGTGTTGACAAATGGGATTATGCAAAGTTCCAGTTTACTATGGAACAAAAGATGAAAGCTCTTTGAAAACAAATTGAACAATTGGCAGAACTGGTGACCCACCAGCATCAAGTCACACGCCAATTAATCAGGCAGGAGCATGCCTATCTCCTTCCATTTGTTATGAATGCTCCATCACCACCTTCAGAAAGCGAAGCTATGGAGGATAAGGTTGCAAAGAGAGCAAATGCTAAAGCCCGTCGGGATTTTGCCAATCAAAGATAATTTACCTATCTGGGCCAATCTATGGAAGAGATACTGCAAATGTTGATCAACGAAGGAAGAATTACCTTCCTTCTGCCTCTAATCAATCCCCGCTCAGGGCGGTTCAATCCTGATGAAAGGTGTCAATATCATTCACATACTCGCGGTCACGGCCGAGGAAGAATCTTTGGGCACTCGCCCACCTCATTCGAGAATCTTATTGATAAGCGGTGTCCTGCAACTAGCAGATGATTACCTTTGTGCAACTCAAGAGTGGGAATGCATGTCCTACCAAATGGAAGGGATCAGTAGCAGTTATATCCGGAGTGGATAATGAGACTGCCAAAATATTTTCGATACAAGCAATTCAACTCAAAAGAGCTGACAATCCTTTGAAAGTGGCCGCACCAGAGCCAATTTCTTTACCCTTCAAACCACAATATCCTGTTGTCAGCTTGCACAAAGTTCCATGGAATTATGGAGAAGCTGATGGATCCACGTCTCATACTACTGCTACAGTGTTGAGGGAAAATCCACTGTATCTTCCTCAATGGGTTATGAAACCTACTTGCGAAGCAAAGGGGAAGATTCCCATGGAGAAGATTGAAAAATTCCTCCGCACTATGGGCCACAATGAAGCCAAGGTGTTTTTAAGCTTACGAGAAGCTCCACACCAGATATCTATACTGGACTTGGTTTTCTCTTCCGAAGATCATCGAAAGATCTTATTGAAGGTTTTGGAAGAAGCCTATTTGCCAAAATCAATGGATGTAGAAAAATTTCAACATCTGGTTGATAACATTTTCAACAACAATGTGATATCCTTCACTGATGACGATATACCGCCCGAAGGGACCGGTCATTGCAAGCCATTACACATTATAGTTTTGTCTTCCGGGTAAATGCTAGCTGGGGTTTTGATAGATGGAGGCTCATCTCTAAATATCTGTCCTTATGCCACCTTGGTGAAGATGAATGTCAATCTCAAGCGGATCCAAAGCAGCCATTAAGTTATCAGAGCTTTTGATGGATCCCGACGAAATTCCGTTGGAAAGATTGAGTTGCCAATTGAGATTGGTCCAAATACATTCAATGTATTCTTCCACGTTGTAAGACCCCAACTTTTTTTTAATAAAGATGCTTTTTCTATAAATATCATTTTTAAATATTATGGAGTGAATTTGATATAATGTTATAGTTGTGGGTAATATTTATAAATTTTGCAAAGTACGCAAGTTGTTATATAATATTCGATTGGTCGGGGAATATTCATTTTAGTAGGGAATATTCGTACGACGACACAATCATTGGTGGCCCCACAATTGAATTATTGTTGGATTGAGAAAATGACAAAAATATTTTTATAAAAATAACGGCGGAAGTTTTACCGTTAACTATTGAAACACCCGGTGCTAAAAGTACAGTAATACGCGTGGTTGCATAGTAGCACACGATATTGATTAGTGATGCTTACGTGAGAAGTCACTCGATTTTGTTCAATTATTGCTACGAGAATTGTTGCATAGTATCTCATATTATTTGATTCAATTATTGTCGATATTTTTATATTATTAAATCAATAATTGAGACGACAGAGTTATTAATATTATTATTTGCAATATTAACGATGTCTAGAAGTTCTGCCAAGGAGAGGTTTGGTTACCTAATTACGCGCCAATAGGGAGAAATCCTTATTGGAAAGCCCCTTCTTTCCTGGGAACGACCTAGTCGATTAATATTGTGAATTATAATAATGATGATAAATATTGTTAAAATATTGAGGAGATTTTGATGAAGTATTTTTTGTAAATATTGGCGAATTTTTGGACCCCCCATTTACCCATTTTTCAAAATCGTCGGAGGAATTTATCTTAGTTTTGTTTTATATATATATATATATGATAGCGACATGTTGAATTATGATAACATGGGGGGAGGGATTTTGAAAGTCACGGGAAGGAGTATTACAAGAATGTAATATATATATATATATAATGTGACTTTAGTGGAGGAAAAACAAAGAAGCTGATGAAATGGTTTCACGGGGGAGTACTGCGATTGTTATTATTATTATATATATTATATTTTATTTAAAAATTTTGTTTTATTAAAATATTTTCTTAATACTACATAGTAAATTAATATGGACCAGCTGTTTAAAAGTAAATCAATCTGGACCGTTCATAAATTAGTTACTATTCAGTCCATTCTCCTATAAATAGAAGCTCATTCCTTCATTATTTCTTACGAATTCACAGAAATACTAGATAGAGAAACTATAGAGAGAAAGAAGAAAAGTATTCTGCTAATTCACTACTCCTATATCCAGTTTCTTCTAAGGTAAGGGGTATTATTTCTTTCGTATTCATGAAGAGAACTTACATTATTCCATTCTTTATTATTATGTTGGAATAACTTTGCTCATGCAATACTGCATACATGGTGAAATTCTTCATTATTCCATTTTTATTATTATGTTGGAATAACACATTCATACATAAATCTGCATACATGGTGAAATTCTTACATTATTCCATTCTTTATTATTACATTGGAACATCTGTAAATTGTGAATTTCTCATTTTGGTTCCGTTATTTATTATTCATTGGAATATCCTGTTGATGCAATTTTACTTTGACTGGTTCCGTTATTTATTATTCTATTGGAATATCCGGTTTGTGCGTTTACGCATGACCTGGTTCCATTATTTATTATTCTGTTAGAATAACCTATCTGTGCGGTCTATCGCATGCCTGGTGATTTCTTTTGTTATTCCATTCTTTATTATACTCAGTTGGTTAAAGTTTTGGCTTTTATACTCCATGAAATTAGTGGAATATCCTTGATATTTGTGCTTCATCCAGTATCTTTTCATGGAAATATTCTTCTGAGTATTCTTGAGTTTTACCCCACAAAGTAGATTCATGTTGACAATTTGGACGTTATTTATTCCTGGATAAATTAATTCTTGAACTTGTTTTATTGAATTCTTATATCATTGTTATCATCCTCATGTTTATATTATGTTGAAAGTCATCTATGGCCTGTAGTGCATAGATGGACTTGGTATGATTATGACCAGGGATTATTCGGTATAATCATGACCATAATGTTACAAATGATGTGGTAAAAGTCCTCATTGGCCCGTAGTGCATTGATAGATAGTTGTTGGCATGATCATGACCATTGATGAATACACGAATATCCTTGGCCCGTAGTGCATGGATAATTTATGGTTGTGATACTAATGAATATCCTTGGTCGTAGTGCAGGGATGATGTTAATTATTTATTAAGTTGAGTCCCAGCGATAAAAGTGATGAAAAACCTTTTAAATCATAAAGGATAGTAGATTTTATTCTCTACTTGACTCTTTTAATGGATTGCTTGTTCCGCCGTAGTTAAACTTGATGTTTGTTATATTTTATCAGTTTAACACTGTTGAAGGCTAATGATAAATTATTCTGCATTATCTTAGTCATAATATTTCTTACTGGGCTAGTTGAGCTCACCCTTTAGCTTTCATTGTTCTCTTCAGGAAATGAGAACGTAGCAGGGACTAGTCGGGGAAGGGAGTGACGGTCCAGAGGATAGCATTAGTAGTCCTCACTATTCGATGAAATAGTGTGTTAATAAATGTATTGAGGACTTATTTTGAGTTTGAATACTGTCTAGAAGACAATATTTGTATTAAAACTCACAGCTCATGTTGTATGTTTAAGATTGTATTTGTATTTTTTACCATGTATTTGGCGACTCAGAATAGGTGATGTATACCTATTTTGGGGGCGTCCCAGTTGGTATCAAAGCTTAGGGATATGATCCCTGGCTGAGATGTGAGACATTGGCTTTATTCATCCTAGTACTTCTCCTTGGGTTGCTCCTGTTCTATTCGTGAAAAGGAAAGATGGGAGTATGCAACTTTGTATTGATTATCGGGAGTTGAATCATGTCACCATAAAAAATAGGTACCCATTGCCACGTATTGATGACCTATTTGACCAGTTACAAGGAGCCAAATTCTTTTCAAAGATTGATCTTCGTTCCGAATATCACCAATTGAAGATTAGAACCGATGACATTCCAAAGACTGCTTTCAGAACTCGGTACGGGCATTATGAATTCCTAGTGATGTCTTTTGGATTGACTAATGCTCCTGCTGCCTTCATGGATATGATGAACCGAGTATTCAAGGAATATTTGGATCACTTTATGGCCGTCTTTATTGATGACATCCTCATATATTCCAAAAGTCGTGAAGATCATGAGCAACACTTGAGGCTGATACTCCAAAAGCTTCGTGAAAACAAGCTTTATTGCCAAGTTGAAGAAATGTGAGTTCTGGCTTGAGGAAGTAGCATTCCTTGGGCACGTGGTATCAAGTCATGGAATATCTATTGACCCGGCAAAGATTGAAGCAATTCAAAGCTGAGAGCAACCTAAATCAGTGACCGAAGTACGTAGCTTTCTCGATTTAGCTGGTTAGTATCGAAAATTCGTGGAAGGATTTTATCGAATTGCTACTCCATTAACTCAGCTGACTCGGAAAGATACAAAGTTCGGTTGGAGCGAAGAATGTGAGAAGAGTTTTCAAGAAATCAAGAGAAGACTCATTTCGATTACTGTTACGACAATACCATCGCTCGGAGGATTTGTCATCTCTGATGATGCTTCGTGCAAAGGGTTAGGATGTGTTCTCATGAAACATGGGAAAGTCATAGCCTATGCCTCTCGACAACTTAAAGAATATGAGAGGAATTATCCTACTCATGATCTAGAGTTGGCCGCTGTTGTCTTCTCACTTAAAATTTGGAGGCATTACTTGTATAGGGAGAAAGTGGAGATCTTTACGGATCATAAAAGCCTCAAATATTTCTTCACTCAAAAGGAACTCAACATGCTGACAATGACGTTGGCTTGGCTATTGAAAGATTATGATCATACCATCCAATACCATCCTGGAAAAGCGAACGTGGTAGCTGACGCATTGAGTAGAAGATCATATGCGGGTATGAGTGCGATATTGTCAACGCAAAGGCCCATTTTGTGTGACTTGCAAAGGATGGAGATAGAGTTAAAGACTTTAGGTGTGACGCCCCCAAATTCGGGTATCTTCCAACCCGACATATGGTGCTCCACTGTACTAACATCCATACAATCATTCCATTGAAATACAACAAAATGAATGTAATTACTATCTTCTTATTACAATCAAAGTATAATCCTTCCCAGGTTCATAAACCAGTTACATCGTTCATTGTTCATAATGTATAATACATACAAACTTACTAAACTATTACACAATGCCTAAGCATCCATCTTAGCTTTGCCCTTATCTCTCTTAGCATTCACAGTACGTTTATCTTTAACTGTAATTATATAATTCACGCAAGAAGTGAGCATGACAGCTCAGCAAGTTTAATTAATGATAACAGTAATACCACATCAAGTGAATTATATAACAATTCGACATAAGCTGAAAATAGTTATGAAGTATTATGAATCAATAATACTTTAATGATTCATAACATCAATTCCCAAAGTATAGAATAGATTAGGAATTACAGCCAAATTCGATAGACCATGAACGATAACTTTCAATTTTCATACTTGAAAAAGAGACCACAACACTAAGGTCGTTCATCCGATAACTTACGAGCACTTCTAGGTGCTCAGCCTATAGTACTCTATGTTGATCAACACTCATTCATTAAATGTATTTACGTTTAATATTTTTGGCAAACTAGCGTGCCCATCGAATAATCGATGAAAAATACTTTTGTTTGTTCATAGACAAACCTTACCTTCACGTCCGTACCAATTACTTGGCATAGGATAGCGTTAACATTTCTATATAGAATGATATGAATAATAATCAATCTATATATTACGAATAGTCTAGCCGAGTTAAAATCTGGCATCGACGCTTTCTTTAAAACAAGTCTTGCAATTCGGTTCAACGAATCACATAAAACTTGGCTAACTTGAAAGTTAGACAAGCGTTAAGAAAACTTGCCTTTCAGCGTATTCAAATAATTTAATCAACTGATCACAACCTTTACAGAATCTACATGATATATTCACATAGCACACTGTAATTAACTATCAAACAAATGTTCACATTGTTTCTACAAGCTTCTTTCTCTTCTATGTCTTAGTTAACTTAATATCAATAATAAAGTCAACTCGACTTTTTACCCTTCGTCCCGGCTTATTAACTAACTTACGTTATTAACCGGACTCTAACTTTGTCGGTGAGGTACCAACGTTGTTCATCACTCATAACTCATTAACATGCATTCAATTCCTAAGTTCAATACCATATACCTTAGTATAGGTAGTATCGGAAAAGCTTTAATACACTTATGAAGTGTACAAACATTAGGTCCCTGAATAAATGAAATTCAAAACCTAAGTCAATATCAACATTCTTGAACTTCATGACTGGCTGACCCATGTAAATACTAGACTGGATCTTTGTGGCGCCCGATTAGCGAATCAAACGCTGCTCTGGTCTCGGCGTTGCGGTGTGGAGATTTACACTATGTCTGGCGCCGCGGGGCCAGATTTCAGTTGCAGAACCTCAATAATTTTGAAAAATTTTGTAAAATTTTCGAGGCCGTAACTTCTTCGTTATAAGCCCGATTTGGTCCGTTCAAAAGCCACGTCACAAATAATATACTCTATGCGTTCATATAAGAATTCGACACTTTTGAATCCAATAAATCAAAATTCACTATTGAGTTCATTTTTTTAGACGTTTGTAAACGTTAATGAGCGTTCAATGCTCGTTTTCTTCGTTTTAAGTCGGAATCCGACGATTCTCGAACCCATAACTCTTAATCACCCTATCTCATGTGCTGACATTGAAAACCAACGTTTTCAAGTCTCACGACAACTTTGACCCCCAATACGGAATTCAACGTTTTCGACGTTTAACGTCTAGTTCCGTGAAATCCGCCATAACTTCGTTACTATCATTCTCTAAGCCAAATCTCATGGAATACACCATGGATTCCATAGCTACACCCTAACCAATCAAGATGCAAATATTAACATATTGATGGAGTTCAATCGTTTATAAACGGTCAATCTCAATAAATAATATTTTCATGGTTCAAAACTGTATTAAACCCTATGATTTTTATAATCTCATGACTTGTAGAGATTGAATCTATGATAAGCCATCATTAATCTCCTATACAAGACATATACTACCCATCTATGATTCTTCAAGATAAAAGAAAAATCAAAAAGAGATGGAGATGAAAGGTAAGGATTATACCTTAAGAATCCTTGTGAAACTCTCTTGGATCAAGCTTCCAAAGTGTATGTTTTATAAGTCTAGCTCTCTTTCTCTCTCAAATAATCTAGGTTGGCAAATTTCTAAACTCCAAAATGAATCAACCTAGCTTTCTATTTGTAGGAAATGAGAATGGAGGGTAATTTGGACAATAAACAATCACCTCCTTACTATTCACTCTTGGTGACCAAGTAAAATACTTGGTGACCAAGCTTTATGCTTGGCTTCTACTCCAAGGTGGCCGGCCCACCACTTGCCATGGGTCATCCCATGGGTTGCCCTATGGGTTTTACCCATTCGATGACCCACCGGTTCGATCCACGGTTCGGTTTAAATGAGTTGGGCTTAACTAAATAAACATTGGGCCTTGACTTGAGCTCAACTCGCTAATCTCCTTGGGCTTGGTCATTTAATAATTGGACTAATAGAAATCCAACTCAAATGACTTATTCATTAAGACTTAATCTTAATCCTATAATACAAATCGTATTCCACACGTACAATTCACGTATTCTTTCCGTATACTACACGTACAATAATCTTATTGTACTTCGTATTTACTCAAAGTATTATACATAGATACTAAATAGTATCATACTTGTATAACACTCGCATTAACCTTAACACAATTCCTTCTACGCATATTATTTCCTTCTCGGAAATCAATATACTCAACCCTTAGGGTTTAAATTCGCAGGCGAAAACTGCGTTTGTCATAAATGATATATTATCAGATATTCCATCTTATCATGATATTCCATCATTATGCATTTCTTGGAATTTCAAAATAATTTCCCGAACAGAAATGGATGAATAGTGTTTTTACGGAAATTTCTCGAAAAATAGTTATTTTTGTCTTGGAAATTCCAAACAAATAATTCTAGCACGAAGCCAAAATACTAAACACGTTAGCACATTCTAGGTTATAGAATGACCTTCACATAGCTTACTCACATAATAATCAATTAAATTCATTTAATTCACATAATCAAATAAAAATTTAATTATCATAAAAATCCGATTTTGTCGGGCGTTACATTCTCTCCCCCTTATAAGGATTCTGTCCCCAGAATCTTGGCTTATAATTACATAAATAAATGAGGAAATCTTCCATCATTTTACTTTCGAGCTCCCACATTGCTTCTTCAGCATTGTGGTTTCTCAATAACACCTTTACTGAAGGTATTACCTTATTTCTTAAAACTTGTTCCTTCCTATCAATAATTTGAACTTGAAGTTCCTCGTAAGACAAGTCTTTCTCTATCTGAATAGATTCATACCCTATTACGTGTTTATAGTCCGATTTATAAGGACGCAACACTGACACATGAAACACATTATGAATGTGTTCCATCTCAGGAGGTAAAGCCACTTCATAAGCTACCTCTCCTACTCTTCTTAAAATCTCAAAAGGTCCTACAAACCTTGGACTTAACTTCCCTTTCTTCCCATAATGTATCTTCCCCTTCCAAGGCGATACTTTTAGAAAAACAAAGGATCCTACATCGAATTCTCTATTTTCTCTGTGAGGATCCGCATACTTCTTTCCTTTATCTTGGAGTAACTAATTAATCGTATTAATTTCACCATGTCCGCGCGTCTGTTTGTGCCATCTGGTCCCAACATCAAGCGTTCACCCACCTCATCCCAACACAATGGAGTTCGGCACTTCCTTCCATACAACGCTTCAAAAGGCAGCATGCCTATACTAGCGTGAAAACTATTGTTGTACGAAAATTCCACCAATGGCAGATATTCGTCCCAACTCCCTTTGAAATCCATAACGCAAGATCTTAACATATCTTCTAGCGTTTGAATTGTCCTCTTACTCTGACCATCTGTCTGAGGATGATACACCGTACTCAATCTTAAATGCGTTCCCATTTGCTCTTGTAAACTCATCCAAAAGTTCGATGTGAATCGTGGATCACGATCTGACACGATCAAAATAGGTACTCCATGTCTGGAAATAATTTCCTTGACATACAGCTTAGCTAACTAATCCAAGTTATACTTGACTCCTATTGGTAGAAAATGAGCCGATTTCATCAATCGATCCACTATCACCCAAATAGCATCGTATCCTTTTCTGGTTGTCAGAAGTCCCACCACAAAGTCCATCGTGATGTGCTCCCACTTCCCACTCTGGAATTTCTAGCAGTTTGCAACAACCCGCTAGGTTGTTGGTGTTAAATATAACTTTTGACAAGTTAAGCACCTACTAACGTATTCTGCTATCTTCCTCTTCATGTTCGGCCACCAAAAGTTCTGACGAAGGTCTTGATACATCTTTGTACTATCGGGATGTATCGAGTATCTCGAACTATGAGCCTCCATCATTATTTCTTCCTTTAATTCGGGATCATTCGGAACCCAAATTCTTCCTTCAAAACGAAGTAATCCCTCCTTATCGAGGTTATACTTAGTCTTCTCTTCATCTTCTATCCTCTTCATGTCTGCTTTGGCATTCCCGTTACTCAATTGTACTCCCCTAACCCGTTCCACTATGGTCGGTTGGATTTCCATGGAAAATAACATTTCCCCCGCTTCTTCTGGTAACTTAACTTCTAGCTCCATGCTTGCCATCACTGTTATCAACTCATTCTGAGTTGTTAACATTGACAGTTTCTCTCTACCCTTCCTACTTAACACATCGGCTACTACATTTTCTTTCCCCGGATGATATAAGATATCACAGTCATAATCCTTTATTAACTCTAACCACCTTCTCTGTCTCATGTTCAACTCCATCTGTGTGAAGATATATTTCAGACTTTTGTGGTCCGTGTATATTTCACACTTCTCACCATAAAGATAATGCCTCCATATTTTTAAGGCAAAAATTATAGCTCCCAATTCCAAATCATGAGTAGGATAGACCTTTTCATAATCCTTCAATTGATGTGACGCATACGCAATGACTTTGCCATGCTGCATGATCACGCAACCCAGTCCCTTATGTGAAGCATCGCTATACACTACAAAGTTCCCTGTATCATCTGGTAAGGACAATACAGGTGCCTCACTCAACCTCTTCTTCAACTCTTGAAAACAGTTCTCACATTTTTCAGTCCACACATACTTCATCGACTTTCTTGTCAGATTTGTCAATGGATTAGCTATTTTAGAAAAGTCCGGAATGAACCTTCTATAGTATCCCGCTAACCCTAGAAAACTTCGAACCTCAGTTGGCATTTTTGGTTGCTCCCATTCATTAACTGCTTCTACTTTTTCCGGATCTACAGAAATGCCATCCTTATCGATAACATGCCCTAGAAACTGCACTCGCTCAAGCCAAAATTCACACTTTGTGAATTTCGCATACTTCTCCTTCCTTAGTGTTTCCAACACTATTCTTAAATGTTCTGCACGATCTTCTGACGTCTTAGAATAAACCAGAATATCATCAATGAACACTACTACGAACTTGTCCAAATATTGTTTGAACACTCTGTTCATCATATCCATAAATCAATTTGGCGCATTAGTCAACCCAAACGACATTACGTAAACTTCGTAATGACCATAACGAGTTTTGAGCAACATCTTAGGTACATCCTCCTCCCTCACCTTTAACTTATGATACCCCGTGCGCAAATCTATCTTAGAAAAATACTTTTCCCCTTTCAACTAATCAAATAGATCATCGGTCTTGGGCAACGGGTATTTATTCTTAATCGTCAACTTGTTCAACTCTCGATAGTCAATACAAAGTCTTAATGACCCATCCTTCTTCTTTACAAACAACACTGGTGCTCCCCAAGGAGACACACTCAGTTGAATGTACTTCCTATCTAATAGTTCTTGCAATTGAACCATTAACTCCTTCATCTCAACTGGCGCCATCCGATATGGTGCCCTTGAAACTAGTGTCGTTCCCGGTAACAGATCAATTACAAACTCTACCTCCCTATCCGGTGGAATACCCGATAACTCCTTTGAAAATACATCCGCAAACTCTTGCACTATAGGTATCTGGTCCAAGGATGTTCCCACTCTTTGGGTATCCACAACATGGCACAGATAACCTACACACCCTTTTCTCAACATCTTCCTAGCTTGTGTAATAGACAGACAACAAGAGCGTCTCGGTGATTTACTACTGAAGAACACTGCCTTGGTTTTCTTAGAAAGCCGAAGGTTTACACTTTTCTTATGGCAATCTATTGTCACCTTATGGTTAATCAACCAATCCTACCAAGAATTACATCGAATTCTTTTAACCTTATCGGTACCAAATCTACCGATAACTTATTCCCTCTAATTTTTACGCAACAATCCTTATGAATATGTTCAATGGGGATTATCTCTTCGTTTGCTACCTTAACGTCTAAAGGTATAGGTAACTTCTCAGGGATTAAACCTAATTGCTTAACAAATTCACATGCTATAAAAGAACAAGTAACACCCGAGTCAAATAGCATATAAGCATTTATCTTATTGACCGAAATGATACCTGCTACTACATTCGTTGATGCAACCGCATCTTGGACAGTCATATTAAACGTACAAGCTGAGGATCTACCCACCGATGGTGTTGGTCCAGTAATGGCTAATTTACCACTACCAGAACTCTTATTCCCCTCTAAACCCTTCTTCGGGAAATTTCTTGCCATGTGGTCCATTGAACCACAGAAAAAACATCCCTGGTTCTTCTTAGGGTTAGCACAGTTAGGTGACAAATACCCCTCCTGCCCACAGTTGTAGCATACTGTTTTCCCCTTTAAACAGACTCCCATTTGAGGCTTTTCGCATGTCTTACATGCTTTCGTCCTCTGTTTGGGATCTCCCTGCTTTACCTCGGTATTCCCAAGGTTAAAACTCTTTCTCTTTGGCAAGTTGCCGTTTTCTCTTGCAACTTCAGCCTTATTACCTCCCTCTAACTTGCTCTTAATCTTCCGCTCTTTGTGGTACTGAGATAAAGCCTCACCACCACCTTCAGCTATTATCGCCTTTTCCAAAATGGTCCCGTAGGAAGCACTCTGGAAAACCGATATCCTACTATAGAGCCAGGGTTTTAAGCCCTGCTCAAACCTACGCGCCTTTCTCTCCTCTGTATCCACTTGGTGTGGAGCAAATCTCGCCAATTCGTTAAACTTGGCGGCATACTGGGGAACTGTCATATCCCCCTACTTAAGTTCTAGGAACTTAATTTCCATCTTACCATGCATGCTAGTAAGGAAATAGTTTTTGAAGAAGACCTTCTTAAACTATTCCCACGTAACAGCCTCTGTCCTAGCCCCACCCTGGTGAGCCTCCCACCAGTAGTTGGCTTCCCCCTTCATCATGTAAGTCGCAAAAGAAGTCTTTTGGGCCTAACTTACGTTTGTTATCACAAACGCCTTCTCAATCTCTCTTACCCACGTCTGGGCTTCTAACGGGTCCGTCGTTCCTCTGAACTCGGGAGGACCCACACTTTTAAAGTCCTTAAAGGTAGTTGTTCTTATTACCCCAGGAGCTACAAGAATCCCACCCCCCACTTGGTTAAATGCAGCCGTTAATAAATTAATGAACTCTTGCATAGGGTTATTAGGACCCCCCTGATTCTCATTATTAGACTTGGCCTCTTGGTTACGTTGTCTCCTTCTCAGCGGCATAATTCTGATTAAATAAATAAAGCTTCGTTATTATCTATCTAACTACTCGGTTATCATTATCAATCAATAACAACCATTCATACCACAACAAGCACATTTAATAAAAACTTCTTTATATAAATATGCTTTCATAGTCAAAATGATTTACATCATGTTCCCTTAGCCAAAAGCTATTATATACTGTCCCGCGATTGCCTTCTACAAAAATTGGGATTTACAAAAAGACTACCCTTTAATTATACAAAAGAGGGCTTTACGTCACTACCACCATATATAAAAAGATCTAACGATCTACTAACACTGTCGAACGACATTCTCATATTTCTGATTTGCCAGAATCAACACTATATCTCGACTTATGGTATGTCGAGTCTGCCATGACTCAATAGAATAACAAGCAATTTTCAGCTTGAAATCCTCATGAGCGCATTCTTTGATGTATGACATCCTAGCTATCTTCTGGTCTTTCTCAACCAGTTTCTTCTGTAGCTCAAGGACCTCATCCTTATAGTCACGAGCCTTATCAGTCATAAGCACTTTTTCGTCATGCTTTGACTCAAAGTCTGCCTCTGCAGATTCCTTCGCCTCATAAAGGGTTGTTATCTCCTCAATCTGAGTCTCTACTACTGTGCGCAGATGCACATTCTTATCTAACACAAACAGATACAATGCTCTCATTGCATCCGGAGGTGTCGGCTCCTGAGTAGGCACCACCGTATTAACCGATGTCACCTCCATTTCCTCCTCTACGTCTAGCATCTCGTTATGGTACGATGGTAAACCGATAGTCTCCTTAGAGTGTTCCTCCTCAGAGATGTACTCCTCAATGTCTGAGTCATCTAGTACAACTATTGGTACCTCCGCCACTGGCATTGGTACTATCTCAACTTGATTCACTGAATCCTCACTTATCATTTCCACGTTTCTAAACATCAAGCTATCGATTGACATCTACAAACACATAACACGTTGATTAGTACATAATACACAATAGTATAAGCACAAATCACATTTAATATCTTTAAGATTAATTTCCATCGTTTAATCCTTTCGATACTGAGTTATCTCAATACCTTATTAATTCAATGGACTTGAATTTTATTCCTCGGACTTTACCTTCCTTACGAGATTATTAGCCTAAGGTTTCCCCCCCCCCCCCTTAAGTTTTATAACCTAAGGCTTTGATACTAACACATGCGCCCCCAAATTTGGGTATTTTCCAACTTGGGCATATGGTGCTCCTTTGTCTTAACATCCATACAATCATTCCATTGAAATACAACAAAATGAATGTAATTACTATCTTCGTATTACAATCAAAGTATAATCCTTCCTAGGTTCATAAACCGGTTACATCGTTCATTGTTCATAATGTATAATACATACAAACTTACTAAATTATTACACAATGCCTAAGCATCCATCTTAGCTTTGCCCTTATCTCTCTTGGCATTCACAGTACGTTCATCTTTAACTGTAGTTATATAATTCACGCAAGAAGTGAGCATGACAGCTCAACAAGTTTAATCAATGATAACAGCCGTGAATTATATAACAATTCCGACATAACTGAACAATAGTTATGAAGTATTATGAATCAATAATACTTTAACAGTTCATAACATCAATTCCAAAAGTATAGAATAGATTAGGAATTACGAAGGCAAATTCGATAGACCATGAGCGATAACTTTCAATTTTCATACTTGAAAAGGAGTCCATGAGAACTAAAGGTCGTTCATCCAGATAACTTACGAGCACTTCTAGGTGATGGGGCTATAGTACTCTATGTTGATCAACACTCATTCATTAAGCGATTTACGTTTAATATTTTTAACAAACTTCGCGTGCCCATCGAATAATCGATGAAAAATACTTTTGTTTGTTCATAGACAAACCTTGCCTTCACGTTCGTACCAATTACTTGGCATAGGATAACGTTAACATTTCTATATAGAATGATATGAATAATAATCAATCTATATATTACGAATAGTCTAGCCGAGTTAAAATCTGGCATCGACCCTTTCTTTAAAACAAGTCTTGCAATTCAGTTCAACGAATCACATAAAACTTGGCTAACTTGAAAGTTAGACAAGCGTTAAGAAAACTTACCTTTCAGCGTCTTCAAATAATTTAATCGACTGATCACAGCCTTTACAGAATCTACGTGATATATTCACATAGTACACTGTAATTAACTATCAAACAAATGTTCACATTGTTTCTACAAGCTTCTTTCTCTTCTATGTCTTAGTTAACTTAATATCAATAATAAAGTCAACTCGACTTTTAACCCTTCGTCACGGCTTATTAACCAACTTACGTTATTAACCGGACTCTAACATTGTCGGCGAGTTACCAACGTTGTTTATCACTCATAACTCATTAACATGCATTCAATTCATAAGTTCAATACCATATACCTTAGTATAGGTAGTATAGGAATAGCTTTAATACACTTATGAAGTGTACAAACATTACCCCTTTAGGTCCCTGAACAAATGAAATTCAAAACCTAAGTCAATATCAACATTCTTGAACTCGCACTGCAGCGCGGCCCATGCAGTACTAGACATGTGCTATGGCGCCAGTTAATAGTGGTCGCCTCTGGGTCTCAATATTTGCGGTCTTTGAGATTTACACTATGTCAGCTCATGGCGCGGACCTCTGTTGCAGAACCTCACATAATTTTGAAAAATTTTGTGAAATTCCCGGGGCCGTAACTTCTTCGTTATAAGCCCGATTTGGTCCATTCAAAAGCATACACGTCACAAATAACATACTCTACGTGTTCATAAAAGAATTCAACACTTTTGAATCTAATAACTCAAAATTCACTATTAAGTTCATTTTTTAGACGTTCATAAACGTTAATGAGCGTTCAATGCTCGTTTTCTTCGTTTTAAGTCGGAATCCGATAATTCTTGAACCCACAACTCTTAATCACCCTATCTCACGTGTTGACATTGAAAACCAACATTTTCAAGTCTCACGACAACTTTTGACCTCCCCCAATCCGGAATTTAACGTTTTCGACGTTTAACGTCTATTTCTGTGAAATCCGCCATAACTTCGTTACTATCATTCTCTAAGACAAATCTCATGGAATACTCCATGGATTCCATATATACACCCTAACTAATCAAGATGCAAATATTAACGTATTGATGGAGTTCAATCGTTTATAAACGATCAATCTCAACAAACAATATTTTCATGGTTCAAAACTGTATTAAACCTTATGATTTTTATAATCTCATAACTTATAGAGATTGAATCTATGATAAGCCATCATTAATCTCCTATACAAGACATATACTACCCATCTATGATTCTTCAAGATAAAAGAAAAATCAAAAAGAGATGGAGATGAAAGGTAATGATTATACCTTAAGAATCCTTGTGAAACTCTCTTGGAAAACTAGAAGATCAAGCTTCCAAAGTGTATGTTTTATATGTCTAGCTCTCTTTCTCTCTCAAATAATCTAGGTTGGCAAATTTCAAAACTCCAAAATGAATCAACCTAGCTTTCTATTTATAGGAAGTGAGAATGGAGGGTAATTTGGACAATGAACCATCACCTCTTTACTATTCACTCTTGGTCACCAAGTAAAATACTTGGTGACCAAGCTTTATGCTTGGCTTCTACTCCAAGGTGGCCGGCCCACCACTTGCCATGGGTCATCCCATGGGTTGCCCCATGGGTTTTACCCATTCGGTGACCCTCCAGTTCGATCCACGATTCAGTTGAAATGAATTGGGCTTAACTAAATAAACATTGGGCCTTGACTTGGGCTCAACTCACTAATCTCCTTGGGCTTGGTCATTTAATAATTGGACTAATAGAAATCCAACTCAAATGACTTATTCATTAAGACTTAATCTTAATCCTATAATACAAATCGTATTCCACACGTACAATTCACGTATTCTTTTCGTATACTACACATACAATAATCGCATTGTACTTCGTATTTACTCAACGTATTATACATAGATACTAAATAGTATCATACTTGTATAACACTCGCATTAACCTTAACACAATTCCTTCTACGCATATTATTTCCTTCTCGGAAATCAATATACTCAACCCTTAGGGTTTAAGTCCGCAGGCGAAAACTGCGTTTGTCATAAATGAAATATTATCAGATATTCCATCATTATGTGTTTCTCGAAATTTCAAAATAATTTTCCGAACAGAAATGGATGAATAGTGTTTTTACGGAAGTTTCTCAGAAAATAGTTATTTTCGTCTTGGAAATTCCAAACAAATAATTCTAGCATGAATCCAGAATACTAACCACGTTAGCACATTCTAGGTCATAGAACGACCTTCACATAGCTTACTCGCATAATAATCAATTAAATTCATTTAATTCACATAATCAAATAAAAATTTAATTGTCATAAAAATCTGATTTTCTCGGGCGTTACATCAGGGACCCATGTGATGATGGCGAATATACGAGTAGAACCGACTTTAATCGATAAAGTTAAAGTTGCTCAAGCTACAGACCTGGAGCTAATGCGTATGAGGAAGAAAGTGCAAGAAGGTGCTATGCCGGAAGCAAGAATTGATGAAGAAGGAATACTTTGAGTCAACTCTAGACTTTGTGTTCCTAACGATTCTAAGTTAAAGTATAAAATCAGGATGGAGGCGCACAACACACCGTTTGCAATCCATGCAGGGAGTACCAAAATGTATCATGATCTTTGACATACATTTTGGTGGGGCAATATGAAGAGAGAGATAGCGCTGTTTATCTCAAGGTGTTTAACTTGTCAACAAGTCAAGGCAGAGCATCAAGTACCAAAAGGTCCATTGCAACCACTTGAAATTCCAAAATGGAAGTGGGAGCACATTACCATGGATTTCGTTACTGGTCTTCCCAAGGTTTCTTAAGGCATAGATGCAATTTGGGTCATTGCTGATAGATTGACCAAGTTTGCTCACTTCTTACCAATACGAGAAATTTATACACTTGAATGTCTTGCTTGTATGTACATAAACGAGATGGTAAGACTGCATGGTATGCTAGTATCCATAGTTTCTAATCGAGACCCAAGATTCACTTCAAGATTTTGGGTTAGTTTGCAAAAACCTATGGGCACGGATTTATGATTTAGTTCGGCATATCATCCTCAGACGGAAGGACAATCTGAGAGGACTATTCAAACTCTTGATGATTTATTAAGACTCTGTGTCTTTGACTTCAAGGGAATTTGAGACATGTTCTTACCGTTGGTGGAGTTTTTCTACAATAACAACTATCAAGCAATTATTGGCATGGCTCCATTCGAAGCGTTGTATGGAAGAAAGTGTCGATTCTCTCGGTATCTTTGGGATGAGGTGGGTGAAGCAAGCGTTGGTGGGACCGAGTTAGTACGTGATGACTACGGAAAAGGTTCAAACGATCCGATAATGTATAAAAACCTCACAAGATCGATAAAAGAGTTATGTTGATCTTCATCGAAAGGACGTAGAATTCGATATTGGAGATCATGTGTTGTTACGTGTTGCTCCATGGAAAGGAGTTACGAGATTTGGAAAGAGAGGAAAGCTCAATCCTCGATTCATTGGCCCATTTTAATCCTCGATCGAGTAGGGCGTGGCCTATAGACTCGCTTTACCGCCAAGTATATGTCTCGTGTTCGTAGCGTTTTCATATATCCATATTACGTAAATATGTGGAAGACCCGAACCACATTATTGAGTTAGAAACAGGATGAAATAGCGGAAGATTTAGCGTATGAAGAGGTTCTATTAAAATCTTGGATAAGAAGGAACATATTCTATGCTCGAGTTATACCTCAAGTCAAAGTTTTGTGGAGAAATCACGATGTTGAGGAAATGACCTGGGAGTTAGAATTTGAAATAAAATCAAGGTATCCTTACCTCTTCGACATACCAAGTATGTACCCTAATTTCGAGGGCGAAATTTCATAAGAAGGGGAGGTTGTAAGACCCCAACTTTTTTTTTAATAAAGATGGTTTTTCTATAAATATCATTTTTAAATATTATGAAGTGAATTTGATATAATGTTATAGTTGTGGGTAATATTTACAAATTTTGCAAAGTATGCAAGTTGTTATATAATATTCGATTGGTCGGGGAATATTCATTTTAACAGGGAATATTCATACGACGACACAATCATTGGTGGACCCCACAATGGAATTATTGTCGGATTGAGAAAATGAAAAAAATATTTTTATAAAAATAACGGCAGAAGTTTTACCGTTAACAGTTGAAACACCCAGTGTTAAAAGTACAGTAATACGCGTGGTTGCATAGTAGCACACGGTATTGATTAGTGAGAAGTCACTCAGTTTTGTTCAGTTATTGCTGCATAGTATCTCACGTTATTTGATTTAATTATTGTCGATATTTTTAATATTATTAAATCAATAATTGAGACGACAGAGTTATTAATATTATTATTTACAATATTAACGATGTCTAGAAGTTCTACCAAGGAGAGATTTGGTCACCTAATTGCACGCCAATAGGGAGAAATCCTTATTGGAAAGCCCCCACTTTCATGGGAACGTCCTGGTCGATTAATATTGTGAATTATAATAATGATGATAAATGTTGTTAAAATATTGAGGTGATTTTGATGAAGTATTTGTTGTAAATATTGGCGTATTTTTGGACCCCCCATTTACCTATTTTCAAAATCGTCGGAGGAATTTATCTCAGCTTTGTTATCTATATATATAAGTATTATATATATATATATATGATAATGACGTGTTGAATTATGATAACATGGGGGGGGATTTTGAAAGTCAAGGAAGGAGTATTACAAGAATGTAATATATATATATATATATATATATATATATTATGTGACTTTAGTGGAGGAAAAACAAAGAAGCTGATGAAATGGTTTCACGGGGGAGTACTGTGATAGTTATTATTATTATATATATTATATTTTATTTAAAGATTTTGTTTTATTAGAATATTTTATTAATACTGCATCGTAAATTAATATTGACCGTCCGTTTAAGAGTAAATCAATCTGGTCCGTTCATGAATTAGTTACTATTAGGTCCATTCTCTTATAAATAGAAGCTCATTCCTTCATTATTTCTTACGAATTCTTTGAAACTAGAGAGAGAAACTATAGAGAGAAAGAAAAAAGTATACGCTACTTCACTACTCCTATATCCGATTTCTTCTAAGGTACTTGGTATTATTTCTTTCGTATTCATGAAGAGAACTTCTATTATTCCATTCTTTATTATTATGTTGGAATAACATGTCTACATCACTGAAATCAGTATACATGGTGAAATTCTTACATTATTCCATTTTTTATTACTATGTTGGAATAACTCGCATCTGTCTAAAACCGCATACATGGTGAAATTCTTGATTATTCCATTCTTTATTATTACATTGGAACATCACACCGATGCAATTTTTCCGACTGGTTCCGTTATTTATTATTCGTTGGAACATCCTGTTGGTGCTTAATTTCGCTTTGACACAGTTCCGTTATTTATTATTACATTGGAATATATCACATGCATGCGTTCTGGCGTGACTGGTTCCGTTATTTATTAATCTGTTAGAATAACATGTCTGTGTGGTCTATCGCATGCCTGGTGATTTCTTTTGTTATTCCATTCTTTATTATACTCAGTTGGTTAAAGTTTTGGCTTTTATACTCCATGAAATTAGTGGAATATCCTTGATATTTGCGCTTCATCCAATATCTTTTCATGGAAATGCATTCTTGAGTTTTACCCCACAAAGCAGATTCATGTTGACAATTTGGACGTTATTGGTTCTTGGATATATTAATTCTTGAACTTGTTTTATTGAATTCTTATATCATTGTCATCATCCTCATGTTTATATTATGTTGAAAGTCATCTGTTGCCTGTAGTGCATAGATGGACTTGGTATGATTATGACTAGGGATTATTCGGTATAATCATGACCGTAATATTACAAATGATGTGGTAAAAATCCTCATTGGCCCGTAGTGTATTGATGGATAGTTGTTGGCATGATCATGACCATTAATGAATACACGAATATCCTTGGCCCGTAGTGCATGGATAATTTGTGGTTGTGATACTAATGAATATCCTTGGCCGTAGTGCAGGGATGATGTGGATTATTTATTAAGCTGAGTCCCAACGATAAAAGTGATGAAAAACCTTTTAAATCATAAAAGATAGTAGATTTTATTCTCTACTTGACTCTTTTAACCGATTGCTTGTTTCGCTGCAGTTAAACTTGATGTTTGTTATATTTTATCGGTTTTAACTTTATTGAAGGCTAATGATAAATTATTACGCATTATCTTAGTCATAATATTTCTTACTAGGCTAGTTGAGCTCACCCTTTTGTTTTCATTGTTCTCTTGAAAATGAGAGCGTAATGAGGACTAGTCGAGAAAGCAGAGTGGTGATGCAGAGGATAACATTAGTAGTCCTCACTATTCTATGAAATAGTGTGTTAATAAATGTATTGAGGACTTATTTTGAGTTTGAATCATCTACAGAAGACAATATTTTATTAAAACTCACATTTCATATTGTATGTTTAAGATTGTATTTGTATTACATACCATGTATTTTGTGACTCGGAATAGGTGATGTATACCTATTTTGGGGCGCCACACGCGTCCTCAAGATAGATTTAGGATACAACCTCGCTATTGGGGAGACCATGGATACACATGGCCGGAGCCGTTCCTCCACACTACATCAACAACTTAAATACATTGTCAATAACGATCTAATCTTTCGCGGCGTTGGTATGGAATGTCTTGAACAAGGAACTCTACCAATCATCGACTTCATTGAAGTTGAACCGAGCCGATTTTCATACTCGGAAGTGAGTACCACGTAATACCATTCTATTGGGAGCCACTTCCGTGTACCCAAGATTTACGCCGAGGTTATGTCGGCCACTCAAGAAATGATGTTATTGGGTCATCAACCTGGACAAGGGCTTGGTAAAGATAAGCAGGGTATTAAGCACCCTATTCAAATGTCCAATCAAATTGGAACAGCCGGACTAGGCTATTCTGCCAATTCCAGTCACAAGAATCCTCATAAGCACAAGCAGATTCCTCAGGCTTTCGCCTCACGGTGATTCTTTATACCTTTACTTCATAAGTTGATACAATCTCCATTAAAGGTGCCAGCCCATGTTGTGGCCATGCTATTTCCTAAACCAGTGCCAATCAAAGCTAAAGAGGTGCTGATTCCTGATCCCAAAGTGGAGGAAAAGGAACGGAAACATAAATATGACATTGCCTTGATGATGGTAGGCATACGTGTCATTGTTCATGATGAAAATACAAAAAGATATACCCCAGACGATGATTACCCAGATGTCATGGTTATCATTCGAGAGAAGGAGGACAATGACGATCCTTCCATCACTGCAGTCCGTCAGGACTTTGCCCTCGACAATTGAAGTAGCACTCCATGCATTGGTCGACGAGGGTAAAATGGGCAGAAAATCCCTCTGCCTTGTAGATAACTTTAATTGCTTACTTTTCTTTACAACACTAGCAGTTATTTTATCAAGTACATGCTAACACTTTTGTATGATCAAACAGTTGCATATATTAAGTGAAAGCATATTCTGTTTCAGGACTCTGAATTTAGATGTGTTTGTACTTGCTGATGAGGTGCCTTCTCTCCACAAGGGCTGTAACTATGATGCAAAGTTGGACTCAGACTTGATGGATATAAAAGAGGACATTGAGACACCTCAGGAGATTAAGGAATGGGTAGCAGACAAACCAAAACCTAATCTTGATCAAACCACTTCTTTCAATCTTGGAACCTTAGAAAACCCTAAGCTAATCCAAATTGGTTCAAACCTTACCACAAATCAGCAGAATGGTATGGTTGCACTATTAATCTAATTCCATGATGTGTTTGCATGGTCTCATGAATACATGGTGGGTTTGTCCATTGACATTCTTCTTCATCGCCTTCCCATTAAAAGAAGGATTCAAGCCAGTTAGGAAAAAACTTAAGCGATTGAAACCTGAGTGGAGTTTAAAGGTTAAAGAAGAAATTATGAAATAATTTCAAGCTGGCATTATCATGGTGTCTACATATCCGCAGTGGATATCGAACATTGTTCTCGTGCCTAAACTAGGAGGAAAGGTGCGAGTCTACGTGGATTACCAGGGTTTGAACAAAGCTTGCTTTAAAGATAGCTTTCCCGTGCCCTTTATCCACATTCTTATTGACAACACTGCTCAATACAACATGTACTCCTTTGCTGATTGCTTTGCGGGGTACCATCAAATTATGGTCGCTGAGGAGGACCAAGAGAAAACTGCTTTCATCACGCCTTGGGGACTTTTTGCTACAGACGGTTGTCATTTGACCTCATCAATGTCGGGGCAACCTATCAGTGAGCTATGATGGCTCTTTTCCATGATTTAATTCACAAAGAGATAGAGATCTACGTGGATGACATCATTGCAAAATCCCGAAGGGAGGAGGACAACTTAGACCATCTCAGAAAGCTTTTCAACAGGTTGCGTAAGTACAACTTGAAGTTGAATCTAGCCAAGTGCGCCTTTGGTGTCAAGTCAGGCAAGTTGCTAGGCTTCCTAGTCAGCCACGAAGGGATTGAACTGGATCCTACCAAAATCTAGGCCATCAAGGAAATGCCCATTCCTCAGACAGAGAAGGAAATACGAGGATTTTTGGGAAGAATTAACTTCATTAGCAGGTTCATTTCTCAACTCACAGCAACCTGTGAGCCAATCTTCAAGCTGTTAAGGAAGAACTCCTCCATGAAATGGAACGATGAGTGTCAGAAAGCCTTCCTTACCATTAAAGAGCAGCTGATTAACGCTCCTATTTTAGTACCACCCAGGGATGATGTTCCCCTGTTCATGTACCTGTCCATTAATGACAATGCTATGGGCTGTATGCTGGGGTAAAAAGACAATAGAGTCCAAGAACGAGCTATCTATTACCTCAGCAAAAGATTTAGCATCAGTGAACATAAGTACACTTTGATCGAGAAGACTTGTTGTGCTTTAGCATGGACTTCCATGAGGTTACAACATTACCTCCATGGTCACACAACCCATCTCATATCCCGCGCGGATCCTTTTAAGTATTTGTTCAGTAAGCTCATACTGAATTGTAGACTGTCCAGATGGCAGTTGATCCTAAAACAATTTGACATAAATCTCGTGGACGCAAAAAGTCCGGCTAAAGGTCAAGGAATTGCGGATCAACTAGCCGCCGCACTGCTTGAGGGACTACAAACCCTTGGAAACATATTTCCCGATGAAGGATAATAACGATTCAACAACAACATCGATGCGATATATACAAATACGTGGAAAATGTATTTTGATGGGTACATTAACACGAAGGTTACGGAGGCTGGAGCAGTTCTAGCTGAGTATGAAGGCTGTATCATGGGGATAAAACTTGCCCGTTCGATGGGCGTCAGGCGATTAACTATCTTTGGGGATTCCGAATTGGTAATCAGACAATCCACCAGAATCTATCAAACCAAAGAATTACATTTGCTGCCTTACCATCGACAAGTTTTACAGATGGTTTTGGAGTTTGAAGAAATCTCCTATCTACACATTCCTCCCAATAGGAATGATTTTACGGATGCATTAGCAACGTTGGCCTCCTTGATTCACATACCCGACAAGGAAGATATGCCAAGCATTACAATTGCAATGCAAAAAGCCCCAGTCTATGGGAACTATGTTGGAGAAGTATTGGATGAACTACCTCCCATCCACAACCCATAGTATTAACACATCAAGGAGTATCTACGAAATGGATCTACACCCACTGAGGCGAGCCTAGCTGGGAAGAGGCGGATTCATCGAATTGCTACGAAATTCTACCTGAGCGGAGATGCACTCTACAAAAGAGATGCAGGATTAGGTCTCCTCAGATGTCTGTATAAAGACAAAGCTCAGAGACTCATGGATGAGATCCATGGTGGAGTATGTGGCCCTCACATGAGCGGACCCTTACTTGTCAAGAAGATCCTTAGAATAGGGCATTATTGGCTTACACTCAAAGCTGACTGTGATGATCACGTCAAGAGGTGCTATCAATGCCAGATTCATGGGAATTCTATCCACGCCTCTCCAAGGGAACACCACAATATGAGTTCGCCATGGCCCTTCTCAATGTGGGGAATGGACGTGATCGGGCCCATCGAGCCCAAAGCCAGTAATGGACATCGATTTATATTCACCATGATCGACTACTTCACCAAATGGGTAGAAGCAACATCCTTCCCCAGGGTTACTAAAGTAGTCATCATTGCTTTCATCAGAAACAATGTCATCTGTCGATATGGACAACTAGAGGTCATTGTGTCAGACAATGCTATGAACCTCAACAACAAAATGATGGAGGAGTTATGCAGAAAATTCCACATCAAACACCTTAACTCCGTTATCTACCGTCCAAAGATGAATGGTGCTGTTGAAGCGGCTAATAAAAACATCAAGAAGATCATGCAGAAAATGTCTGCCAATCACAAAGGATGGCCTGACCTCTTGCCTCTGACTTTATTAGCCTACAGAACTTCCCTGCGTACTTCTACTGGGGCAACTCCCTACTCATTAGCCTATGGGATAGAAGCGGTGCTCCCCATAGAGGTGGAAATGGAATCCCTCAGAGTATTGATGGATGCTCAATTTGATGAAGATCAATGGGTACAAGACAGGTATCACCAATTATCTCTAATAGATGAAAGGCGAACCACGACTATCTTCCATTGTCAGTTATACCAGCAAAGGATTGCACGATCCTATAACAGAAAAGTCCGACTACGGCAGTTCAAACAATATGACTTGGTTTTGAAGAAGATCATTGAGAACCAAGATCAATCTAAGGGAAAATTCGCTCCTAACTGGGAAGGCCCATTTGTTGTCAAGGAGGTATTGACATGAGGTGCTCACAGATTACAAGAAATGGATGGCGATGAATTTCCATAGCTTATCAACTCAGACACCGTAAAACGGTACTATGTCTGAAGTTACCATCAAACAAACATCTTGGTTTTGATAATCAAATCACCAGGCATTCCGGTTTTGAACCCTTTCTTTCCTACATACTCTTCTGCCCCTCAAGGAAACATACACTTTAAACCAGCAGCCTGGTTTCACCTCAGTTCAAACATTTCACACAATTTTGGTTATCCTGAAGACGGGATTAAAACTTTCACACCTGCAGTTTATCCTGAAGACGGGATTAAACTTTTCTACGCTTCCAGTTTGTCCTGAAGACGGGATCAAACTTTTTCCACACCTGCAGTTTATCCTCATTATAGGATCAAACTTTCTTCTCCCCACATTATAGCCTGCACATGGGATTCACAGTTCTCTTTGGCTGCGATTCATCCTGAGGGGCAAACCACGTCGACCTTATCTCCCTGATACCCGGGAGTACGTAGGCAACCATATTTTATATGGCCCGGTCGCAATAAACAACAAAAACATTTCTACTCTTTCTCTACAAAAACCACAAAAATACTTCTACACCCTTCTTCATCAATAAAGCTTCTGCCTTTCACATTCAACGTTGAACCTTACACACGTGTTCGAACTACACGCAGACTTGATCTCCTCTTGATAGAGTACGTAGGCATCCATTTATGGTTCGATCTAACCCCTACCGTAACAAAAATACTTATCACACTGCGATCTTTGGGATCAACCTTCAATTCACCACATTTCATTAGTTTCAGATCAAAGGGATGGAATTACCCAACCTCTTCTCACAAATAGAAGATTCGGTGACCATCTAAGCTGCGGTCGTGCCTCAAAGAGCAATACCAACCCATAAGAGATGGAATTAATTAGGCTTCTGTTGCCTCTTTTTCAGTTCTGATAAAAGAGCTCTAACTCATGCAAGCATACATGTGTCAATTGTGACACCCCCAAACCCAGGTACTTCATTCCCATAGGATTTGGTGTTCACTTAATCAAATATTCATATCTAACTACCCAATCACAATAAAACTGGATAAATAAAACCTTTCCCATTAAAGGATTACATATTAAAATCTCCCATGTTGTCTAACCTTTCAATACAATCATTCAAATGCGGAATTAAAATTATTACATAAAATCATTATTAAGAAGTCTAAGATCATCACAATAAATAAAAGTACAAATCAGCATCACTTGTATAATTTTCCCTTTCATTTGCTAGTTGAAGGTTCATCTACCTTCTCCACTTTAGCTGCAATGAGTTTATAAATATGCAAGAGTAAGCACAACAATTACTCACTGGATAAAATAATGAATCAACAGAAGAATAACAATAATAACTGCTAATGAGTAGGCTCATCAAAACTAGATACTACTCTAACAATGATAATCAGGAATTGAAATCCAAAATATGGAATAAACATAATCGAGGGTCACAAGACCATGAACTATGTCCACAGTTGCGAGTAATCTTTCAACTCCAACTTTAACAGTCATAAGACTATAAGAACTCCTCATACTTAGGGGGATCATCCCTTCGTACCATGTATTGTGCACAAACATTTAACGCTACGCGTAAGTTATACCCTAGTAATAGGGTTGTTCATCTCAGTATTTAGAGTACAAGTCTGCACCAAAGAGAGTTTGGTTTGGATACGCTTTCAAGGGTAATTTAAAGTTCAATGATCATCAACTAGAGGACTAGGTTAATTAATACTAATAACATCATATTATAGAATACTCGTAATTGAATAGTCATGGTAAATTAAAATCATGCTTTAGGAATAATCTAATAGCATACAACTTGAATAACTATAACACACCTTGTTTGAACAATATTAAGCCAAGGTTATTTAGAATTGAATACTAAGCATGCATGGCAATATGAACGATAAACTATTCAAATATATTCGGGCATGCTAAACAACAAGTTAAATACAAGAATAACTTGTTCAATATCAAAAACAAAGTTTAGAAACCTTGCATTATTATATTGGAAACAATAATTGATTCAACAATAAAATAGATTAGAGAACTTGCATTATTTGTAAGGTAATCGAATTGGAAACCATAATTAGTTCAACAAGATAAAGGATTAGAAAACTTGCCTTGCTCGTGGGCTAAGCAGAACAATTCAAACCACAATATCCTATAAACATATGTCATCATGACATAATTAGTCATTACCACCTTACGAACATAACTAAATACGTTCATCATGTAAAAATTTGATTTTTAATCACATAATCAAGTTATACGAGTTAATCGTTAATAACATACTTATTCATAGTATAAAAATACTAAAATCAACATTTTGATTCTACTATCATCATCCACATAACAATTCCTTAAAATTTTGAGTACAAAAGTACCTTTGTCGAGACCATTCTCGCTAACTTTCGCGCTACGACATACACGTTATATCTTTGAAAGTGCGTGACTATGATGTGAAGATGGCATTCTTGGCGTGAGAATAAAGCTTGCAAGGCACAATGCATGGTATGAAAAAATGAAGCTATTTGGCTATATGCTTGGCCATAAGCTATTAAAAATCGACGAATTTGGCTTGACAGCAAAGATAAGAAAAAGGCAATTTTGGACTACAAGCTCATTTCTAACAGTCTAATTCACATGTAATTCATACAAAGACTTCATGTAAACATAATTCAAGAACTCCTAACATGATTCTACCCATATAACAACATAAACAACAAATTTAAAACATCCAATTTCACTATTTTTGATAAAAACTTGCTTTTTGATTTTTTTAATGAAAATCAACACTGTAATTTTGTTTTTCAACCAAAATAGTTAATTCAAAGCATCTTTATCAATATTTATACATACTCTATCAATTTAAATAGCCAATTTATCAACTGCACAACTAATTAGCCCTCAATTCCACCTTTAAATTAACCCATATTCATTCACATAAACTCTCTGTAAAATATTTTTCTTCACAAACAACATTCATAACATCAATTCATTGACTATAAGCATATATAACCTATAAAAATAGTTTTACAATCACTAGTTGATCATATAAATACACATACAATCAACAATATTATCACAAGAATTTTATAGAGAAATAGGAGAAGAGAAAACTAAAACTTTTAAAACTTAAAAAGGGTAGAAGAATACCTTGCTTGTAGAAGATGATAGTTATCCTTTTGATTATCAAGCGTTTCTCCAATTCCTTTTTCCAATTCTCTAGCCTTTCTCCTTTCTTCTTTTCTCTCTCACTTTTTTTTTTCTCTTCTTCTTCTTCCTCTGAGTGTTTTTTTCTTCCTAACACTAACTAATGCACTAACAAAATAACGTATATAATATAATATGTACTAATTATATAACATAAATATTAATATAACTGATATCAGTTATAATAGATTTAAAAATCAAAAGCCATAAGGCTTGTTTGGTTAACTAACTAAAAATAACCCATTAGCCCTTACACCTTGTTTGGTAAAGCACAATTAGATTAAAGACTTAATAGGCATTAGGCCTTATTTGGCAAAACTGAATTAAAACTCCTTTAAGTTATTTTAATAACTACTTTATAAAAGGTTATTTGTCACACTTTATAACCATTTATTAAATCACTACATCACATAAACCAATACCACAAAATTATAATTTTCTATATAATTACAACTTTATTTAATCAACTAACACATCTTTTAATTACAAATTCAAATAAAAGAATAATAATTCAATTAATCAAACTCTCTAACTTAATAATTAAATTAAATTAGCATAAATCCTTAATTATTTATTTAACAAATAGTTAACCAAATTGAATCAAATTTGAATAATTATTTATTTAACAATAAACACATCCATTAAATACTTAAATATTTCAATAAATATTTAATATAACAATAAAAATTCTAGAATGTTACATCATTCACTCCTTACAAGGATTCTGTCCCCAGAATCATAATTCAAACAATTCATTCGTCACATTCTCCCCTACTTACAAAGATTCTGTCCCTAGAATCGAAGACACAGATTAAACAAATAACTAAGGGTAATTCTTCATCATTTTAGCTTCAAGTTCCCACATAGCCTCTTCGACATTGTGGTTCCTCCAAATTACCTTCATAGAAGGTATCACTTTATTTCTGAGCACTTGTTCTTTCCTGTTGACTATCTGGATAGGAACCTCTTCATAGGACAAGTCTTTCTCAAAGTGAAATGGTTCGTACTCAATCATGTGCTTGTAATCAGGTTTATATGGTCGTAACACCGAAACGTGAAAAATATTATGAATGTTTTGCAATTCTGGAGGTAGAGCTACCTCGTAAGCCACCTCCCCAACCTTTCGCAACACTTCGAAGGGTCCAATAAATCTCGGGCTTAGTTTCCCCTTTTTACCAAATTGAATTTTTCCCTTCCAAGGTGAAACTTTTAGGAAAACGTAATTTCCTACATAGAATGCACGATCTTGTCTGTGTTGATCAACATATTTCTTTTGTCTGTCTTGGGCATCTATCAATCTTGTTCTGATGAGTTTGATAATCTTAGTAGTTTGTCGTACCAGTTCTGGTCCTAACAGTTGACGTTCACCGACTTCATCCCAACATAGTGGAGTTCTGCACTTTCTACCGTATAATGCTTCGTAAGGCGGTATGCCGATGCTTGCATGGTAACTGTTATTATAGGCAAATTCCACCAACAATAATTGTTCATCCCAACTTTCTTTGAAATCCATGACGCATGCTCTTAGCATATCTTCCAATGTCTGAATCATTCGTTCATTTTGGCCATCTGTTTGCTGATGATATGCCGTACTCATTCGCAACTGTGTTCCCATACATTCCTGTAATCTCTTCCAGAAGTTTGATGTGAACCTCGGATCTCTATTTGACATAATTGACGCTAGAACTCAATGTCTTGCAACGATCTCTTTAACATATAACCTTGCCAGCTGATCAAGATTGAATCTAATCTTTATTAGCAAAAAGTGTGCAGATTTTCTCAATCTATCCACTATCACCCAAATTGCATCGTATCCTTTCTGAGTCATTGGGAGACCTACCACAAATCCATTGTGATATGTTCCCATTTCCATTCCGGTATCTCCAACGGTTGAAGTAACCCGCTTGGTCTTTGATGCTTGGCCTTGACTCTCTGACATGTTAAGCACTTTGTAACGCATTCTGCAACGTCTCTTTTAATATTTGGCCACCAAAAATGTTGTCTCAAATCTTGATACATCTTCGTACTTCCCGGATGAATCAAATATCTCAAGTTATGAGCTTCTGTCAAAATGTCCTCTTTAATATCTGGTACTGCTGGAACCCAGATTCGTCCCTCGAATCTCAGCATTCCATCAGTATCAACCTTGTATTTTACTTCTTTTCCCTCGACCACACTTTCTCTTATTTTTCTACATATCTCATCTTGCAGTTGAGGGTTCTTCACCTTGTCCACCAAAGTTAGACTGGCTTCCATCTGGTATAATTTTCCATCGGATTCTTTTGGAAATTTGATTTCCAACTCTATCCTTGACATTGCTGTAATAAACTCTTCCTTATCAGTTAACAGCATAAACTTTTCTCTGCCTTTCCTACTCAAGGCATCTGCAACCACATTTGCCTTGCCTGGATGATAAAAGATCTCACAATCGTAATCCTTTATCAATTCCATCCATCTCCTTTGACGCATGTTCAGGTCCTTACGAGTGAAAATGTACTTGGACTTTTTATGGTGCAGTGTAGATCTCACATTTTCTCCATAGAGGTAGTGTCTCCATATTTTTAAAGCAAACACAACCGCCGCCAACTCTAAATCATGAGTCGGATACCCTTTTTCGTAGTCTTTCAATTGCCTTGATGCATACGCGATAACTTTTAAGATTCGCATAAGGACACATCCTAATCCCTTGTGTGAAGCATTCTTTGTACACCACAAAATTTCTCGTACTATCGGTAATGACAACACGGGTGCCATACTTAGCTTCTTTTTCAATTCTGAAACTTCCTTCACATTTCTCTCGTCAAACAAATTTTTCTGATTTCCTCGTCAAATTTGTCAGCGAATGGCAATCTTGGAGAAATCACGGATAAACCGTCGTAATACCACCGCCAATCCCAAGAAACTTCTAACTTCGATGGAGTTTTTGGTTGTTCCCAATTTATCACCCGACCGACCTTTGATGGATCCACTTTGAGATTCCATCCTTGTCAATCATTCGTGCCCAAGAAATTGTACACGTTCTAACCAGAATTCACATTTAGAGAATTTCGCGTACAACTTTTCTTTTCTTAGCGTCTCTAGCGTTAGAAGTAAGTGTTCCATGTGTTCTTCTTGAGTTCTAGAGTACACCAGAATATCGTCAATAAACACCACCACAAACTTGTCTAAAAATGGTTTAAACAACTTATTCATCAAATCCATGAACGCTGCAGGGGCGTTTGTCAAACCAAAAGACATCACCAAAAACTTTTAATGTCCATACCGAGTTCGGAATGCCGTCTTCAGTACATCCTCCTTCCTTACTTTAAGTTAGTTATACCCACTTCTCAAATCTATTTTTGAGAAATCTAGCACCCTTTAATTGATCAAACAAGTCATCTATTCTCGGCAATGGATACTTATTCTTAATAATGACTTTGTTTAACTCCCTATAATCAATTCAAAGACGCATTGACCCATCCTTCTTCTTTATGAATAACAACGGTGCTCCCCACGGTGACATACTCGGCTGAATGTATTTCTTGTCCAACAGATCCTGGAGTTGTACCATCAGTTCCTTCATCTCTACCGGAGCCATTCTGTACGGGGCTTTCGATATCGGTGCGGTTCCTAGCGCTAAGTCGATCATGAACTTGATTTCTCTGTCAGGCGGAAGTCCTGGCAAATCCTTCGGAAATATGTCCACAAATTCCCTAACTACTGGTATTTCTTCTAGTTTCGCACCCTTTTTCTGAGTATCAACTATGTAAGCTAAATAACCCACACAACCTTGACTCAACAACTTCCTGGCCTGCATAATTGTCAGACATCTCATTTGTCTAGGCGATTTGCTACCATTAAAAACTACCTTTGACAGAGTCATAAGGTTTACACATTTCTTTTGGCAGTCAATTATTGCTCCACAATTGAACAACCAATCCATTCCCAAAATAACATCAAACTCTCCAAGCCTAATCGGAATTAAATCTACCATCAAAATATTTCCTTTAATGTTCACCCTACAGTTCTTGTATATAAACCTAATAGGAATTACTTCCTTATTCACGATTTCTATGTTTAGAGGGAAATTCAATTCTTCACTAGGCAATCCTAGTTTCATAACAAATTCATCAGATATAAATGAGCAAGTAGCACCCGAATCAAATAATACATAAGCATCAATATCATTGATTGGAATAATACCTGACACCACATCCTTTGATTGCACAGCATCTTGCACAGTCATGTTGAAGGTTCTGGCTATGGGTTTGGTTGATGCCGCCGGTCCAGTAATGGCCCATGTACTTCCACTGCTACCTCCCTTGTTTCCCGTTGCTTCTCTAGCTTTCTTCTTGGGGCACTCACGAGCAAAGTGATCCTTGGACCCACAAGTGTAGCAAACATTCTTCTTGGGTTGATTACAATTTGGGGCAATGTGACCCTCCTTGCCATAGTTAAAGCATACACGCTTTCCCATCAAGCATACACCCTTGTGAAACTTCTCGCATGTAGCACATGCTTCAAACTTCTTATTCTGCTGGCTACCTTGTTGATTCCCAGCACCCACATTTCCATTCCACTTTCTTTTTAGGTTATTATTACCATTTCCACTACCACCACCTCCATTCTTCACCTCTACTTCATTCTTCTTCTTTTTCTGTTCCTGATTGAACTTGGTTACCGCCTCGCCTCCACCTTCAGCGAGAATGACCTTTTATATTACGGCTGCAAAAGTCTTCAATTGGAACAAGGAAACCCTACTAAACAACCAGGGCTTCAGTCCTTGTTCAAACCTCTTCGCCTTGCGTTTATCTGTGCTGACTTGGTATGGCGCAAACCTCGCCAACTCGTTAAATTTCGTGGCATACTCTGACACCGTCATCGTTCCCTGCTTCAGTTCAAAAAATTGTACTCTAACTGGCTTTTCGAACTCTCTAGGAAATAGGTCTCAAAGAGAATCTCCTTAAACCTTTCCCAAGTAATAGTTCCTAGTCCCTCCCGAGTTTTATTAGCCTGCCACCAATAACTAGCCTCTGCTTTCAACATGAATGTTGCAAAAGTAGTCTTCTGGTTATCCTCTACCCTTGCCACATCAAAAACCTTCTCAATTTCCATGATCCAGGTTTGTGCTTCAACTAGATTCATGGATCCACAGAATTCTTGTGGTCCAACCGCCTTGAAGTCCTTAAACGTAGCACCTTGGTTCTGAGGTTGATTCTGCGATTGATTACATGAAGTGCACTGTCGATGCGTCACTTGACTACTAAGCGGGGTTAGCTTGAAAGATTATCATTGTTGGTTCCTTCAGCGGTTCTCTGATGGGGTGGTTGACATCTTGGAGGCATTTTCTGTTAAAAAAATACACTCATTAGATTATTACTCAACTCTTTCAAGTAACTTCTAATTAACTTGCCCCCAAAATAATCACCACATAACACATAACACTTTGGATAAAAGAAGATAATAACTTTTATTCATACTTAATTCTTTGAAAAACATCATAACAATAGCATCACTGCTACTTACATTATTTTCCTAAACTACTAAAGTTTCAGGACATCATCATCATATCCCATAAGTTGCATAACACTTGGGATTTACATAATACTTATCATAGCATAAATCATAAATCAAATACACTTCCTACGATGTCCTATTAAGATACTGTAAAGCCTTACGACGCTCTTCTTCCATAATTTGGAACATGGTTTGACGATCTAGTATGTACGAGGGTAGTGTCTCGAACTGAATTGGGTAACCCATGACCCGATCCTGAGCTTGATTGATTGTGATGTTGAATACGTTATCCATTTCCTGCATCTTCATTCTCTTTGCTTGTGCGTCTCCCTCTGCTATTTCGGCCCGTTGATCAGCTTCCTCGTACGCGTTTTCGGCTCTTGCCCTTTTTGCAGACTCTTCTCTCAACTTGCTCTTCAACTCTGAAATCTCTACTCTCATTTGGTCGTTCTCTTCTTCAGTGTGAACCAGCTTCTCTTCAATATTGTTCAGTCGTTCTTCTCGATCCTGGATCTCATCGTCCTTCTGTGCCATCGAGATCTGTTGTTCAGCTACTATCTCTTTTAACTCCTCGACTGTATCTTGAAGTTCCACATTGCGGTCATGCACCTCATCGTACATACGACCAGCTATCGAGTTAAGTGAAATCCTTTCCTCTTCGTCCTTTTCATCAGACTGTGGCAGCTCCACGGGATCTTCCTCATCGTCTGTCTCTATCTCATCATCCTCATCATGTACCCTCTCCTGTACAACTACTGTGACCAATAGGACTATTTCCCGTGGCAGTAATTGTACCCAAACTACCTGAATATCTTGAGACTCCTCCTCCCTATCTTGACTGGATCCTCCTATATTAGACATCCTGTCAACCAAAGTTTAAGTTTTAATTACTAATAATTACTACTTGACGCTCACGAGCACATAAGTTGTAAACACATAAGCACATAAGTATTTTATTACTTCTTCCTTAAAACTCGATAAGAGTTTATCATCACTATCTTTTCGAAGGTTACTTCCTTAGGCTTTTCCCCCACCTAAGGTTCATAACCTAAGGCTCTGATACCAACTTATGACACCCCCAAACCCAGGTACTTCATTCCCACAGGATTTGGTATTCACTTAATCAAATATTCATATCTAACTACCCAATCACAATAAAACTGGATAAATAAAACCTTTCCCATTAAAGGATTACATAATAAAATCTCCCAGGTTGTCTAACCTTTAAATACAATCATTCAAATGCGGAATTAAAATTATTACATAACATCATTATTAAGAAGTCAAAGATCATCACAATAAATAAAAGTACAAATCAGCATCACTTGTACAATTTTCCCTTTCCTTTGCTAGTTGAAGGTTCATCTACCTTCTCCACTTTAGCTACAATGTAACGATCGAGGAATTTGTAATTTAATTTAAAAATATTTATTGAATTAAATAAATATTTTAAATAATTTAGTTGTTGAGAAAAATAAATATTTGATGAATTTTGATGAATTATATTAGTAACTAAATTAATTAATGTCAATTGAGTCGAGTAATGCTAATTTTATTTGATGGATTTAATTTAAGGAGATAATTAAATTAAATCAATTGCTTAATATTTAAGAAATTAGTTAATTAAATGAATTGTTTAATTTAATGAAAATGAATAAATTAAATAAAGTGATGTGTCTAATTTATTAATTAAATTAGATATATAATTATTTATTAATTTTAAGTATAATGATAATAAGAATTTTATTTATAAGCTAAAATCAAAGTTATTTAATTAATTGGAGTAATGTGTGACAAGTGTAACTATATAATATAAATATTATTTAAATAATTTAGTTATGAGATTTATGTGTTCAGCCAAACATGGCCTTGTGGCCTTTGGCTTTTTCCAACTGACGCTACCTTTTTGTTTTTCAACCTGACGTTGTGGGAGGCCAGTTATATTTTTCCTTCGCGTATTGTTTTCTAAGCTTGCTAACAAAGGAAGAGAGAATTGCTGAGTATTGAGGGTGAGGAATTGAGAGAATAATCTTTGTGAGTTTGTCAAGAGAAGGAAGAGACTCACCATCTTGTGCTAATCAAGAAGATTAAGGTATAATTAACTCGTAAATCTCTAAATTTTAATTTTGTCTGAGTTCTCTATAAATTAATTTTGTTGAATTGTTGTTTCAAACGTGATTATGTGATATTGGTTATATTGTATAATCTGTTGTCATCATGTATGCGTGTTATATCAGTTAGCAAATTCGGGAGAAATTGGTTGTAGGAAGAAAATGAAAATAACAGTGTTTACTGTGTTAAAATATATCAACTATGGAGTTTTGGTTTTTTTTAAACCGTGTTTTCAAAATTTAAGTTTTGTAAAATTTTTGTTTAGTTGTTTAAATTGGTACATATATGCTTGGTAATATTTATGTGTACTTTACATAAGTTATACATGTTAATTGGTGTTAGAAATTAAGACATAGTAGCTTGGTTTTGTTTCTAGTTATGGGTGTTCACGTAATTAGTAGTCTCAGTAAATTTCAAATTTTAGCCATTACTGAATTTCAGCATACGGCCTTTCGAATTCGGTGCCGAACCCATCGTCTCTCGCTTCAAATATTTGGAAAAGTGATGCAGGTTGGACGATTTGACCTCCAGTAGTAAAATGGCCATAACTTTTTCATACGAACTCCGATTGAGGTGATTTAAGATGATTCAAAAAAAGACGAATAGGCCTATAACTTTTATTCGTTAAGGTTTTCAATTTGAAATCATTATGTAGGGTCAAAATGGCCATCTTTAGGACTGTTATGTATTTGGAGCCAATCGGAGGGCGTCGAGATGCGCTAATGCAAGTGCAATCCTTTGTGTATTAGTATAACATAATGATAACATGTTGGACATGTAATAGGATGTTGTATCAAGTTGTTAATGTGTATGTAGTGCAATGACATGATCCCTTAAGTAGTTGTAATAAAGATAAAAAGTAATGTTCATGAAAAGATGTGATGTTGTTTAAACTTAAACTTAGTTAGTAGCTATACTAAAAGTAGAAAGCAACTCATGAAGGTAATGTTAGTGTATCTAATGTGTATTGTCAATACATATGGTATGTGTAGGACTTGGGGTGAACGTGAGTAGTGATTGTTTAACCTACGCACGAGGCATGTTCTCTAACCCTACTTTTATAATTGTGCAAGTTCTAAACCTTATCTCTTTACAATTGAGCAAGCTTTTGAACTTTGTTCTTTTCATATCGAACGCAAGTTTCCATTCTTATATTATTATTCTGCAAGTTTCTAACATTCTTTATGAATTTGAGCAAGCTTAACCTATCTTGAATACGTTTGTACAAGTTTATTTGACCTAATTCGTTACATTGAGTGAGATTTAATTTCCTAATTATTATTCAAAGCATATAATGTTCTAATACATTAATTCAAGGGAGATTGTTTTAACTCTTCTATAGCGCTTTGCATGTATATCATGATTACTCAATTATATATTATTGTTATTCAATCTTTGACTTTAATAACCTTGTTCAAAGCTTTATCGTTGTATTAAACCTTCAAGTAGTAAGCAAACCTTTATTGATTGAATTAATCAGTATATTGAATAGTGTTCTAAAATTCTAGAAAAACATTGATAAGCTAGTTCCAAACTAAACTTTCTTTAGTGAGGAAATTCTAAATCCAAATCGAGACTAACAACCCTAACATAGGGGATTTTTACGTGTAACGTTTAGATGTTTGTGCACAATACATGGTACAAAGAGCTGATCCCCCTTAGTATGATAAGAGGGGTCTGTATAGTCTAAATGACTGTTAAGGTTGGGTAATAATACCTAAGTACCGGGGACATAGTTCGTGGTCTTAGGACCCTCAGATAATTAAAGTTCAAACTTGTTTTCTAGTTTGATTTGTAGAACAAGTTCCTTATTGTTCAGCTTTCATTGTTCACTCTCATGTTATTATCATTGCTACGTTCTACATCAATGAGCATTTGTTTGCTCACTCTTGCAATTAACACTGCAGCTAAAGTGGAGAAAGTGGATGAGCCGTCGACTAGCAAAGGCAAGGGCAAATGTCCAAATGATGAAGACTTATGATAATTTTATGTTTTATGTTTCAAGACTTGTTTTAAATATGTGATGTATTCCGCAAACTTATGTTTTAGTTTTCCGCTGATGATTGTAATAAAGGTTAGATGATCTGGGATTTATTTGAGATTATGTAACCCTTTGATGGGAGATTTATTGTTTAAGCTTTTGAGTTTAATTATATCCTTTGTTTATGGGTAGTTAGTTATGATTTAATTGGACAGTGAACACCAAATCTGTGGGATTGAAGTACCCGGATTTGGGGTGTCACATGCAATGAGTTTATAAATATGCAAGAGTGAGCACAACAATTGCTCACTGGATAAAATAATGAATCAACAGAAGAATAACAATAATAACAATAATAACTGCCAATGAGTAGGCTCATCAAAACTAGATAGTACTCTAACAATGATAATCAGGAATTGAAATCCAAAATATGGAATAAACATAACTGATGGTCACAAGACCATGAACTATGTCCACAGTTGCGAGTAATCTTTCAACTCCAACTTTAACAGTCATAAGACTATAAGAACTCCTCATACTTAGGGGGATCATCCCTTCGTACCATGTATTGTGCATTAAACATTTAACGCCACGCGTAAGTTATCCCCTAGTAATAGGGTTGTTCATCTCAGTATTTAGAGTACAAGTCTGCACCAAAGAGAGTTTGGTTTGGATACGCTTTCAAGGGTAATTTAAAGTTCAATGATCATCAACTAGAGGACTAGTTGAATTAATACTAATATCATCATATTATAGAATACTCATAATTGAATAGTCATGGTAAATTAAAATCATGCTTTAGGAATAATCTAATAGCATACAACTTGAATAACTATAACACACCTTGTTTGAACAATATTAAGCCAAGGTTATTTAGAATTGAATACTAAGCATGCATGGCAATATGAACGATAAACTATTCAAATATATTCGGGCATGCTAAACAACAAGTTAAATATAAGAATAACTTGTTCAATATCAAAAACAAAGTTTAGAAACCTTGCATTATTATATTGGAAACAATAATTGATTCAACAATAAAATAGATTAGAGAACTTGCATTATTTATAAGGTAATCGAATTGGAAACCATAATTAGTTCAACAAGATAAAGGATTAGAAAACTTGCCTTGCTCGTGGGCTAAACCGAACAATTCAAACCACAATATCCTATAAACATATGTCATCATGACATAATTAGTCATTACCACCTTACGAACATAACTAAGTACGTTCATCATGTAAAAAATTGATTTTTAATCACATAATCAAGTTATACACGAGTTAATCGTTAATAACATACTTATTCATATTATAAAAATACTAAAATCAACATTTTACAGTCCTACTATCATCACATAACAATTCCTTAAAATTTTGAGTACAAAAAGTACCTTTATCAGACTATTCGCTAACTTCATACTACTGGTATACGGTATATCTTGTGGTGCGGTATATATGCGATCTTGGAGATGGCGTTGCGGCGTGAGAATAAAGCTACAAGGCGTGCACATGCAAGGCATGGTAGCCGGCAATGGCCATGCAAAAAATGAATCATTGGGCATGGCCATAGCGCTACTAAATCATATTTGATTCGATCGACAACCAGCAACGAAGATAAGAAAAAGCCAATTTTGGCCTACAAGCTCGTTTCTAACAGTCTAATTCACATGGAGTTCATACAAAGACTTAGTGTAAACATAATTCAAGAACTCCTAACATGATTCTACCCATACAACAACATAAACAACAAATTTAAAACATCCAATTTCACTATTTTTGATAAAAACTCACTTTTTGATTTTTTTAATGAAAATCAACATTGTAATTTTATTTTTCAACCAAAACAGTTAATTCAAAGCATCTTTATCAATATTTATACATACTCTATCAATTTAAATAGCCAATTTATCAACTACACAACTAATTAGCCCTCAATTCCACCTTTAAATTAACCCATATTCATTCACATAAACTCCTTGTAAAATATTTTTCTTCAGAAACCACATTCATAACATCAATTCATTGAGTATAAGAATATATAACCTATAAAATAGTTTTACAATCACTAGTTGATCATATAAATACACATACAATCAACAATTTATCCTATCACAAGAATTTTACAGAGAAATAGGAGAAGAGAAAACTAAAAATTTTAAAACTTAAAAAGGGTAGAAGAATACCTTGCTTGTAGAAGATGATAGTTATCCTTTTGATTATCAAGCGTTTCTCCAATTCTTTTTTCTAATTCTCTAGCCTTTCTTCCTTTCTTCTTTTCTCTCTCACTTTTCTTCTTCTCTTCTTCTTCTTCCTTTGAGTTTTTTTTTTCTTCCTAACACTACCTAGCGTATTAACAAAATAACGTATATAATATAATATGTACTAAATATATAACATAAATATTAATATAACTGATATCAGTTATAATAGATTTGAAAATCAAAAGCCATAAGGCTTGTTTGGTTAACTAACTAAAAATAACCCATTAACCCTTACACCTTGTTTGGTAAAACACAATTAGATTAAAGACCTAATAGGCATTAGGCCTTATTTGGCAAAACTGAATTAAAACTCCTTTAAGTTATTTTAATAACTACTTTATAAAAGGTTATTTGTCACACTTTATAACCATTTATTAAATCACTACATCACATAAACCAATACCACAAAATTATAATTTTCTATATAATTACAACTTTATTTAATCAACTAACACATCTTTTAATTACAAATTCAAATAAAAGAATAATAATTCATTTATCAAACTCTCTAACTTAATAACTAAATTAAATTAGCATAAAATAATTAAATTTCTTAATTATTTATTTAACAAATAGTTAACCAAATTGAATCAAATTTGAACAATTATTTATTTAACAATAAACACATCCATTAAATACTTAAATATTTCAATAAATATTTAATATAACAATAAAAATTTTGGAATGTACATCAACAAGTAATACAGAGTAAGTAGAGTATCGATCCCACAGAGAAAGTTGTCAAATTTAAACTACTATGCATCAATTAACTCACTATATTCATATGCCTAGACTATTAACTATAATGGATGAATTAATCTAATTGCTAATAACAACTAAAAATAAGAATACTAATGGAATAAATCAAATCTGGAAATAATGGGACCCTAACTTCATTTAATACTTCGTCTAATCGCCACTATCATGCAAGAAGTGTTCACATATCATAGGAAAATAGCCAAGAGCACGAATAGAGTTATAACCATTTTTCAATGCACTATAACCTACTTACACAGCATCCACAGATGATAGACTCCATGTAATCATCAATAAAACCAAAATCACTATATGTCTATGTGAAATTGCAATTATATTGATTTTAAGCACAAGCCCTTACTCTAGCTCATACGGTGAAACAATATATGTCTATCTGGTTCACAAAATACGCAAGCCATCTAAAACAGCCCCATATTCGCATGCTATCATGATTACAATCCATACCCGCATTACCACCAAAATTAAGCCAATTCGTGCACGTATTCACCAAAAGGAGTTTTAAGTAAATGCAATGTAAAATATCATGAAATGCAACTAAAACACAATAAAATATACTTGAGATGGGCATAGTTCGTATGAATTTGTATTCAATAAGTAGGTATAAATACCACTTATCAAATACCCCCAAACTTAAACTATTGTTTTCCCTCAAGCAATGTATGCTAATGAACAATGAATATGCAGCTACGATACTATGCAACTAATCCATGATGCAACCTCGTCTCACATAGTTCAAGCCATAACAGAATTCCAGCCCAAAATGCCTCAGCGAATTATCCAGACTCAGGAATACAAGTTCAAACTAAACGATGGTCATAACATCATACACTAAGCTAATTCATACATGCTATAGAGATGTTGTGTGTGTGTGTAGTGTTCACCAAAACTTGATTCAAGCAAAGAATATATGCTAACATGCTCGAAGTAGAAAATTATAGCCTAAATTGAGAATCATGTATACTTATACAACGCAAACTGTTTCAACATATCCAAACAAACTAAAGTTCAATAATGGGCTTAATTGCTTTATTGCTACTCACGAGGGCAATTTTCACTCTTTCTCGCGGTGTTTATTGCTATTTTATTTTCTTTTTTCCTTTTTCTTTCTTTTCTTTTTTTTTCCACATGACTGTGCAAAGTCTTAATCCATTAGGCACACTGCTACCCCTTAGCGAGCTTTCAACCAATGACTCCCAGACCATGAAAGACCTTAAGGCGCTAGGTGTAGAGACAATCCCCTCGAGCGTACTTACTCAAGTAGCCAGGACCCCAAAATAAGACTAGCCACGTTATTGCTATTTATTTCTTCTTTTTTCTTTTTTTTATACATAGCATACCCATGTTTTCCTAAAGTTTGAATGTCAATGTTTGTCAAGTCTACATGCATGTTCCACATTTTTCTCTTTTTAAAACTACATTTTCTGACAAGCAATTCAACACATAATTCTTATACCCGCAATTGATTGTGAACACATCCGTGCAAACCGAAAACATTTAAATAGCAACATGAATTTCATCATGTAAAACCTTATAACTACGTTCATGTTATCCAATATACTCTAGAATCCTTCACAATTCATTATCATCGTTGGCTAGGCAAGAATTTCTATAAAGCAAGAATTTTGTGAGACATGCAAATTAACTAAAACAAAATATTTCTATCAATGGAACAATAACATCAAAAACAACTAAATTATTAAACTAAACATGCAACATTTTAACTAATCATGCAAAAACTAACTATACTACTCCCCCAATACCCCCAAACTTATAATATTCAATGCCCCATTGAATGAAGGTAAAGGGTACAGAAAACTCCCCTAATGATCGGCTTGACCACCCTCCTCGGGTGGTGAATCTGGCGGTGGATATGGCACTGCGGTCCCAAACTGAGGCCACTCTAGCATTGTTCCGTAGAAAACATTCCAAAGTTGTCATACATGGCGTCGACTTTTCTCTCCAACATTCCGAGCTATCGATCGCTAGGAACAGTGTGTGCTCGGGTGGATGGGCATGCCTCATTTGTCTGAGGGGGCTGCTGTGATGGCTCAGGAAATGTTGGCCTGAGAATAAATCCTCGTCCGTGCGGGTTTGCTTCGCCTCCTGCCCAGTGCTTGAATTTCGCAATGGTGGCATGAGTGATGTCCTGGCTTGGATATGGTATTTGTTCATTGCCCCAATTGCATCCCTGATAAGCACATAGCATGGCTACCACTGATGCATGTGGAATGCTTCCAGTGGTACTTCCCTTCAGATACTTCACAATGTTTTGATGAATTAAATACCCCACGTCAATATACTCGCCAGTAATGATGCCCCACAGAATTATGGCCCTTTTTGCCGTGATCTCATGCTGATGCGATGAAGGCAATAACTTGGCACAAATGAACAGATTCCACGCCTTGGCATATCAATTGGTAATTGCTTTGGGAATATTCGAGGAGGTCGGGCCGCGGCCGACTTTTGTAAGTCCACTTCGTGCCTAATATGCACAATTCTGCAATAACACGCTCTAAGTCCGTTTCCTGATGTGCCCCTGTGATCCAATTGGCAGTCCCTCGTGGTGGTGTCACAGTGATTCTTAAAATGGTTCTGATGGCGGAGGGTCTGTAATCTACCTCGACACCTCGAACCATCGAGGTATCGTTCATGGTGACTTTGGCATTGGCGTAAAACTCTCAGACTATGCTCATCAGAATAGGCATGGGAGATGCAGTCAGTCCACCCCAGCCTCGTTCCTGGATCATGACACAAAGTTATCCATCTTGGCCTTCTGGTTTGAATCCTCTTTCCTTGATAAATGTTTTTGCTATGATTCGGTAGTACTCCTGCTGGGCTTCCAGACACAAGAACTTGGTGTGGTCGACAATGTCCTCCTCGTGACTGCCGGAGGAAGATGAGGAAGAGGAAGATGGTCATGTTCTCTTCGGACCCATTTGCTTTGAAAGAAAACTGAAAATGATATGCTTGATAATGATTGAGAGCAGCTGATGACACTGTCTCCCAACTTGTGGTTGCTATCCCAATCAAAACCCTAGCTTTATAACATTGGATGAGAGAATGGGGATGAGCTTTGAACGTGGAGAGAATCATGGAGATTTGATTAAGACACGCACGGCTTCAATCATGGCGATAGAGAGAGATATAGGCGTGAGTTATGGAGAGTGAGAGAATTTCGCGTCATTATTATTCCAAATGAGAGTCCAAATGGTCCACAACTCTTTTTAAAATGTTTGAGATCTGTCTTAATTCGATTGTTCTTGCAAGCAATTGCTTGAAGTTTTACCTTGGGTTGGGCACGCGTGTTTATACCACATCGGTCGCGCGAGCCTGATATCTGCAATGTTGTTCAATTCCACTCTGCCTATCAGTTATGCTTTCCAATGATGGTTCCTGCATAGACATTAATGCACATTGTTAAGGCATGAATTAGTGGTCACATAATGCTAACATCTTGCAAAGATTCGCAACGCAATTCTTGCTACACACTCAAGCATGAAAATCTGATATCCTATTAGAGATGAATTAAATATAACTAACTAGAATAATCTAAACTGAATAACTAAAAAGTCAAATGAGGTAAAAATAATGGGTTGCCTCCGATCCAGCGCTAAGTTATAGTCAATTAGCTTGACTGTCTCTGAGTCTCACGTCACATCAAGAATTGAGGTGCCTTCCTTATTATCCACCGCACCCCAAAATTTGATGACCTCAGCTTTCGTTAATGACTCTACCTTTAACTCTGAATTTTCACCTGTTACACACCTCAACGATCCATAATTCCCCAGTTTCTGTACCTCATCCTGTAGGCCCCAATCCACCAAGTCAACCGGGAAGCATTCTTCTTCATCAGTTGGTAACTTTATTACTTTAAAGACGTTGAAGGTGATCTCCTGATCCTGAACACGCATAGTGAGTTTAGCTTTTTGCACATCTATTGAAGTCCTGCTTATGGCTAAAAATGGTCTCCCCAGTATTATTGGTATGCTTTTGTCTTCCTCGTAGTCTAAAATAATGAAATTAGCCTGAAAAATAAATATGTCCACCTTAACCAACACGTCTTCAACAATTCTCCGTGGATATATGATGGATCTATCAGCTAGCTGTAATGAGATGTTTGTCGGCTTTGGAACCGATAATCCCAACTGGTTAAACACTATCAAGGGCATCAAATTTATGCTTTCCCCTAGATCACATAAACACTTACTAAAGTTCATCTTCCCAATTGTACACGGAATTGTGAAGCTACCCGTATCTTTCAGTTTGGGAGGTAGTTTACGCTGAAGCACCGCACTATATTCCTCTGTCAAGGCTACCGTCTCAAACTCATCTAGTCTTCTCTTCCTTGACAATATACCTTTCATGAACTTTGCATAGCTTGGCATTTGTTCCAATGCCTTTGTGAATGGTATGTTGATCTGCAGCTTTTTGAATACCTCCAAGAACTTACTAAACTGTTTATCCTCCTTCTGCTAGTTTAATCTTTGCGGATATGGTACTGGAGGGTGAATTGGTTGTATTGAACTCTTAGGCTTTTCTTCTAAACCTACTTTGTCTTTCTCTTCCTGCTGTTCCTCAGAATTTTTCAAATTTTCTTCCTCCTCAGTCACCTGCTCTACCTCGCGCGGCCGCGCGACCTCCTTAGTGTTGTCAGGCGTGGGCACGCGACTTACAATGCCTGTCAAATCTTTCCTAGATCTCAATGTGATCGCTAGACATTGTTCCTTCCCGTCTCTTCTTGGATTTTCCTCTGTGTTACTTGGCAAGGAACCTTGGGGCCCGTTGTTTAGCATGCTCGCCATCTGCCCCATCTGAGTTTCCAAATTCTTAATAGCCACTTCTTGGCTCTTAATCATAAACTCTGTATTTGCCATGTACTTCAACATCATCTCCTCTATTTTCGATTTCTTTTCTGGCTGTGGTGCAGCTGGTGCATGATGTTGTTGCTGAGAAAATCCGGTGGAAACGGTGGTTTCGGTGTATACTGTGGCTGAGATGGCTGTGACTGGAATGGATGATTTGACTGAAACTGACTTTGTTGATTTCCTTGATTATTCGACCAAATAAAGTTTGGATGATTTCGGTTGTTGGGGTGGTATGTGTTCTGAAATTGACCTTGGTCTTTCCTATAGTGATCACATACTGCACCGACTCTGAGTTGATGGCACATTGATCTGTGGAGTGTGACCCCGCACAAATCTCACAAACAAAGGCAACTGTTTTCACTTTGCTTTCTGCCAAAGTATCTATTTTCTTAGCCATAGGCGCCATCCATCTTAAAACAACCGTGTAATGGTATCAACCTCACACACACCGCAACCTTGGTTTGTGGCATCCTGGTACGTAGGATTATGATAGTCATTTGCGTACCATAGTCTCGATAAGCGTATAGGCCTTGTCATAGCTCTTTTGCCCATAATGCCCCTCTGGTTTGCATCCACAATCGGTCTCACTGCCATCCCAAACCATTATAAAATGAGTTGATCACCATCCAATCTTGTATACCGTGATGAGGACACTTCCTTAGCATTTCTTTGTATCTCTCCCATACTTCATATATGGACTCACCTTGTTGTTGCTCAAACTGAGAGATAGATGTCCTCATCTTTGCTGTCTTAGCCATTGGAAAGAACTTGGCTAAGAATTTCTGTGCTAGGTCCTCCCATGTAGTGATTGACCCCGACGGTAAAAAATGTAACCAACTTCTCGCCTTATCCCTCAATGAAAATGGGAATAGCCGTAGTCTAATGGCATCCTCCGTCACACCGTTATATCGGAATGTATCACAAATCTCTATGAAGCTCAATAAGTGTTCATTCGGATCATCCGTAGTAGCACCCCCAAACTAAACCGAGTTCTGCACCATCTGAATAGTGCCCAGTTTAATCTCAAAAGTGTTGGCTGCTATCTCCGGTCTAATTATGCTCGACTGTAGTCCATTTATGTTTGGCATGGAATAGTCCCTTAGAGCCCGATGCTCTTCTCTTTGATCAATTCTCTGTTCTTCAGCCATATCCGGTATGGTTCCTTCTAACTGAGCTTGTAAATTTCTTCGCACACTAGCTTTCCAACCTCTCCCGTTAATGTTATCCTGTGCTGGTGTTAATTTGGAATTGGAAGATCTTGTGTGCATAAAAATCTACAAGTACCTGAAATTACAAATAAAACAAAAATAGAAATGAGAAACGATCAGAATTGTCTAAGTCATACAATATAGCTTTAAACTAATGATAATTATTTAAATTCAATGCCTTTCCCCGACAACGGCGCCAAAAACTTGTTGCCTCTTTTTCAGTTCTGATAAAAGAGCTCTAACTCATGCAAGCATACATGTGTCAACAAGTAATATAGAGTAAGTAGAGTATCGATCCCACAGAGAATGTTGTCAAATTTAAACTACTATGCATCAATTAACTCACTATATTCATATGCCTAGACTATTAACTTTAATGGATGAATTAATCTAATTGCTAATAACAACTAAAAATAAGAATACTAATGGAATAAATCAAATCTGGAAATAATGGGACCCTAACTTCATTTAATACTTCGTCTAATCGCCACTATCATGCAAGAAGTGTTCACATATCATAGGAAAATAGCCAAGAGCACGAATAGAGTTATAACCATTTTTCAATGCACTATAACCTACTTACACAGCATCCATAGATGATAGACTCCATGTAATCATTAATACAACCAAAATCACTATATGTCCATGTGAAATTGCAATTATATTGATTTTAAGCACAAGCCCTTACTCTAGCTCATACAGTGAAATAATATATGTCTATCTGGTTCACAAAATACGCAAGCCATCTAAAATAGCCCCATATTCGCATGCTATCATGATTACAATCCATACCCGTATGTTCATTGTCAATTCCATACAAGTACTGAAATGAATGGTGATCATGCATTCATACATGTAAAACAATCACGATAGAATTCCCATAGGATATGCAAAACAGCCCTAGCATTTAAGCATGAAACCAAACTACATATTAAAATCCGTTAGAATCCCATAATGGAGTTTAGTTCACAGCTGAACCAAAAGCCATTATGGGATCAATGCTAAACATGATTACAAAGCAAACAATTGAAAGATGAAAGATAGAACGATCAAACCCAATTGCTGAATATAAACCAATGATAACATTCAAATCCTCATAATATTCCAGCAAAATAAAGTACTAATCCACTGTAATAGAGAATCCCAAGAAGAATTAGAGAAGTAGACGTTTTGGCTTTGTTCTATGTTGGAATCTCCCACACAGTGTAAACCCTAGTTTCTATGATGAAAATATGACAAAAAGTATCAATCCTCTCGTCTGACACCAGCCAGAATCATTTTTAATCCAATTACAACTCATTTAATTAAAAATTAAAATAAAACAAAACAGCTCAAAGATCGCATTTGCAGGTAGCGCCCCTCCAGTATGTTCCTCACGCGGGCGCGAGACTTGTAGAATGTCATGCTCTCCGGTAGAGTACTCACCGGTAAGGCCTCTCAAGGCTATTCTCATGCGTGGCTTGTGATCTGCAGATTCAGTTACGGTTACATCATCATCTTATTCTTCGCTACTTGTTCATTCATACTTAATCCTCTTTCATGCTTGATCTCCTTGCTCCAATGTACCTTCAAGCCATGCATATCCCCACTTGTGCCTCACCTTCACGCATCCATTAGCCTCCTGCCCTCTATTACCACCAAAATTAAGCAATTTCCTGCAGTTATTCACCAAAAGGAGTTTTAAGTAAATGCAATGTAAAATATCATGAAATACAACTAAAACACAATAAAATATAATTGAGATGGGCATAGTTTGCATGAATTTGTATTCAATAAGTAGGTATAAATACCACTTATCAGCTTCTACAAATAGAAGTACTGACGACCATCTGTGGTGCGGTCAATCTGAGAGAGAAAAAACCACCCTCCTCTCCACTTTTCCATACAGATACCAGTCCCAAGACACCAAAGATGGTAGGGATATACTGAAATCAATGATCCCTTCTAAGAGATCTTACGACGTCCCATTGTCCACCTATCAAGGATAAGTTCAGAATGCATCAAGTTCATAAGGCCCTGAAGAAACAGACAAATATCAAGCAAGTATCAAGGCACAACTAAAAGGGAAGTGAATAAAAATATATTTCCCTGCCATATATAATACTGTTTGATATATACATATGTGTTGTACATGACAAAATGGCTAAGCCAATCTGTGCAGGAAAATACAAAGTTAGCTACAAATCTGTATATATGCAGACTATCAGATCTAACATAGCATCCCTCTTTGAAGACGGAGGTAGCGCTGCACGCTCCTGCCCAAGGGTATCTACACGAGCTAGCAGATCAGAGGCTAACTGCATGGTGGCATAATGCTCATCAATGTAAGCACTCATGTAAGCAAGATCGATGATCATCCGGGATCTCTTTGAAATCTTTTCTGCAATGGCCATATCCCTAGCAGATAAGGCGGCATCCTACTCCACAATCAATGCATCCCTGGCTGATCTAGCCTTATCCCTCTCTAACAGAGTGGCGTCTCTCGAATCAAGAGTTGTCAACATTGCGGCCCTAGCCTGATCTCTATCATAGGTCATCAGATGTAAGCTCTGCTCCAAATGCTATGCTGAATACTGGGTAACAGTGGCACTCGGGATGGGAGAATCCATCGCAAATGCTTGCAGCCCAGCAGTCAAGTCATCGATGGGAATGTCAGCCTCCTCTATAGGCTCCTCATCGTCGAAATCAATCTCCTGCACTGTGGATACTACCGTATCCAATGCAGTCTCTGTCTCCATCCATGAGGAATACTCTGCAGAACAACCCGAATGACTGATAGAAAACCCAGCCGACTCATTTGATCCCAACAGCGTCTGACTGGATCTCCTCTCCGCTGATAAACGGTGTGAAGCGAAGCGCTGACTCACTGCCCCCTCATAAGGGTTAAAATCCTAAAACTGGTCAAACTGACATATCACGGCCAGTAGATGGTAAGTAATCATGCCCCTCAATCCAGCTAGAGGGAGATAATCCATGCCTGGAGCATGAGTAATGAAGCTGTAGGGTGAGCTAAGCCCTGAACACGATAATATAGCAAACGGATCTCTAATCCCTGCCAGGAAAGCTGACCACGATGCAGCATCTGTACACTCCGCATGCTGAAAGGAGTATGACATGGCTATATCATGGGTGAAACAAAACCCCTGCCGTCTAAGTGTGTCAATCGGTCTCAAGTGTGACATAAACCACACATACAGCATGACCGAGCTACCTGTAAACACTCTTGCCGGATAAGTGCAGCAGTATATAGCTGACCTAAGAGTCTCTGCAATGATCATTGGTATAATGGTATGACCCTCCCTGAGAGCTCTCACTGCCATAATGACATCGATATCCAGCTCATCCATATATCGTGGCATGAAGACATATGACAATACGCACAAGAGCAGTACATCCACTGTGGCTGAACGCTAATGGTCCTCCGGTGTGGTGAAATCCCTGAAATGTCGTGCATAACTATCCTCAAAGCCAAATCTGTCAAACAAAAAACACTGGGATATCACATGGCCGGATGTAATCTCGTCCTGTACCACTCTACGTCTCAATCCGGTGAGGGTCATGAACTGTCTACTCATGTCTCCGATGGCCATAAGCACGCAAGGTCTGTCCAGCGGCAACATCTCCAACCGTGCATACTCCTCCAAAGTAGGAGTCAACTCCTGGGTCCCAAATTGGAAAACCCGCCTCTCCAATACCCAGTGCTCTAGCATACCCTCTACAAACCCTGTGGGGACCTGAAACATCAACAAGATCATTGTATGTTATAGCAAATCATCTACGATCACCGTGTCTGATGGTGATATACTATCATACCATGAGCGCATACCAGATACCACCAAAAATGGTGGGGTATGATCAATATGGCTAACTGTCGAAGAAGACATCTGTACGGGCCGTGTCATAAGACCATCTAGGGGTCAATGCCGAATATCTCTGGACATACATACATATGCATAACATAATAACATGCATGATACAATAGATGGCAATATGATATAGGGAATGGAAACTGTACATACATTCCTAAGTATATCATCATCTAATACATCTTTGTACAGCTAAAATACAGGGAAATAGGGCGAATCTACCCAACATCTAACAGAGGCCTATCAAAAGATATAGCGAGAATGGGGCAAAGCTACCCAGCAGCTAACAGAGGCCTATCAAAAGAGATAACGAGAAGTATATCAGAAAAAGTCAATGGTGTCGATGTCTACATCATCAATCCTATCCACCTGATGTAACTCCTCCTTAGTCACTAGATCTCTATCTACAAGGACGTCAGGCTTATACAAGGGAGGATTTGCACCGGCAAAGCCATATAGGTCACCTGAGGGGCCAGCGCTAGAGCTGGAAGGATCAAAAATATCTACCTGTGAAGGATCTCTGCCCAAATGCCAAATGAAAAGATTTGTCCGGTCTAGCTGTCGGGTCAATCTGTATCACATGAGTCGGATCTCTGACACAGGCTAGCCAATCCGTCATCATCACGAATCCTGGAACCATATCCCCCATAAACTATGTGGCGCGGCTCTGAGCTCTAATTGTATGAGGGATCCACCAATGCTGGAACATCTCCTGAGTCCAGGGTCCCTCTAACAATGTAAAACCGTCAATCCCCATCAATGGGATGTCAATGACGGGTGACTGCGAATTAGGCCAATAACGCCTGACAGGAGGCAAGATCGGCAAACGGATCTCTTCTGTAGTACTCCTGATAGCATGCACTCCTAAATAGAGCTCCCATCCTCCATCTGTGAAGAGAGGAATCCTGCGGGTGGAAATGACGTACTTAACTCCAGTCGGGTACCCATCCTCAAATCCAACTCCTAAATGCTCCCTAGAGTAGGGAACTCACATGATGACATCCGCTGTCAATAACTCCAGCTGTAGGCGACAATGAGTGAAACCCTCAGCAACAGGGACCTCTGCCAGTATAGAATGATGCCATCTCCGTTTTCGTGGATAGCTGTCTAAACCTAGCACGCTCACAGGATGCAAACATGGAAGCCTCTCATAGGCCCAAAACTGCCAACATAAAGGCAACATCTGCTGTCAGTCAACAATCTTAACCTATACATGGGAAAAGATAAGAGAAACACTCACCAGCAGAAACGGGTAGAATCCTAACCACGCCTTGGTTAAACCCTGCGATCGCATGCGCATTCCCCAGAGGAAGTAGGCAAAGGTGTAGCAACCCCAATCATACTCTCCTATACGGTCCACGTGTCGAGTGGCTCTAATCAAAGCGATGGTCATCGTAGAGGAATTATTTGCTATGAAGCAGCCCCTAATGATCAGCAGGAATAATCGCCGAAGAATGCGATCCCTGACTCCCATATCATCGGGTATGGGCTCACTCAATAGCCCGCTCATAACATCTACACTCAAAGGACCTGTACAAACAGTCCTGCCCCTTGAGTGCCTCCGCCGGAACTCCCAACAAGGATCTAACGGCAGTAGGGGTAATATCCGCCGTGCAAGGCACTGGATCCCCTCTAAACTCCATACTTGTGATAAACCGCCAATCCATCACCGTCATCATCACCTCACAGTCCAACAAATGGAGTGACTGAGTCTGGTGAAACCACCGCTCAGACAATGCCAAGAGGTAACCCCAGGGACAACAACGAGGAAGAATGGAGAAGAACGCCCCAAATCCCCAACCATGTACAATCGCTCTATAGTCATCATGCAAAGCCTGATACATAGAGTGGATGCTAAACTAGTTCCCTCGAGGCTGTGTGAAGCCGGGAACCTACATCAAATGGAGATCAACATCAGAATCCTTGACTCATCATCAATAGGAAATAAGGAAGATTAAATATCTACCTTCATACCTCATTTGCATGCAGGTATACTGAAGGATGCCTACTCAAGTCACCCAGAATATCTGGGTTAGCCACTTGAATACCTGGAAAATCCCTACGGGGAACACGTACAGTAGGAGCAAGAACCTCAATTGGTATGTCCTCCTCCTCATCCTCGACATTCGACACTTTAACCTGGATAGGACATATCAACGCCTCCACTAAACGACGAGGCTGTCTGACAGACCGGCGTTGAGGCTCTTTAGAAGCCCTCCTCCGTACACCTGAAGTGGACTTGCGAGAACTACTAGGCTGATCCGGATCCATAATATCTGGACAATAAGTTTCCAAATCACCTCAGAAAGGGTGTGGTAAATTCTTACTTGGAGCTTTTCAAAATGCATTTCATCATTACATGCATGCATGCATTGCTTTAATATACATCTACAGTAGAGTTAAAAATGCATGACTACTCAATGCCTACATTTTGGAAATTTTTTGCCATAGCCCCCTTTATAAATGGGACTATCCACATGCACATAAGCATGAGTAGGTGGCCATTCAGTAGCACACCTATACACAGTCATATACATCCTACATGCATTATCACATCACAGTAAAAAATCTGTAAGTATAGTCTAATTACCAGGATTATTTTGCTTTTTCTACCTTTACTCATTTGTCCTCAGATAGGATAAGAAATGACAGTACAAGGTGTCAATTTGACTGTTTTAAAAGTCAAATTTTTTTACATCATTATGTTCAGCATAGTTTAATACTAACATTTGCTATGTTGAATATTTTTTATCAAGTCATATCAGCATGCATATTCACTACTATGTGTCTAAATGCATTTCATGTGATAAGTCATTTTTCAAGAGATAGAAACTGGAAAAAAATACATGCATATGTTACCAGGATAGTGAAGAATGCTTGTATGATGGCAGAATATGCAGAAAGTTGCCCGAACTCAGCAGATCAGAAGAAGAGCTCTCAGATTTCCTTCGCAGTGCAGCTTGGAAATGACTTATGAAAGCAACCTTTGGGCTTTATATAGCCATGGTTGGCCGCAGATCCACCTGCGGCTACTACAAGTATACCTGCGGCACTCCTACGTGGGTCCCACACCTCTGGCTCGCTCCAGTTAGAGTTGCAAAGGAGGTCTCACAAGCTGAAAAGGCCAAATCAGGAATAAAAATGCTACGCGATTGAGCGGAATAGCCTGGAATCATGGTTTTGTACGGGTCAGAATTAAACTCCTGTCATCTCATTGGTATTCGCCTGAATGTAGGATATACTACACCGATGAGCTCAGCTTTCATAAATTATGCTCGGCAATACCCCACAAAGGTCTGATGTCGTCATAGCAGGGTCACAACCCTAAACGTCCCCGGCGGGGGTTACAACGCAAAACCACAAAATTCTAAACCTCCCCGACGGGGGTTACAATGCCGAAGTTACAAACTGATGACGTATCCCCAACGGGGGTCACAACACAAATCTTTCAAACATCCACGTATCCCCGACGGGGGTCACAACGCACATATTTCAAGCATCTATGTATCCCCAGTGGGGGTTACAGCGCATTCTGAACCATTGATACACACATCAGTGAAGGTCAAGCAACCTTGACGTCATGTCAGCCGATGGAAAATAAACCCATCAAAGTAACTTATACAAGTATCCCTGACGGGGGTTATAACGCAATGCGACCATTGACGCATACATCAATGAAGGTCAAACAACCTTGACAATGCACCCAGTAGGGATTTATCCAGTGATACACACATCAACGAAGGTCGGGCAACCCTGACGACAACAGACTGTTGGTAGTAACTTTGATAGGATGAGGGAATATGTTATACACATCCTCAAACAGACAAAGCTTTATCCCCATAGATCTCTTGTACACAAGAGGTACCTCTATGGAATATGAGCCAGTGTCTAGGATTCGAGACATTGGTGACAGCCCCAACGTCAACATCGCAAAAGACTTGGATCACATGTCCAAGCCATCACTGATTGTCATCCCGACAGGAGTACCAGGGAACCGACAATCATTTCCATCATGCATCATACATTTGTATCATGTTGCTGCACATAGCATTATGGTTATCTTGCTTGCATTCCAAGTGTTTAGGATTCTTTATCCTATCCATGCCTTGCATTGCATGAATATGATAAAGAGGGGCATTTGTAGATACTTAAAATTTTCTACACGCTTGTTGCTAACATTGCAGGAGGGCAGATTCGTCTTTCAGAGATAACCCTGGAAGACAACTTACATCCATTCCTTATACTAGCAGAAGTTCAAGCTCAAAACCCAGTACACACACCGAGAACATCATTTCCAACCCCGAAACACACACCGGAAGGATCATTTCCAACCTCGAAGATAACCCCGAGTTTCGTCCTTGGCGATAACCCCAAGGAATACTATTGCAGTTTCGGAAATAACTTCGGAAGTGCTTGTTTCAAATGTATGCTATCAGCTTCAAGCGCAGACCTCCTGCCGAGGCACTCATACCTCAGACCTGGAGCTAACACCGGGAAGACAGGCACCCCAATAGGATAATATTGCGGCATACAAACAAGTAGTCCAATCTCAGATGTAACCCTGAGCAACGTCTGCTTTCAACTCAAACCAATGATAACCCCGGTGAAGAGCTAAACGTCATCTTGCCACCTCAACACCTGCGCGTCGTCCCAACACTTCATACATACATACATCCAAAAATGTCCCACAAGAACCGAGGAGTTACAATCCCGAGTGACTATTACGCGTGGCAGTACACCGGATAGAATTTGAAGCTTGAAGATTATGGGCATGGTCCCCTCTTCCTGACTTTGTACAACCTCTAATCCATGTCATTGTGTAACTCTCGACACAAGCGGTCCGAAGAAGGTCACATATTCCTCGTTCGGATGTCGGATTGAAGTTCTACAAGTTCAAGCGGACATTACAGTGCACGAGTGCATGTACTTTGAGACAACGGGACCCGCGAAGGCCCGAGACACCTCGACCAGCCGCAGGTGCAACTGCGGCTGTCGCAGGTACACCTGCGGCCATCAGTCTATAAATATAGACCTTGGGTCAGCCATTTTGAGAGGGAGGAAAAGAGAGAAAGGCGAGGAAGCCCTGTCTAATTTACTCTATACACACCCATATTGAGTTTTCCTCATCTGTTAGCTCACATATAGCTATATTTTGTCTAGCGGGAGCTGAGTATTTATCCATATAGAGTCATAAAAGTCTACCTTGGCAGCTGTATATTGTTTTCTAAAGTCTGCTCATCAGATATGTCTGACAATAATTATATATATATAAGTATATATATATATATATATATATATATAACCGATCAGGTGAGGACTCCATTACTTTGTTAAAATGCGGACCTTTTTTTTTGTTTTTTTTAAAAAAAAACTAAAAAAAAATATTTAATATTTATGGAACTGATATTTTTCCATAATATAATGTTTTGGGCGTGATTTAAATACCTATACCAAAAAATGGTGGTACACATGCGCATTGATCGCATGACACTGCTTTTTATTATACGTATCCAAATCACATCCAAAACATTGTATTATGAAAAATTTCAATTCCATAAAAAAAAACCAAAAAAAACCAAAAAAAAAAGTCCGCATTTAACAAAATAAGGGAGTCCTTACCTGATCCTGACCCTATATATATATTTATATTTCTGTTAGGCCTGGAGTTTACTCCGTGGCCTTTATTTACATTTCTGTTAGGCCTGGAGTTTACTCCGTGGCCTTTTACAACTTTATTTACATTTCGTCCTGCCTGGAGTTTACTTCGTGGCAGTTGATTGCTTTTACAGCTTTATTTACATTTCGTCCCACCTAGAGTTTACTTCGTGGTGGTTGATCATGTCCATATATATATATATAAATTTAACGCATTTATATATTTACATTTCCGATCCCCCTTGGAGTTTCTTCGTGGTGGTTGATAATGTCTGTATATATATATAAGCGCTTCTCGCTTTTCCATACAAGCTGCAGATCATGTGAGCCTAGGAATCATGTGATCATAGATTGAGTTCTTGAATCTTGATTGATTTCGTGATGGACCTTTTTTCAATTGTGAAATGACTTGTACATTATTTTATAGTGTCTCGAATTTCCTTGGATGGTCATTATGTCATGATGAAGAGTTTAAGCATTCTTTGTATATTATTTTCTCAAGATGCTTCACATCTAGAAAATAAAAGCAAACAAGCCGAACATTTAATAATAAAATCGAAGTATCAAATGCCTCAATTACTATTGAGCACAGGGTTTGAAAAACCTCTTTTTACAAAACTCCATTGCTATATCTTGCTTAAAACTAAATTTTTCTATAAATTCACACCCTTTGTATATAGGTGCGAACGAGGCCTCACACTACTTTCAAATAATTGCACATTGATCCACACACACACACACATTCATACAACTGTTTCATGAAAAATGGCGGTCACCGTGGCAACACGGATGTTGGGGGGTGCCTAACATCTTCCCTCTGCATAATAAAGCCCCCGAACTCAAATGAATCTCGGTTTCACAGACCTGTTTAGCAGTGTCATATCATTGGGTCAATGTGCAAACCTTTTCGGTTGCATTGGTGCAACCAGTTAAAAACACCAACTGGCGACTCTTAAAGTAAAATCGTCGACATTATACATGTCGGACCTGTTTCAGTTATTTTTTAAAACAAATCTCACATTAACATGAGAACACCAAAGAACAAGTAACAAAAAGGGATACTAAAAATCCCGACGTCGACAATTTCCATTATGTATACGTTAACTTAAAAGCTGTCTAAGATATTTGATCCGGTCAGACACAAACTTAAAAATATTGTTGAACAAGATAGAACTTTATTATTATCCGACCAAATTATTTTGGTTCAGATTCCTGACTAAGTATGAACATCCCGAATATGGAAAAAAATTTATGCGCCTAAGGCGGATAAATGAACGATAATATCGTTATTTCATGTAATATTGATTAATACAGGGCACATTGGGATGACCACCCTCGCGCCCATAAGTTATGACGGTTTGCGAATGAAGTTCTGCTAAACCTTAGCAAAAATTAAAAATAATGTTCATAATCTGTCGACTAATACTCATTTATTGTCAGTACGTAGTTTCAAAAATTTGATATAGAATTGATATGTTGTTATTATTAGTTCAACTTACTTCACAACTGTTGATTCGTTGTAGAAGTGTCATTCAAAGAAAATATTTAATTCTTTCAGCTAATATTTACTGTTGCTATTACTTGTTGGGAACTCAAATGCTCATCCTTGCTTAATTTAAATGTTTTTAACTAAGTGTGAATAACTAGAAGGTTCAGACAAGAACAAGGGAAAAGGAAAGCAAACAGAATATGTGTTATGGTATTCTATGTAATAGTATGACTTTATTAAGACATTGATATCTATTAATTATCATGTAATGAATGTAGTAAAGGTTGCGTACTTGGGATTAGACTCTGATATATGTAAATTAAGTTTGGTATTAATATTATTGTTATTATTATTAGTATTATTCCGCTCATAGAAATGGTATCGTAAAGCACCGAGTTCGGGTTTCAAGTACCTGAATTTGGGGACGTTACAAAATACATGACACTAAATACAAATACAAACTTCATTATACAACATGATCTGAGAGTTTTTACACGAATATTGTCTCACAGACAATATCCAAACTCAAATCCAATCCTCATTACATTTATTATCACACTAAATATTGAGGACTACTAAAATAACCATCTCGAACCATCACTCCATTCCCCGACTAATCCCAGCTACGCTAAAATTTCCTGAAGAGAACAACGAAAGCAAAAGGGTGAGCTCAACTAGCCCAACAAGAAATATTATGACTAAGATAATGCAGAATAAATTATCGTTAGCCTTCAACAATGTTAAACTGATAAAATCTAATAAACATCAAGTTTAACTGTAGCGAAACAAGCAATCCATTAGAAGAGTCAAGTAGAGCATGAAATCTCCTATCTTCTATGATTTAAGTGTTTATCATAAATTTTATCGCTGAGACTCAACTTAATAAATAAACCACATCATCGAATCATTCCTACACTACACGCCAAGGATATTCATTAGTATCACGACCACGAATTATCCATGCACTACGGGCCAAGGATATTCGTGTTTTCACCAATGGTCATGATCATTCCAACAACTGTCCATCAATTCTCTATGGGCCAATGAGGACTTTTACTACATCATTTGTAACATTACGTGTAAGATCCCAAATAATTAATAAATGAAATTTAATTTCCTCTAATTATTATTTTGAAATAGTAAGGGTTGATGTGATTAATGTGGATAGTTATGGGTAAAATACGCAAATATTTCAAAATAAGCAAGTGGTTATAAAATATTCATTGTTGTGGGGAATATTCGTTTGGTCGTGGAATATTTAAATCTTTCGGGGAATATTAAATGCGGCTGGTAGCGACCATGTGTGGACCCCATAACGAAAAAGCGATTGGAGGAAGAAAATGACAAATATAAGTTGTTTAAAAATAATGGCGTAGTTATTACTGGTTTACCTTTGTTGGAATACCCGGTTGTTAAAACACGAATGTCTGTTGTTGTTGCAGTAGCATCTTGTATTGCACCAATTATTGACTCTTACATAAGAAGGCACTACTCAATAATGGTTCTGATGTAATTCTTTATTAGGTGTTTTATTTTATTGATTCAATAATTCTTTGCGTTGATATTTTATATTGTTGTTGTTTTAATAATTGTCATTACGGTATTTTTCATTATCGAAGCAATAATTCATATTATCTGAATAATATTATTAGATAACATTATTGGCAATGTCTAGAAAGTTACATCTAAGGAGAGGTTTGGTCACCTAATTCTTGGCGTCGAGAAGGAGAAATTCTTATTCGAAAGCCCCTTTTCCGGGAGGCGCTGGTTGTCAATATTGTGATTACGTAATATTATTTGTGAATAATTAATTATTGATTCATATGATGAGAAAATATTGATTTTATGTGGATATAGATGGAGAAAATTTTTTAATGTGACAATTGTTGAAAATTGAAATTTTATCTTTTTTGATAAAATAATTCATTTAAATATATATAATATTATATTTTAATAATATAATAATGGTGATATTTTTACAACGAATGTGGGATATATGAGTATCTGAGGAGGAAGAGTATTTTTGTTGCAATAAATATTTAAAACATGTTAAACATGTCGGTGGACCCCATTTATTGACTGAAATTTGATTATAGCCTCTAAAATCGCCCGTTTGTGGATTTCGGTCAATTTATGTTTGGAATTTGGAAAAACTTTCTTCTGGAAAGTTGTAGAGAATTGAATTTCCTATAAAAGCTCGCAAGATTCAAATTTTCTGACAAAAGGGCTATTTATTATGAATTATTGAAGTTCTGAAGCTCCGAAATAATTGATTTTTGGAAGTTTTAATTATTTATTTTATGAAAAACGTTTTTTACTTCTTCTAGAAGGGAGCATGTGGTTTGTATTCAGATTTTGATTCTAAGAATGGGCGAGAAAATTTTTATATATTATTATTATAATAAATTTTACGCTTTGGTGTTCTAAGCAATTTCTATAAATAGGTGCTTAGGTTAGAATTGAAAATCACAATTTAAATCGAAGTTTTCTCTCTATATTATCGAAGCGTATTCTTGTGAGTATTTTGAGTATACTTTGAGTATTGCTATACGGTGAAAGTTCAAGATATAGTCTATATCCGATTATTCCGATTTAAAAGTACCGATCTTTCGAGGTAAAGGATATTATTTTTTTCGTAATGATATTATTTCTTCAATATCATTATCTTTGAAATATTGATCTGAAGTTTTTATCAAATTTGGAACTTTTGGTGTCGGGGGTTACTATTCACGTATCGGATTATTCACTAATATCAAGACTATTCATCGAAAAATGAAAATTTTCTTTTCAGTCAAAATATCTATTGTGGATACTAGCTTTGATTGTATCAATGTTTTGATCATTCTTGAATTTTACACCACTATGATTATTTGAGGTATTTTGGGCGTGGATAAAACAAAGTACTTAATCCTTAATCCTTAATCCTTGTCATTTTGATTCACTTGGATTCGTTTTTTTAAAAATATTTTCATCATCCTCGGTCTTAAATGATGATATTATTGAATATCTTTGATGCAGTAGTGCAAGGATGAATGATTTATGATGAATATCTTTGGCCGATGAGTGCAAAGATGAATGATTTTCGATGAATATCTTTGGTCCGTAGTGCAAAGATGAATGATTTATGATGAATATCTTTGGCGATGAGTGCAAAGATGAGCAGTGTTTAGATGAACATGACCAATCGGTGAATGTCCTTGGCTTGTAGTGCAAGGATGAATATTTGATCCCGGATATATATTGATTGATGTTACAAGGATAAAAATAGGCGATGAACTTTAAAATTCATACATAGAAGATAGTAGTTTGCATTCTCTACTTAACTCTTCTAATGAATTATTATTTCCTGCTATGAATATTGATTTAAAACTTGTTGTCTATTGTATTCTATTATATTTTTCCTGTTGAAGACTAACAATAATTTTGTTGTATATTATCTTAGTCATAATATTCTTTCTTTGGGCTAGTCGAGCTCACCTTTTCCTTTTTGTTCCATTTTTTCTTCCGGGATGCGAGAATATAAGCAGTATCTGCAGTCGGGTATGGAATGAAAGTTCTAAGGAGAGTTGTTTAGTAGTCCTCACCATTGTTGTAAAATAATGTATCAATAATTATGATGAGGATTTATTTGTATGTGGATATTGTCTAGATGGCAATATCTGTATTTAAACTCATAGTTTTACTATTGTAATAATAAAGTTGTAGTTGTTTCTGTACCGTGTATTAACAACTCAGAATGGGGGATGTAGACCTATTTTTGGGGTGTCACAGGTTGGTATCGGAGCTTAGGGATATGATCTCCCAAGGAGATCGGGGAATAGAACTAGGAGGGAGAGGCAGGTAAATCCTTCGCTAGTGTGTCCTACCTAAGCTTATTTGATAGTTTGTCGGTATATAGGGATATTATGTGATATATTGATTTCCTTAATTAACCCTTGTTTTATGATGTATTTGAGAATGTCGTGAGAATATTAACAATGGAAATGAGACCGTGGAGAGCGCTTTGTACTCACCAACGAGGGAAGCGTACAACAGTGGCAATGTTCCTCCTGTGAACAACACCAATTGAAGCGAGATGATGAGCGAGGGGATATTTAGAAGCTTTTGCGGTTCATGCAAAATCGACGAGGAGACTCGTGTTCAAAACATAGGAGGAAATGATAGCAATTCACGGGTTGTCACGCCCAAGCGTTCAAAGAGTTGGGACCACGAATTTAAGGGAAAGCAGATCCGATCATAAGTAAACATGGGTCAAGCAAATTACCAAGATATTCGATGTCTTGGGATGCACGAGAGGAACATAAGGTTCCATTCGCCACCTTTATGTTCCGTGGTGAGTGATCTCTTGGTGGGAGATCATGAAGCGCACTCCATCCATCCGGCGCTTTTCGGCATGTCTTGGGAGACGTTTGAGAACTATTTAATGACAAATACTTTCACGAAAGTGTTCGTCATATGAAGGAAGTGGAGTTTATTAGGCTGGAGCGAGAACAACATGGCGATTGTCTCGAAGACGAGGCGAAGTTTGCGAGTTATCGAGTTTGCACCTCATTTGGTGGAGAATGAGGAAGCGATGATCACGGATGTTTCGAGAGGTTTGAAACCCGGCATACGTCAAGTATCTCATCTCTCATAAATTTTCTCTCTATTCGGATGTTGTTAACATGGCTCAATTGTTAGAAGCGAGATAACGAGTGCACGGTCAACCGAGGTACCACAATCGAGGATCATCTGGGAGATAGCGATCAACAAAACAATAATAACCAGTGGAGAAAGAAAAAGGCGGACAAAAATGGTAACCACTCTGGTGGTAATCATGGCTATGAAAATAGAAGAAGCGAGTTAGGAGGAGATTTTAAAAAGAGGAGATTCAACAACGACCATGTGAAGACGATTGCGGAAAGAAGAATCGGTTCCAAGGAGGAGAAACGACCACCGGTCATATGCTATAAATGCGGGAAAGAGGGACATATCACCAAAGCGCCCACAAAGTAGTTCGGGTATGCTATAATTGTGGAAAGAAAGGACATATCGCTCGAGATTGCACGGTAGTGAAACCTAGTTTAGCGGGGACGGTGACTCAAAAGACTGTCCCAGAAAAGTCAAAGTCAACGGTTCCTGGAAGAGCGTTTATTGTGACTGGTCAAAATGCGAGGAACCCAAACGAGGTGATCACGGGTAAGCTATTTATAAATTCTTGTGAAGTTTATACTTTACTAGATACCGGTGCTACCCATTCATTTATCTCTCCTGCTTGTGCTCAACGTTTAAACTTGACTCCAGAGGAATTAGACTTTGACCTATCTGTGGAAACTCCGTTAGGAGAAACTTTCATCACATCCACTGTTTATAAATCTTGTCTAATCAATGTTGGCACCCTTATCTTACCTGTTGACCTTATCTCTTTAAAGATACTTGTTTTTGATGTGATTTTAGGGATTGATTGGTTAACTACTCTTCATGCCAAAATTGATTATTTTCGTAAGGTTGTTAGCTTTCATATTCCTAAACAACCTGTTGTTCGAATTCAAGCAACTAAACCATTAAAATCAATCAATGTCATATCTAATCATAAAGCTATTCGTTTATTAAAAAACGGATGTCAAGCTTTCTTAGCCCATGTTATGGATTTGAATAAAGACACGTCAAAATTGAATAATATTCTGTTGTTATTAACTTTCACGACGTATTTCGAAGAACTTCCCGGCCTACCCCAGAGCGTGAAGTTGAATTCTTTATTGACCTTGAACCTGGTAAAGCCCATTTCTAAAACCCCATATCGAATGGCTCCTATTGAACTTCAGAGTTAAAGGTCCAACTACTGAGGAGTTGTTGGACATTGGTTTCATTCGTCTAGTACATCTCCTTGGGGTGCTCTGTTTTATTTGTAAAGAAGAAAGACGAGAGTATGCGACTTTGTATTGACTATCGGGAATTGAACCATGTCACTATCAAGAATAGGTATCCTCTACCTCGTATTGATGACTTGTTTGACCAGTTGCAAGGAGCACAATTCTTTTCAAAAATCGATCTTCGTTCTGGATATCATCAGCTGAAGATTAGAACTGAGGATATTCCAAAGACTGCCTTTAGAACTCGGTACGGGCATTATGAATTCTTAGTTATATCTTTCGGATTGACTAATGCTCCTGCGACTTTCATGGATATGATGAACCGAGTATTCAAAGAGTATTTGGATCAGTTCGTTGTTGTCTTTATTGATGACATCCTCATATATTCCAAAAGCGTGAAGATCATGAGCACCATTTTAGTGGTACTCCAAAGGCCGTGAAAACAAGCTTTATGCCAAGTTAAAGAAATGCGAGTTACGGCTTGAGGAAGTAGCATTTCTTGGGCATGTGGTGTGAAAACATGGAGTATCTGTTGACCCGGCGAAGATTGAAGCAATACAAAGTTGGGAGCAACCAAAGTCGGTGACTGAAGTACGTAGCTTTTTGGGCTTAGCTGGTTATTATCGGAGATTCGTGGAAGGGTTTTCTCGAATCGCTACTCCTTTAACTCATCTAACTCGGAAGGATACAAAATTCGTTTGGAGCGAAGAATGCGAGAAGAGTTTCCAAGAGCTTAAAAGGAGACTTATTTTGGCACTGTTCTAACAATACCATCCGGGTTCGGATGGATTTGTTATCTCAAATGATGCTTGGGCAAAGGGTTAGGATGTGTTCTCATGCAAGCGTGGGAAAGTCATAGCCTATGCCTCGCGACAACTTAAAGAATATGAGAGGAATTATCCTACTCATGATCTAGAGTTAGCAAGCGTGATCGTTCAGTATTAAAGATGCCGGAGGCACTATCTATATGGGGAGAAAGTGGAGATATATTCGGACCATAAAAGCCTTAAATATTTCTTCACTCAAAAAGAACTTAACATGCGGCGGGGACGTTGGCTCGAGCTATTGAAAGACTACGACCACACTATTCAATACCATCCACGGAAAAGCGAACGTGGTAGCCGACGCGTTGAGTAGAAGATCATATCGCAGAACGAGGCGATGATGTCAAGTATCTGATAGAGCCAACTTTAATAGAAAAAGTTAAGTTGCTCAAGCCACCCACCCGGGATGATGCATATGAAGAAGAAAGTACAAGAAGGAGCTATTCCGTAAGCGAGAATTGATGAAGAAGGAATACTTCGAGTCCACTCCAAACTTTGTGTTCCTAACGATTACGATTTGAAGTACAAGATTATGATGGAGGCACACAATACACCATTTGCAATCCATCAGGAAGTACTAAAATATATCGTGATCTTTGACATACATTTTGGTGGAACAATATGAAGAGAGAGATTGCAAAGTTTATCTCAACATGTTTAACTTGTCAACGTGTAAAGGCGGAGCATCAAGTGCCTAAGGGACCATTGCAACCACTTGAGATTCGAAATGGAAGTGGGAACACATTACCATGGATTTCAAGCATGGGACTTCCACGGTTTCTCAAGGCATAAATGCTATTTGGGTTATTGTTGATAGATTAACCAAGTCCGCTCATTTCTTGCCAACACGGGAGACTTATTCCTTGAACGTCTTTTCTCAAATGTACGTAAATGAGATTGTGAGATTGCATGGCATGCCGGTATCCATAGTTTTGGATCGTGACCCAAGATTCACTTCAAGATTTTGGGTTAGCTTGCAAAAAAAAGCTATGGATGCAGATTTAAGATTCGATTCGGCATACCATCCTCAAGCGGACGGACAATCGAGAGAGGACTATTCAAACTCTTGAAGATTTATTAAGACTCGTGTCCTAGACTTCAAGGGCAATTGGGATAAGTATTTACCATTGGTGGAATTCTCTACAACAACAAGCAGTTATCGGGCAAGTATAGGTGTGGCCCCATTCAAGCATTATATGGACGAAAGTGTCGCTCTCAATATGTTGGGATGAGGTGGGTGAAGCAACATTGTTGGGACCCGAGTTAAATGCGTATGACTCTTTGAAAAGATCCAAATGATTAAACAACGTATACAAATGACACAAGATCGACAAAAGAGTTATGCGGATCTTCTTGAAAGGATGTGGAATTTAGTATAGGGGATCATGTATTGTTGCGTGTTGCCCCATGGAAGGAGTTACAAGATTTGGGAAGAGGAAAGCTCAATCCACGATTTATTGGTCCATTTCAAATTCTTAACCGAGTAGGAAATGTAGCCTATAGACTCGCGTTATCTCCAAGTATGTCTCGTGTTCATAATGTGTTTCACATATCCGTACTTCAGTAAATATGTGAAAGACACGAATCACGTTATTGAGTTAGAACCGGACGAGATAGCCAAGACTTAACGTATGAGGAAGTACTGTCAAGATCTTGGATAGGAAGGAGCATGTCCTACGCATACGAAGGTCATACCACAAGTTAAAGTCTTTTGGAGAAACCATGCTATAGAGGAAATGACACAGGAGTTGGAAAGCGGAAATGAAAGCGAGGTATCCTCATCTTTTGAAAACACTGTGTACGTCACGTCAATTTCGAGGACAAAATTTCATAAGGAGGGAGGTTGTAAGATCCCAAATAATTAATAAATGAAATTTAATTTCCTCTAATTATTATTTTGAAATAGTAAGGGTTGATGTGATTAATGTGGATAGTTATGGGTAAAATACACAAATATTTCAAAATAAGCAAGTGGTTATAAAATATTCATTGTTATAGGGAATATTCGTTTGGTCGTGGAATATTAAATCTTTGTGGGGAATATTAAATACGGCAGTATGACCATGTGGGCCCCATAACTAAAAGCGATTGGAGGAAGAAAATGACAAATATAAGTTGTTTAAAATAATCTAGCAGAAGTAGTTATTCTAGTTTACCTTTGTTGGAATACCGGTGGTTGGTTAAAACGATGTCCATACTACAGTAGCACAGTATTGCACCAATTATTGACTCTTACATAAGAAGGCACTACTCAATAATGGTTATGATAATTCTTTATCAAATATTTTATTTTATTGATTCAATAATTCTTTGCGTTAATATTTTATATTATTTGTTGTTTTAATAATTGTCATTACGGTATTTTTCATTATCAAGCAATAATTCATATTATCTGAATAATATTATTAGATAACATTATTGGCAATGTCTAGAAAGTTACATCTAAGGAGAGGTTTGGTCACCTAATTGCATGGCTTGATGAAGGAGAAATTCTTATTGGAAGCCCCTCTTTCCAGGGCACTGGTTGTAAATATTGTGATTACGTAATATTATTTGTGAATAATTAATTATTGATTCATATGATGAGGAAAATATTGATTTTATGTTGATATAGATGGAGAAAATTTTTAATGTGACAATTGTTGAAAATTGAAATTTTATCTTTTACGATAAAATAATTCATTTAAATATATATAATATTATATTTTAATAATATAATAATGGTGATATTTTACAACAAATGTGGGATATATGAGTATATGAGGAGGAAGAGTATTTTTTGTTGCAATAAATGTTTAAAACATATTAAACATGTCGGTGGACCCCATTTATTGATTTGAAATTTGATTATAGCCTCTAAAATCGCCCGTTTGTGGATTTCGGTCAATTTACATTTGGAATTTGGAAAACTTTCTTTCTTCGCAAAGTTGTAGAGAATTGAATTTCCTATAAATACATGATTCAATTTTACGACAAAAGGGCTATTTATTATGAATTATTGAAGTTCAAGCTCAAAATAATTGATTTTGGAAGTTTTAATTATTTATTTTATGAAAAACGTTTTTTTTACTTCTTCTAGAAGGGAGCATGTGGTTTGTATTGATTTTGATTCTAAGAATGGGCGTAGAAATTTTTATATATTATTATTATAATAAATTTTACGCTTTGGTGTTCTAAGCAATTTCCTATAAATAGGTGCTTAGGTTAGAATTGAAAATCACACGTAAATCGAAGTTTTCTCTCTATACTATCGGCGTATTCTTGTGAGTATTTTGAGTATACTTTGAGTATTGCTATACGGTGAAAGTTCAAGATATAGTCTATATCCAAAGATTATTCGGTTAAAATCTTGATCTTTCGAGGTAAGGGATATTATTTTTTCGTAATGATATTATTTCTTCAATATCATTATCTTTGAAATATTGATCTAAAGTTTTTATAAAATTTGGAACTTTTGGTGTCTGGGGTTACTTATTCACGCATATACGGTCTTTATTCACGAATACGGCACTATTCATCGAAAAATGAAAATTTTTCTTTTCGTCAAAATATCTATTGTGGATACTAGCTTTGATTGTATCCATGTTTTGATCATTCTTGAATTTTACACCACTATGATTATTTTTGAGGTATTTTTGGACGTGGATAAAACAAAAGTACGAATCCTTAATCCTTAATCCTTGTCATTTTGATTCAATTGGATTTTTTTTTAAAAAATATTTTCATCATCCTCGGTCTTAAATGATGATATTATTGAATATCTTTGGCACAGAGTGCAAAGATGAATGATTTATGATGAATATCTTTGGCCGAGAAGTGCAAAGATGAATGATTTACGATGAATATCTTTGGTAGTAGTGCAAAGATGAATGATTTATAATGAATATCTTTGGCGATGAGTGCAAAGATGAATGATTTATAATGAATATCTTTGGCGATAGTGCAAAGATGAATGATTTCGATGAATATATTTGGCCCATAGTGCAAAGATGAGCAGTGTTTAGATGAACATGACCAAGTGGTGAATGTCCTTGGCTCGTAGTGCAAGGATGAATATTTGATCCCGGGATATATATTGATTGATGTTACTGAGGGATAAAAATAGGCGATGAACTTTAAAATTCATACATAGAAGATAGTAGTTTGCATTCTCTACTTAACTCTTCTAATGAATTATTATTTTTTGGCTGCGAATATTGATTTAAAACTTGTTGTCTATTGTATTCTATTATATTTTTCCTGTTGAAGACTAATGATAATTTTGTTGTATATTATCTTAGTCATAATATTCTTTTTGGGCTAGTCGAGCTCACCCTTTTCCTTTTGTTCCATTTTTCTTCTCGTGGAGGCGAGAATATAGCGAAATCACAGTGGGTATGGAATGAAAGTTCTAGGGAGAGTTGTTTAGTAGTCCTCACCATTGTTGTAAAATAATGTATCAATAATTATGATGAGGATTTATTTGTATGTGGATATTGTCTAGATGACAATATCTGTATTTAAACTCACAGTTTTACTATTGTAATAATAAAGTTGTAGTTGTTTCTGTACCGTGTATTGACAACTCAGAATGGGGGATGTAGACCTATTTTGGGGGTGTCACATTACGGGTCATGATTATACCGAATAATCCCTGGTCATTATCATATATACCAATAAATAGTTCATCTATGCACGTAAGCCAAAGATGACTTTCATCACAATATAAGCATGAGGATGATGACAATGAAATAAGAATTCAATTAAAAGAAAGCAAAAGATAAATATTTAAATATTTATAATTTAATTTATCTAGAATTCAAAAGCGTCCAAATTGTCAACATGATACTGCTTTGTGGAGTAAAATTCAAGAATAATATTTTATCAAAAATTATTTGGACCAAAAAGAAATTAATTTTGTCATAAATAGTACCTCAGGTGAATAGTAACTAAGTGAATAGTACCCCATGAATAGTACTTCAGGAATAGTACCCCGTGAATAGTACTCTAGTATGAAAAAGTTAAAACTTATCAAGAATGCTCAGAATAATATTTCCATAAAAAGATACTGGATGAAGTGCAAATTTCAAGGATATTCTACTAATTTCATGGAATATAGAAGCCAAAACTTTAACAAAATGAGTATAGAATTCAGAATCTGAAATGAAATAATATTACTTACATACTACAGAGTATGGAAGAAAATATTATTTCTTACGAATATTGAACAAAAATAATATCCCTTACCTTAAGAAGAAGAGTATTCCGACTGGTATGTCGGAAATATTCTTGAAGAAAACTTGAACTGTTTTCTACGCTCAAAGCTTTCTTAAACTCTAAAGAAATATGCTCAATATTATAGAAGAAGAATTCTCTAATTTTGATGTGAATTTACATTCTAAGTAAGCATCTTATTTATAGGAGAATGGAAGGGGCACTATTTAAGAAAAGAAATCACGGACGCAACAATTTTATAATTCACGGACGTCTTATGCAATTCACGGATGAGTAAATCTTCAAGTAAAACAAAAACTAAAAAAATATATATATATATATATATATATATATATATATATATATATATATTCATCACATGCCTTATACATCACTTTACCTCCACACACCAAATTTTTCAACACACACACACACATACACACACATTTTCCCCATATTTCCCCCCCTCCCTTCATTATCACTATCATATATATATATATATATATATATATATAAAAAAAATGAGATAACTTTCTCTTGACGATTTTGAGTAAGTGGGGGTCCATGTAATAAACAAAATTTACAAAAAATACTTCATAAAAAAAATCCCCTCAATATTTTTAACAACATTTATTCATTATTATTATAACTCGCAATATTAACAACCAGATCGTTCACAGGAAAGAGGGGGTTTTTCGATAAAGATTTCTCCCTATTGGCGCACAATTAGGTGACCAAACCTCTCCTCGACATAACTTTCTAAAAATTATTAATTGTGTAGATAATAATATGAATAACTTGTAATCTCAATTATTGATTTAATAATATAAAATATTGACAATAATTGAATCAAATAACGTGAGATACTATGCAATAATTGAAATAAACTAAGTGACTTCTCAAGTAAGCATCAATAATCAATACCGTGTGCTACTATGCAACCTCGCGTATTCCTGTACCTTTATCACCGGGTATTTCAACAGTTAACCGTAAAACTTTCGACGTTATTTTTATAAAAAGATATTTCTGTTATTTTCTAAGTCCGACAATAATTCTATTGTGGGGTCCACCAATGATTGATCCGTTGTACGAATATTTCCTGTTACAACGAATATTCCCCGACTAATCGAATATTTTATAACAACTTACATACTTTGCAAAATTTGTAAATATTACCCACAACTATAATATTATAACAAATCCACACCATAATATTAAAAATGATATTTCGAGAAAAATTAATCTTTATTTATGAAAGTTGGGGTCGTTCTCCTTCCTTTATAATGGCTACTGGTGCTGAGAACTTTCCATCATTGTTAAATCTCCTCTTCTTGAAATTTCCACTTTTATTGTCTTGGCCAGGATTACCACCGATGTGGTTACCATGTCTGGCATGTTGATTTCCTCCTCGTTTGTTGTCACCGATTCGATGACTGCTACCACTGGTATTATCATTTTGTCGGCTGCTCTTTATTGGTTGGGTTGACTCATTATCGCGCTCCAATAACTAAGCCCTATTTATAATATGTGAATACAAACACAGTTTGTGAGAAATGAGGTATTGACATATCTTAGGTTTCAAACCTCGCAGAAACATTCATGACATTCTCTCCTCATTATCAACCAAGTGGGACGCAAACCGAGAGAACTCGGCAAACTTAGCTTCGTACTACGACACGATCATATTGTTTTGCTCTAGCTTGATGAACTCTACCTCCTTCATGTGATGAATACTTTTGGAAAAGTACTTGTCATTGAACAGTTCATGGAACTTTTCCCAAGATATCTTGAGTGCGGTAGGTTGAGTACGCTTTACCGATTCCCACCAGTAGTCTACCTCTAATCGCAACAAGAAGGTGGCAAAGGAATCTTTTTCTCCTCGGAGTATTCCAAGACATCAAATATCTTGGTGATCTACATTATCCACGTCTCCGCCATAAGTGGTTCTGGATTTCCCAAAAACTCCGGTGGTCCCAGCTCCTTGAACTGCTTAGCGGTGACCGTCCAAGAGTTGCTAGTGATTCCACCTGCATTTTGAATAGGAGTCTCTTTTGCCTGATGTTTCACGAATTATAGAAAGCTCCTAAACATTCCATCGTTCATCATTTGGTCGGTGTTGTTGTTCACCTGAGGATTATTGCCTTCTTGATGCACATTATCCTGGGTATTGATCAGTGGTGACTCAACGATCTCATGTGCTCCATTGCTTAACTAGACATTTTTGGATGTCATTTTCAAACACTGCCACAAAACAAGGGTTAATTGACATGCCACATATTATCTCTATATTCTGACCGACCAATTAAATAAAAAATAAACTTAGGTAAGTCATACTAGCGAAGGATTTCCCCGTCTCTCCCCCCTAGTTCTAGTCTCACATCTTAGCCAGGGATCATATCCCTAAACTTTGATATCAATTGTGACGCCCCCAAAATAGGTATACATCACCTATCTTGAGTCTTCAAATGCATGACACTGAATACAAATACAAACTTAATTATACAACATGATCTGAGAGTTTTTACACAAATATTGTCTCATAGATAATATCCAAACTCAAATTCAATCCTCATTACATTTATTATCACACTAAATATTGAGGACTACTAAAACAACCATCTTGGACCGTTACTCCATTCCCCGACTAGTTCCGGCTACGCTATCATTTCCTGAAGAGAACAATGAAAGCAAAAGGGTGAGCCCAACTAGCCCAGCAAGAAATATTATAACTAAGATAATGCAGAATAAATTATCGTTAGCCTTCAACAGTGTTAAAATAATAAAATATAATAAACATCAAGTTTAATTGTAGCGGAACAAGCAATCCATTAAAAGAGTCAAGTAGAGCATGAAATCTACTATCTTCTCTGATTTAAGAGTTTATCATAAATTTTATCGCTGAGACACAACTTAATAAATAAACCACATCATCGAATCATTCCTGCACTACAGGCCAATGATATTCATTAGTATCATGACCACGAATTATCCATGCACTACGGGCCAAGGATATTCGTGTTTTCACCAACAGTCCATCAATGCTCTACGGGCCAATGAGGACTTTTACCACATCATTTGTAACATTACGGGTCATGATTATACCGAATAATCCCTGGTCATAATCATATCAATCAAAAGTTCATCTATGCACGTAAGCCAAAGATGACTTTCATCACAATATAAGCATGAGGATGATGACAATGATATAAGAATTCAATTAAAAGAAAGCAAAGGATAAATTTTTAAAGATTTATAATTTAATTTATCCAGAATTCAAAAACGTCCAAATTGTCAACATGATACTGCTATGTGGAATAAAATTCAAGAATAATATTTTATCAAAAAAAATTTAGACAAAAAAAAATTATTTTTTGTCATGAATAGTAACCCGGGTGAATAGTAACTGAGTGAATAGTACTCGATGAATAGTACTTTAGGAATAGTACCTCGTGAATAGTACTTCGGTATGAAAAAGTTAAAACTTATCAAGAATACTAAGAATAATATTTTTATGAAAAGATACTGGATGAAGCGCAAATTTCAAGGATATTCTACTAATTTTATGGAGTATAAAAGAAAAAACTTTAACCAAATGAGTATAGAATTCGGAATCTGAAAAAGAAATAATATTACTTACATACTATAGAGTATGGAAGAAAATATTATTTCTTACGAATATTGAACAAAAATAATATCCCTTACCTTAAAAAGGAGAGTATTCCGACTGGTAGGGCGGGAATATTCTTGAAGAAAACTTGAACTGTTTTCTACGCTCAAAGCTTCCTTAAACTCTAAAGAAATACGCTCAATATTATAGAAGAAGAATTCTCTGATTCTGGTGTGATTTTACATTCTAACTAAGCATCCTATTTATAGGAGAATGGAAGGGGCACTATTTAAGAAAAGAAATCACGGACGCAACAGTTTTATAATTCATGCACATCTTATGCAATTCACGGATGACTAAATCTTCAAGTAAAACAAAAACTAAAAAAAATATAATATATATTCATTATATGCCTTATACGACACTTTACGTCCACACACCAATTTTTTCAACACACACACACACACACATTTTTCCCATATTTCCTCCTCCCCCACCCCACACCACTATCATATATATATATATATATATATATATATATATATATATATAAAAAAAATGAGATAACTTTCTCCCGACGATTTTGAGTAAGTGGGGGTCCATGTAATAAACAAAATTTACAAAAAATACTTCATAAAAAAAATCCCCTCAATATTTTTAATAACATTTATTCATTATTATTATAACTCGGAATATTAACAACCAGATCGTTCACAGGAAAAAGGGGGTTTCCTGATAAGAATTTCTCCCTATTGACACGCAATTAAGTGACCAAACCTGTCATCGACATAACTTTCTACACATTGTTAATTATGCAGATAATAATATGAATAACTTGTAATCTCAATTATTGATTTAATAATATAAAATATTGACAATAATTGAATCAAACAATGTGAGATACTATGCAGCAATTATTGTAGCAATAATTTAAATAAACTGAATGACATCTCATATAAGCATCAATAATCAATATCGTATGCTACTATGCAACCACGCGTATTCCTATACCTTTATCACCGGGCATTTCAACAGTTAACGGTAAAACTTTCGCCGTTATTTTTATAAAAAGATATTTCTGTCATTTTCTAACTTCGACAATAATTCCGTTGTGGGGTCCACCAAGGATTGTCTCGTCATACAAATATTTCCTATTACAACGAATATTTTCCGACCAATCAAATGTTTTATAACAACTAGCATACTTTGTAAAATTTGTAAATATTATCCACAACTATAATATTATAACAAATCCACACCATAATATTAAAAATGATATTTCGAGAAAAATTAATCTTTATTTATGAAAGTTGGGGTCTTACATCTGAGTTACGTCTTTCAAGTAGCACATAACTTTACCTTGAAACTTTAACTTGCAAAAGTTGTTATTTGCAAGGTTGGGCTCGACAGCCCAGCAAAATCTAACAGTTTTCATGCATCACGTAGCACATAATAACATTCTCAAATATATCTCATAAACATTGGACTAACATAACATACATGTTGCATTTCATATAACAAGTATAAAGATTGAGTTCCTTACTCAATCAGCATTCATTACTCAATCAACGTAGTCATAAATTGACTTTAATGTTTCATACTTTTAACATATATATAACACATCATGCTCTTTGTAATAAAGATTTAAAACAGTTCATCATCAAGTTCATATAGCAAATAGGATTTGAAAGACTTGCCTTGATCGTTGTTTACCCATAACATTTTAGCAGCGTACAGTTAGTTGCACTTCACACGCACTACACAATTATATAATCATACACATTAACTATTAGTCACATAGCAATGCATAGTAGTTGTAATGTAAACTTTACTCTATATTTGATAACCCTTCTTATTAATCAATACACAATGTTAAATTTGATTATGGTAACTTTTGACTTACATCTCACTGTATTACTTCTTAGGTCATTCTCGAAGGTCATTCAAGTGTTTAAGTCTTGCTAGGAATCATTATTGATTTTATATTAAACCCAGTTCATATCTTATAATATTCATTTTATTTGACTTAAAACACTTTTTTTGTTCATGAACATTTGTTACGGCGTTTCGACGTTCATTCTTCACACGCCCAATTTGTCTCTCTTGTGTATGCTTAATATGCTTATACAACTTAACTAATATATCATTTATTAATGTTAAGCATCATTATGTTTCCTAAAATTCATTTTTTATAACCTAGAAAAACATATTTTATCGTCAAGAGCACTACACTTGCATACGTGCATGCCCGACACCCTGCGATTGCCTCCAAAAATTTAATAGTCCTAAAAATGACCTTTTTGACCCCAATTCCTGACCTCAAATTGAAACACTTAAGGGATAAAAGTTGTAGGTCTATTCATACTCATTTCAGATCATCTTAAAATGCCTTAATCAGAGTTCGTATGAAAACATTATGGATATTTTTCTAAAATAGGTCAAAACAGTCACACTTGACACAATTTGGGCGCAGTTGTGCCCAATTAAGCCTTGGACATAGTGCAGTTGTGCCCTATAGGGCAGCTGCGCCCGTTAGCAGAAACGGGACTCTGAATTCACTGTTCTCGCGATTTTTGTACCTTTTTTCCTACTAATCTTCATAACTTGAGTTATACACATCCAAATTATTTTATTTCTTGATTCTATGAATTTGTAATTCATAGAACTACAACATACTAGAATTATAAACAATTTATAGAAATACTAACTAGCCTAAATCTTGACCCAAAACTCATGTTCAAACTAAACTTTCATGTTTTAACATGTTTAGCGAATTCATTCACTACGAATTTGTTTCTTAACCAAATTGATTCATTCAATTTGCATTCTTTTCATTTCTTATCGTATTAACATATTCTACACTCAATTTACACTTTAGTTCAAAAACTAACTACCAATTTTCATATTTTTACAAGCCATATACATAACCATATACACTATAAATAATTTTCTTTCTTTTGAACGTAATTAGCACACTAATTCCTTATCTAGATGCTAACTCTAACATCACAACTTACTAATAAACACAATTAATCAGTTGGTATTTTAACAAATCATCTAATTTGAATTTACAAAAAATTTGAAACTTGTGAATATAGAACATAATATTATGGTTTCAGAAGTATACCTTCAATTTCTTGGTAATCCTTGCTAAAATAAATAATATAAATAATCCAACATTATAATTTAAACTAATCATTTTACATAAACCCCCCAAATCTGCTACATAATCCCTCAAATCTGGGTAAATCTTTCTCTCCTTACAAAGATTCTGTCCCCAGAATCGAAGACATAGATTAAACAAATAGATCAGGGTAGTTCTTAATCATTTTGTGTTCAAGTTTCCACGTAGCCTCTTTGACATTGTGGTTCCTCTATATCACCTTCACAGAAGGTATCACCTTATTCCTGAGCACTTGTTCTTTCCTGTCGACTATCTGGATAGGAACCACTTCATAAGATAAATCTTTATTGAACTGTAATGGTTAAACTGAACTGTAATGAAAAATGTTGTGAACATTTTCTAATTTTTGAGGTAAAGCTACTTCATAAGCTACTTCTCCCACTCTTCGTAGTACTTCGAAGGCACCAATAAACCTTGGGCTTAACTTGTCTTTCTTTCCAAAATGAATTTTCCCCTTCCAAGGAGAAACTTTTAGGAAAACAAAATTTCCTATGTCAAATTCGCGATCTTGCCTGTGTTGATCAGCATACTTTTTTGTCTATCTTAAGTAGCTACCAGTCTTGCTCTGATGTGTTTAATAATTTTAGCAATCTGTTGTACTAGTTCTGGTCCTAACAGTTGACGTTCACCAACTTCATCCCAGCATAGTGGAGTTCTACATTTCCTTCCGTATAATTCCTCGTATGGCGGCATACCAATGCTTGCGTGGTAACTGTTGTTGTATACGAATTCTGCCAATGGTAAATGATCGTCCCAAATCCCTTTAAAATTTACGATGCATGCTCTAAGCATATCTTCTAACGTCTGGATTGTTCATTTGCTTTGGCCATAGGTTTGTGGATGATATGCCGTACTCATTTTCAGTTATATTCCCATGCATTCTTGTAGTCTCTTCCAGAAGTTTGATGTGAATCTCGGATCTCTATCTAATACAATTGACACTGGAACTCCATGTCTTGACACAATTTCTTTGAAGTACAGTTTTGCCAGCTGATCAAGATTAAATCTAATTTTTATTGGCAAAAAGTGTGCTGATTTCGTTAATCTATCCACTATTAACCATATCGCATCGTATCCTTTTTGAGTCGTTGGAAGACCTACCACAAAATCCATTGTGATATGCTCCCACTTCCATTTTGGTATGTCCAACGGTTGAAGTAATCCGCTTGGTCTTTGATGCTCAGCCTTCACTCTTTGACATGTCAAACATTTTGCAACACATTCTGCAACGTCTCTTTTCATATTTGGCCACCAAAAATGTCACTGCAAATCTTGATACATTTTTCGTACTTCCTAGATGGATCGAATATATTGAGTTATGAACTTCTGTCAAGATTTCTTCTTTAATATCCGGTACTACTGGAACCAAAATTCGTCCCTCAAACCTTAGCACTCCTTCGATATCAACCTTGTACTTCATCTCACTACCATAGACCATACTTTCCTATATTTTTCTGCATTCTTCATCTTGTAGTTGAGCACTCTTTACCTTATCCACCAAAGTTGGACTAGCTTCCATCTGAAACAATCTTTCATCAGATTCTTTTGGAAATTTTATTTCCAGCTTTAATCTTGCCATTGCTGAATAAGTTCCTCCTGAGCCGTTAGCAACATTAACTTCTCATGACCCTTTCTACTCAAGGCATCTGCAACCACATTTTCTTTGCCTGGATGATAAAAGATCTCGCAGTCATAATCTTTTATTAATTCTAACCATCTCCTTTGACGCATGTTCAGGTCCTTCTGTGTTAATATATACTTCAAACTCTTATGGTCTGTGTAAATATCACACACCCTCTATAAAGATAATGTCTCCATATCTTTAGAGCAAATACCACTGCCGCCAACTCTAAGTCATGAGTCGGATACCCTTTCTCGTAGTCTTTCAATTGCCTTGTTGCATACACAATGACTTTGTCGTTCTGCTTAAGGACATAACCCAACCCTTTATGTGAAGCATCACTATACACCACAAAGTTTCCTGTATTATCTGGTAATGACAACACAGGTGCCACACTGAGCCTCTTCTTCGATTCTTCAAAACTCTCTTTGCCCTTTTTCGTCCAAACAAATTTTACAGATTTCTCGTCTAATTTGTTAACGGAGTGGCAATCTTGGAAAAGTCCTTAATAAACCGTCTATAATAACCTGCCAATCCAATACACTTCTCACTTCTGATGGAGTTCTTGGTTGTTGCCAATTTATCACAGCTTCAACTTTTGATGGATCCACTGAAATCCCATCATTGTCAATTACATGCCCAAGAAATTATACACGCTCTAGCCAAAATTCACATTTAGAGAATTTCGCGTACAACTTCTCTTTTCTTAGCGTCTCGAGTGTCAGATGTAAGTGTTCTACGTGTTCTTCCTGATATTTAGAGTACACCAGAATATCATCGGTGAATACCACCACAAACTTATCTAAAAATGGTTTAAACACCCTGTTCATCAAATCCATGAATGCAGTAGGGGCGTTTGTCAAACCAAAAGACATTACCAGAAACTCGTAATGTCCATACCGAGTTCAGATTTCCGTCTTCGGTACATCCTCATTCCTTAATTTCAATTGGTGATACACTTCTCAAATTTATTTTCAAGAAGTATCTAGCACCCTTCAATTGATCAAACAAGTCATCTATTCTTGGCAACAAATATTTATTTTTAATATTGACTTTGTTTAATTCCCTATAATCAATGCAAAGACGCATTGACCCATCCATCTTCTTCACGAATAACACTGACGATCCCCACGGTGATACACTTGATTGAATGTACTTCTTATCTTACAATTATTGCAGATTGTATCATTAGTTAGTAATTCTAAAGTTGTAAAATTAGTAAGTTGTGAAAATGATATGTTGTGATTTATTGAACACGTGAATTAGTAAATGAGTGTTTTAAATCTAATACTTGAGATTTTTGAAGTGCATATGGTGTGAAGTAAACTTGCACTAAAGTAAGAAGTACAAGTTATTCGCTGGCTATTGCAGGACCAACGTCATCAAATAGACCCACATCCAGAACCTTCAACATGACGGTGTAAGACGCGGTGCAATTAAAAGATGTCATGTCAGGTATTATCCCAATTAATGATATAAATGCATATGTATTATTTTATTCACGTGCTACTTGCTCGTTTATATCTGATCATTTCGCTAAGAGGTTAGAATTACCTAGTGAAGAGTTGAATTTCACTTTAAACATAGAAATTGTGAATAGGGAGGTTATTCCTGTTAAATTAATATACAAGAATTATAGGGTAAATATTAAGGGGAATGTTATGACTGTAGATTTAATCCCGATAAAACTTGGAGAGTTTGATGTTATATTGAGAATGGATTAGCTATTCAATTATGGAGCGATAATTGATTGCCAAAAAAAATGTGTAAACCTTATAACTCCGTCAAGGTAGTTTTCTATGATAGCAAATCGCCTATACAAGCGAGATGTCTGACGATTATATAGGCCAAGAAGTTATTGAGTCAAGGCTGTGTAGGATACCTAGCTTACATAGTCGATACTCAAAAGAAGAAGGGTATGAAACTGGAGGAGATACCAGTGGTTAGAGATTTTATGGACGTGTTTCCGGAAGATTTACCAGGACTTCCGCCTGACAGAGAGATTGAGTACATGATCGACTTAGCGCCAGGAACTGCTCCAATATCGAAGGCCCTGTACAGAATGGCTCCGGTAGAGATGAAGGAATTTATGGTACAACTGCAAGAATTATTAGATAAAAAGTATATCCAGCCAAGTGTATCACCGTGGGGAGCGCCTGTGTTATTCATGAAGAAGAAGGATGGGTCAATGCGTCTTTGCATTGATTATAGGGAATTAAACAAAGACACTATTAAAAATAAATATCTGTTGCCAAGAATATATGTCTTGTTTGATCAATTGAAGGATGGTAGATACTTCTCGAAAATAGATTTAAGAAGTGGGTATCACCAATTGAAAGTAAGGAAGGAGGATGTACCGAAGACGACATTCCGAACTCGGTATGGACATTACGAGTTTCTGGTAATGTCTTTTTGTTTGACAAACGCCCCTGCTGCATTCATGGATTTGATGAACATGGTGTTTAAATCATTTTTAGACAAGTTTGTGGTGGTATTCATCGATGATATTCTGGTGTACTCTAACAAGAAGAACACGTGGAAAACTTACGTTTGACACTAGAGACGCTAAGAAAAGAGAAGTTGTACGCGAAATTCTCTAAATGTGAATTTTGGCTAGAGCGTGTATAATTTCATGGGCATGTAATTGAAAAGGATGGGATTTTAGTGGATCCATTAAAAGTTAAAGTTGTGATAAATTGTGAACAACCAAGAACTCCATCAGAAGTGAGAAGTTTCTTGGGATTGGCAGGTTATTATTGTCGGTTTATTAAGGAATTTTCCAAGATTGCCACTCTGTTGACAAATTTGATGAGAAATGCTGTAAGATTTGTTTGGACGAAAAAGTGTAAAGAGAGTTTTAAGGAATCGAAGAAGAGGCTCAGTGTGGCACCTATGTTATCATTACCAGATAATACAGGAAACTTTGTGGTGTATAGTGATGCTTCACATAAAGGGTTGGGTTGTGTCCTTATGCAGAATGACAAAGTCATCGCGTATGCATCTAGGTAATTGAAAGACTACGAGAAAGGGTATCCGACTCATGACTTAGAGTTGGCGGCAGTGGTATTTGCTTTAAAGATATGGAGACATTATCTTTACAGAGAGAAAACTGAGATTTACACAGACCATAAGAGTCTGAAGTATATTTTCACACAGAAGGACCTGAAAATGCGTCAAAGGAGATGGTTAGAATTAATAAAAGATTATGATTGCGAGATCTTTTATCATCCAGACAAAGCAAATGTGGTTGCAGATGCCTTGAGTAGAAAGGGTCGTGAGAAGTTAATGTTTCTAACGGCTCAGGAGGAACTTATTTCAACAATGGCAAGATTAGAGCTGGAAATAAAATTTCCAAAAGAATCTGATGAAAGATTATTTTAGATGGAAGTTAGTCTAACTTTGGTGGACAGGGTAAAGATTGCTCAACTACAAGATGAAGAATGCTGAAAAATAAAGGAAAGTATATTCGATGGTAGTGAGATGAAGTACAAGGTTGATACCGAAGGAGTTCTAAGGTTTGGGGGATGAATTTGGGTTATAGCAGTACCGGATATTAAAGAAGAAATCTTAATAGAAGTTCATAACTCAAGATATTCGATCCATCTGGGAAGAACGAAAATGTATCAGGATTTGCGGCGACATTTTTGGTGGCCAAATAAGAAAAGAGACGTTGCAGAATGTGTTGCAAAATGTTTAACATGTCAAAGAGTGAAGGCTGAGCATCAAAGACCAAGCGGATTACTTCAACCATTGGACATACCAGAATGGAAGTGGGAGCATATCACAATGGATTTTGTGGTAGGTCTTCCAATGACCCAGAAAGTATACGATGCAATATGGGTAGTAGTGGATAGATTAACGAAATCAGCACACTTTTTGCCAATAAAGATTAGATTTAATCTTGATCAGCTTGCAAAACTATATGTCAAGGAAATCATGTCGAGGCATGGAGTTCCAGTGTCAATTGTATCAGACATAGATCCAAGATTCACATCAAACTTCTGGAAGAGACTACAAGAATGCATGGGAACACAACTGAAAATGAGTACAACATATCATCCACAAACTGATGGCCAAAGCAAACGAACAATCCAGAAGTTAAAAGATATGCTTAGAGCATGCATCATGGATTTCAAAGGGAACTGGGATGATCATTTACCATTGGCAGAATTCGCATACAACAACAGTTACCACGCAAGCATTGGTATGCCGCCATACGAGGCATTATACGGCAGGAAATGCAAAACTCCACTATGTTGGGATGAAGTTGGTGAACGTCAACTGTTTGGACCAGAACTGGTACAACAGACCGCTGAAATTATTAAACTCATCAGAGCAAGACTGGTTGCTGCTCAAGATAGACAAAAGAAGTATGCTGATCAACACAGGCAAGATCGCAAATTTGACGTAGGAAATTTTGTTTTCCTAAAAGTTTCTCCTTGGAAGGGGAACATTCATTTTGGCAAGAAAGGAAAGTTAAGCCCAAGGTTTATTGGACCCTTCGAAGTTCTATGAAGAGTGGGAGAAGTAGCTTACGAAGTAGCTTTACCTCCAGAATTAGAAAATGTTCACAACATTTTTCTTCTGTCGGTATTGCGACCGTATAAACGTGATTACAAACATGTAATCGAGTTTGAACCGTTACAGTTCAATAAAGATTTGTCTTATGAAGAGGTTCCTATCCAGATAGTAGACAGGAAAGAACAAGTGCTCAGGAATAAGGTGATACCTTCTGTGAAGGTGATATGGAGAAACCACAATGTCGAAGAGGTTACGTGGGAACTCGAACATGAAATGATTAAGAACTACCCTGAGTTATTTGTTTAATCTATGTCTTCAATTCTAGGGACAAAATCTTTGTAAGGAGGGAAGAATGTGACGAATGAATTATTTGAGTTGTGATTCTGGGGACAGAATCCTTGCAAGGAGGGAAGGATCTAACAATCTAAGATTTTATTTATAATTTAAAATATTTATTAAATTAAATAAATATTTTAGTGATATAGTTTTTATCTGTAGATATTTATGAATTTAATTTATTAGATAATACTCTAATTTAATTTAATAGTTAGAGAGTTGTTAAAGATTAGATGAATTGCTATGTTACTGTTTTAATTTAATAATTAAAGTGATATGTGAATTTATTAAATAAAATTATAATGAGATTATAATTTTGTGGTAATTAGTTAAGTGAGAAATTTATTTAATATGTTGTTATTAGTTTATTTAACTAAGATTGGTTATGGAAATCTAAAGAAATAATATGGAATTATAAACTATAGTATAAATTGTTTATTGAAATAAATTAAAGTAGTTTAAATGTATTTACCCAAACAAGGCTGAAAGACATTAGTTCTTTATTTTAAAAGTGTTTTTGCCAAACGAAGCCTTATGGCTTTTGAATTTTGAATTTAAATTATAATAAATAATATAAATAATATAAATAAAATAAATAAAAATATAAATAAAATATATAAAATATCTTATAACTGACATGTATTTAATATAATAATTATACGGCAGTTTCATACGTTTTGAAGCATCTATTTTATTGTTACGTAAAAGGTCTGGAATTGGCCTAAGAAGAAAAAAGAAGAGAGAATACAGAGAAAAGAAAATAGAGAGTTTGGAGAGAGAATAGATAGAATTTGAGAGAAAAGTCTTGTGATTCCAAAACAATTTATGTGTTTTAGCAAGGATTGTTCAAGCAAGAGAAGGTATACTTTCATAACCTTAATATTATATATATATATATATATATATATATATATATGTATGTATGTATGTTTTATGTCATGAATTTCAAGTTTATGTGAATTTAATTTTTTTTGAATTGTTGTTATACAACTGATTAATTGTGATTGTGTGTAATTGTGATGTTAAAATTGGCATTTTAGACAAGAATTAGTGTACTAATTACGTTAGAAAGAAAGAAAATTGTTACAATGCATGTTTATATATATGGCTTGCGAAAGTACCAAATTTGGTGGTTAATTTGTAAACTAATCTGTAAATTGAGCCTTGAATTTGTTAATTCAATAAGAAATGAAGAGAACATAGTTTGAATGAGTTAAATTGGTGTAGAATTGTGATAATAGTGTTACTTTTTGTCAAGGATGTCAGAAATGGAGTTTTTGTATAAAACATAGAATTTAAAAGATTTACAGTGGTTATAGTTGTTTTTTAATTGTTATAAGTTGGTATATATGTGAGGACAATGTTTATATGAGTTCTATATCATTTGGGTATGTTTAATTTACAGTTTTGTGGATGAAATTCGTGATAGTTGCACTAAACAAAGTGTTTCGAACAGACTGCGTAGTTTCTATCTGTGCACCAGCGCAGCTGCGCCATACCCAGATCTGAGGCAATGATGCTTGTTACTTCTGCAGACTTTGAACATCTATTGTGAACTAGTTTAATGAGATGTTAATGTGGCAAACACGTAATGAAGAGATTAAATCAAATTGTATCATGTAGTTAGTAATTCTAAAGTTATAAAATTAGTAAGTTATGAAAATGATATGTTGTGATTTATTAAACACGTGAATTAGTAAATAAGTGTTTTAAATTTAATACTTGAGATTTCTGAACTGCATATGGTGTGAAGTAAACTTGTACTAAAGTAACAAGTTTAACTAAAAGTGAGTTCTATTTTGGAAAGTGGATGTTAGTATATCTAATAGATATTGTGATTCTAATAAATGTGTAGGCTAACGTGAGTTATAATCTCTAGCTTACGCACGAGGCAAGTTCCTTACCCTAAACTTTGATTGAGCAAGCTCTTTATTCATACACTTTATTTGAGCAAGCTATAACCTTAATTTTATTCGAGCAAGCTTTGAACTCTAATAGTTGTTTAATTTATTCTAATTTGTTTATAGTTAAGCAAGTTTTCTTAGTTCTATTCTTTTTATGATAAATGCAATTTCCTAAATTCTAATCTCTAATTGAGTTGTTCTATTTCATTTACTTAACGCAAATCGAAATATATTATTGTTATTTTGAGCAAGTTTTGTTATTAGCTTTTTATTCATTAATGCATGATTCAATAATTTAATTCTTTTACTTGACAAGATCCTAGACTTAGCTTAATATTGTTCAAGCAATGTTTATTGTTTCATTCAATGCTTATGCTTTTTAGTTATTTCAAAGCATGAGTTTAATTTATAGTTGGTTCACCTATGATTCTTAATCATTTTACATTAAATTGTTATTGATCACTCGTAGTACTGTTAAGTCTTGTTAATTCAAGTAATCCTTTAGTTGATGATCATGAAACTCTAAATTACCCTTGAAGCTTATCCAAACCAAACTTTCTTTGGTGCGGACTTGTACTCTAAAACTGAGAAGAATAACCCTATTATAGGGGTACGCGATGTGTTTAGATGTTTGTGCACAATACATGGTACGATGGGCTGATTACCTTAAGTACGGGGAGTCCCTACAGTATAATTATTTAGGTTAAAGTTGAAAAATTACTTGTAACCTTGGACATAGTTTGCGGTCTTATGACCCTCAGACATATTTCATATTTTGATTCCAGTTTTGGTTATCATTGACAGAGTATTATTTAGTTCTGATGAGCTTATTCATTAGCAATTATTATACTATTGTTATAAATTGCTATTTCAAGTGAGCATTTGTTTTGCTCACTCTTGCATAAATATAATTATTGCAGCTAAGGTTGAGAAGGTCGATGAACATACCACTAGCAAAGGAAAAGGAAAAATGAGCAAGTGATGAAGACTTGTAATTTATTTAATGTCCTAAAGATAGACTCTATTTTTTTAAATGATGTGATGTAATTATTTTATTTCCGCACTTGATTTATGTTAAAGGTTAGATAACCTGGGAGACTTATTGATTTAATGATGTAAGCCTTTTTAATGGGAGGATTTATGGTTCAATTTTATTATAATTGGGTAGTTAGATATGAATGAATGAAAACAGTTGGTAACGACCCCAAAATTCATACAATTCAATTATCGACTTCGGTCATTAATAACACATCTAACTTTTGATTTTACATCATTATTCGATGCTAAACTTAATAAAATACAGAATAATTTGAACTTTTCTATCTTATTACTTTAATTCCCTAAATCAAAACCTTTATCATCTACATGTTTTTGAATCAAGTTATTTTATGATTTACTTCATCAAAGTTATTATATAGAATCTTACATTTTAATCTGATAACCTTTATATATCAGATAACTCAAACTTTAAAGTTTATTATTACATAATATTGTGATTTATCAAGTACATTTCTCAAAACCTTTATCTTTACGTACCATTTAACCATACTTGGTTTATTACTCACCTTATCAGAGTTCAATATATAAAACTTACATCCAGGTTCAATACCCTTTTATACAACAACAAAACTTAAACTTTATAACTCAACATCTATTAAACATCATACATTATTCAGAACCCTAAACATGGTTCGAATAATAATAACTCAGCCAAAGTGTATAAATCTTCAGGTATCACATCTGATTCATTTCTTTCCAGTAGCACATAACGTTACCTAGAATTCTTAACCTGCAAAAGTGGTTATTTGTAAGGTTGAGCTCGACAGCCCAACAAAATCTAATAGTTTTCATGCATCACATAGCACATAATAACATGCTCAACAAACATCTCATAAACATTGGACTAACATAACACACATGCTGCAGTTCATATAACAAGTATAAAGTTTGAGTTCCTTACTCAATCAACATTTATTATTCAATCAACGTAGTCATAAATTGACTTTAACGTTTCATACTTTTAATATATGTATAACACATCATGCTCTTTGTAACAAAGATTTAAAGTAGTTTATCATCAAATTAACATAGCAAATAGGAACTGAAAGACTTGCATTGATCGTTGTTTACCAATAACAGTTTAACATCTTACAATTATCTACACTTCACGTGCCCTACACCATTATATAATCATACACATCAACTATTATTCACATAGCAACGCATAGCAGTTGTAATGTAAACTTTACTCTACATCCCATAACCTTTTTCATTAATCAATACACAATGTTCAATTTGATTGTGTTAACTTTCGACTTATATCTCACTATATTTCATACTCGAAGTTCATTCAAGTGTTTAAGTCTTACTAGGAATCATTATTGGTTTTATATTAAACTCATTTCATATCTTATAATATTCATTTTATTTGACTTAAAACACTTTTTACGTTCATTAACATTTGTTACGGCGTTTCGACGTTCATTCGTCACACGCCCGATTTGTCTCTCTTGTGTATGCTTAGTATGCGTATACAACTTATCTAATATATCATTTATTAATGTTAAACATCATTATGTTTACTAACATTCATGTTTTATAACTTAGAACAACATCTTTTATCTTCAGAAGCATTACACTTGCAAACGTGCATGCCCGACGCCCTCCGATTGTCCCCAAAAACACAATAGTCATAAAGATGACCTTTTTGACCCCTGTTCCCAACCTCAAATAGAAACACTTAAAGAATGAAAGTTTTAGGTCTATTCGTCTTTGTTCCGGATCATCTTGATTTGCCTCAATCGAAGTTTGTATGAAAATGTTATGCCTATTTTACTAAAACAAGTCAAAACAGTCACACCTGACACACTTTGGGTGCAGCTGCGCCCAATTATGTCTTGGGCACAGTGCAACTGCGCCCTAGAGGGCAGCTACACTACAAATGACTTAGGGCACGCAGCTACGCCCGTTAGCAGAAATGGGACTCTGAAGTTCACTGTTCTCGCGATTTTTGAACCTTTTCTCCTTCTAATTTTCATAACTTGAGTTATACACATCCAAATTAGTCTGTTTTTGATTCTATGGATTCGTAATTCATAGAAATACAACATACTAGAGTTATAACAATTTACCAAAAAACTAACTAGCATAATTCTTGACCCAAAACTCATGTTCATACTAAACTTTCATGTTTTAACATGTTTAGCGTATTCATTCACTACGAATTCATTTTTTAACCAAATTGATTCATTCAACTTGTGTTCTTTTCTTTTCTTATAGTATTAACGTATTCAAGGCTCAATTTATAGATTTTTTCACAACCTAACTACCAATTTTTGTACTTTCACAAGCTATATATATAACCACATGCATTATAAACTATTTTCTTCCTTTTGAACGTAATTAGCACACTAATTCCTTGTCTAGATGCTAAGTCTAACATCGCAACTTACTAATAAACACTATAAATAAGTTTTTATAACAATAATTCATCAAACATGCAATTATAGAAACTTTTAAAACTCATGAACATTAACTTTTTTTTATAAACGTAAAACTCAAGATTGAGAGGTTATACCTTCAATTGCTTGGAGATAATCCTTGATAGAAGATGAAGATTTCCTTTGAAATCACAAACTCTTTCTCTTCTTTCTCAAGCTCTCTCTCTCTCTCTCTCAAACTTTCTCTATAAACTCTCCCTTTTCTCTTTGGCCAAACCTTTTACGTAACATCAAACCAACGCTCTAAAACCCAAACGTCTAAAAACCGATGTTTTAATAATTATAACAATGATATATCAGTTATAAAAATTTAATATATTTTATTCATATATATTTTTTATTTAAAAAATCAAATTCAAATTCAAAAGCCATAAAGCTTTGTTTGGCAAAACACTTTTAAAATAAAGACTTAATACTTTTAAGCCTTGTTTAGTAAATCCATTTAAACTACTTTAATTTATTTCAATAAATCATTTATACTATAGTTTATAATCCCATATTATTTATTTAGATTTCCATATCCAATCTTAGTTAAATAAACTAATCACAACATATTAAATTAATTTCCCACTTAACGAATTACCACAAAATTATAATCTCATTATAATTTTATTTAATAAATTAAAATATCACTTTAATTATTAAATTAAGACATCAATATAACAACTCATGTAATCTTTAACAACTCTCTAACTATTAAATTAAATTAGAGTATTATCTAATAAATTTAATTCCCAAATATCTACTAAAAACAATCACATAAATAAAATATTTATTTAATTTAATAAATATTTTAAATTAGAAATAAAATCCTGAATTGTTACATCCCATCATCGGGTGAATTTGTCATAACACATCATACAATAGTGGGACAATGATTTTTTCAATCGACTTTAACACTACGTATTCCTGTATTAATAATTCCATCATTTTTTTTATCATCATTGCACCAAGTTACATGATGCATTAATGATAAATTAAACACGTTTTGATATTTCAAATTATTTTCGCCTAGCCGAAATAAGTAGCATAGACTATCCTTTAAACCGTTCAAAAATCATTGCAAATTGGTTTTATCATCTCAACAGGTAATGACGTGTCAATGTCCCGAAGTCCACACATGCACACTGGTCACCAGGAGTTGAGAATAAAAATTTATTTTCTAAAGGCACATAGTGCGTATTTAGCTTGATGTCAAAAATTTTGAAGTCTAACATAGCTAGAAGATTTGGAAAACCTATGTCTCCACTACTGATCCATTTCTTAATCAGTCTATCTATTTCTATCATCCTCAATACTCCATTCACACGTAGTTATACCCAATTCATCAAACTTACCACACGTTATGAGTTCAGGAATTTTACACAATCATATGAGTTTAAGAACTTATCCTAGTCAGACCATTGGCGTCCATTCGCTGAGGGGTTCAAAAACATTTCATACAATTATGAGTCACGAACTTATCATAAGTATGAGTTTTAAGAACTCGCACTTAACCTTATATTCTCTAACTATACTCTACCTATCTGTTACACACATGAGAAAAGAATCACCTTCTCAACACGTATATAGCAAATAGCGCAACACAAACATTTCAATGATTATCAGTACCAAAAACTAAGTGGTCGTCGAACCAAACACAATCCCCTGCCCATACAAAGAATTGGTCAACTCAGCCACTAATCAATATAGGAAACTAAGAAGTTGTTACACCACAAACAATTCCCCGCCCATACAAAGAATTGTTCAACTTAACCACTATATCAAGTAGGAAGTTAAGTGGTTCTAAAACCAAGTACAAATTCCCCGCCCATACAAGAAATCATACAACTCAGCTGCTGACATGATTCCTCAATTGAAATCCCACTTAATCCTAGCTTCACACTTTCTCAATACGAATTTTGTTTATTCCGTATTACATTATCCCAACTCTTTTTCTGAGTTGGCACCGTACCAATTCATAGTACCAATGACACACAATGATTCTGCCATAAAATTTTCAATCACCCGATTGATTCTCCTTTTTGCTATAATCTTATCAGATCACGGGGTGATCTCATCGTATATATTACGATTCATTTCTATACTATAATCGTTTTGTTTTATGATTTTTGTCCCTGTACTTTTAGTCTTTTAGACTCTATCTATTCATTACTACTATTCACCTTTATTATCAAAGTTAGGTAACTCTATATCTTTAATAACTTGTCGAGGTTTATCTTTGAATCTTATCGACGCACTAACTCTATTTGAGTTAGTCTTTATCCTTATCACTACAGTTATTAGCCTAAGGTAACCCTACCTAAGGTTTATAACCTATAACTCGGATACCAAGTGTAATAACCCTGAATCCACAGCTTTGATACCAACTGTAATATTCCTAAATTCGGTATCAAACAACACGAATCTGGTATATTAATTCTATAACTATTGCGGAAGATATAAACATATTTTGTTTATACATTAAACTTTACACACTATTCCCAAGGTCGAGAACCTTCACTTAATACATATATTCCATATTCTACCTGACATACAATGTCACTTACTTTCACCTGTATCCGAAGTATTTGTTTTAATCTGCAATATATATATATCATGATATAACAAGTGTGAGCAACAAGTTTGCTCAACAAGTTTAAGTTCAATAAAGGATATAGCATGATTGTAAGAATTAAACAATAAGTTGGCTACATTCAACAATATAATAATTGTGAACTAGCATGAATTAAATTTTCATTGTGACACCCCCAAATCTAGGTACTTCATTCCCACAAGATTTTGTGTTCACTATCCATTCATTCATATCTATCTACCCCAAATATAAAAAAAATTAAATCATAAATCCTCCCTTTAAATAGGGATACATCATTGATCAAAAAGTCTTCCCAAGTTGTCTAACATTAAACATCATTCAAGTGTGGAATTAAAATAATTACATCACATCATTAAATAAAAAGTCTATCATTTATGACAATAAATAAAATTACAAGTCATCATCACTTGTACATTTTTTCTTTTCCTTTGCTAGTTGTAGGTTCGTCGACCTTCTCAACTTTAGCTGCAACGAGTGTATATATATGCAAGAGTGAGCAAAACAAATGCTCACTAGATATAACAATGAATCAACAAGAATATAATAACTGCCAATGAATAGGCTCATCAAAACTGAATAGTACTCTATCAATGATAACCAAAAACTGGAATCGAAATATGAAATACATCTGAGGGTCATAAGACCACGAACTATGTCCACGGTTATAAGTAATCTTTCGACTTTAACCTTAACAGTTATACTGTAGGGACTTCACGTACTTAGGGGGATCAGCCCTTCGTATAATGTATTGTGCACAACCATCTAAACGCATAGTGTATCCCCTATAATAGGGTTGTTCTTCTCAGTTTTTGAGTACAAGTCCGTACCAAAGAAAGTTTGGTTTGGATAAGCTTTCAAGGGTAATTTAATGTTTAACGATCATCAACTAAGGGACTAGTTGAATCAATAAGGCTTGATAACACAACAGTTGTTTAATAACAACATAACATAGAACAATTGAGAATCATAGGTGAATTGACTATATCTATTAAACTCATGCTTGAAAATAACTAAAGAGCATAAGCATTAAATAAATTGAATAACATGATAAACCTTTGCTTGAACAATAATAAGCTAGGTCTATGATCTTGTCAAATTAGAAATTTGATTACTGAATGTACACTAATTGATAGCAAGCTAGAAACAAAGCTTACTCAACATGATAATAATTTATGCAAAGTGATTGAAGTACGACAATTCAATACTAGGAATAAAAGTTCAAGAAACATCTACTATAAAAGAATGAACAAAAGAAACTTGTTTAACTATAAACAAGTTAGAGTAAATCAACAATGATTAGAATTCCAATAAACTTAGGGTTATAACATGCTCAATGTAAAGAGATAAGGTTTTGGAAACATGCATCCTCATAAACAAATTAGATACAAGAACTTGCTCAATCATAAGAATAAAGTTGCCCAATGTAATAATAGAACTACCTCAACGAAAGTGTAGAGTTAGAAAACTTTCCTCGAGTGTAAGCTATAATATTAAAACTCACGTTAACCTACACATAGTATTAGAACCATAATATCTATTAGATATACTAACATTTACTTTCCAACATAACACGCATTTCTAGTTAGACTTGTTAATTTAGTACAAGTCTTATGCTACTATATATATTTTCAGAAATTTCAAGTGTTAACTTCACAACACTTAGTTACCATTCAATGTGTACACTAAGTCCTAACATATCGCATTCATAACTTATAAATCCTTTTACAACTTTGAAATTATCAATGACATGATATGGTTCTGTTTTAGCCTCCTCATTACATGCTTGTTACATTAGTACATCATTAAACTAAGTTATAGTGGTATACATAGTCTGCACTAGCAGCAGAAGTCACTATCTCAGAACAGGGTATGGCGCAGCCTGCGCCATAGATTACCTCACAAATCAAAACATTGGATTTCAAGAATATATAATGGGTAAGAGAGAGTTGGTGAGAGTTGGTGAATTCACTCATGAATCCCACTCCCCGTCCACTAATTGATCTAGGTTTGATAAATTTCATATGAAGCTAGTCTAGGCTTGCTAGCTTGTTCACGCGAGAAGAAAGAAATGGGACTCTAATTATGGGACAAGAGAACAATTCTCAGCATTTGCACAAAATGAAATGCAACAATTGGCTAATACCTTATATACCCATAATATAAACTTTGGTTATAAAATGTGTATACACAATTCATTTCATACAACATAGGTTATAATGATTTAAAGAGCATACAATGTATTTCCTAATTACAAGGTATCAAGTAGTGCACATACAAATAATTCATGTACATTTTCTATTATCATGACTGTAATTATCATATTAACTTAATGAAATCATTATTAATTTAACAATCGATATTATTATATGTCAATATGGTAAACATGATTGTTTACCCACACACTTCATATCATATAACAATATTATTATGCACCTCACATGAATGCAAATAACTCTTACTATATAGTCTATATATATAATATATAGACATATTAATGTGCCACCTTGTACTATATAAAATATATAGTTAACTACCATATAATAAAGGTTTACTATATTTCACAAATTAATCAAGTAAACATATAATCATTTTATAAATTATTAATCTTTTACACATTAATTATTATTTATTCATAATAATTATTAATTAACACATTATCAATTAATTACTCATAATTGCAATTAATCAATATGTTCAACTCTTACTACTATATTCAAATAAATTGAATATTTAATTAATAATCTGATCAAGTCTTTGATATTAGAATCTTAGGGCTAGTCCACTAATTTAAATAAACTATTAGTGACTCCCTTTAATCATTTCATAAATTTACATAACCACATAAGGTTTAAATAAACTCATAAAACTAACTCATTAAAAATTAAATCACATATTTAATTAATAAGGAGTTTAAAAATTCACGGTCTTCACATCCCTCCCCCTTTATAAAAATTTCGTCCTCGGAATTGTAAAAATAAGGTCACTCAAATAAAATGGATAATTTGCTCTCATTTTCTCTTTTAGCTCCCACGTAGCTTCTTCTACTGCGTGATTCCTCCAAAGAATCTTAACGGAATGGATAATCTTATTCCTCAGCTTTTGTTCCTTCCTATCTAGTATCTGGACAAGAACTTCCTCGCACGATAAGTCTTTCTCAACTTGAATTGGTTCATAGAAGATAACGTGCTTGTAGTCTGGTTTATATGGCTGTAATACTGACACACGAAACACGTTGTGAATGTGCCACTACAAAAATCTGTGTCATAGCCGATGCGTCTATTGGCGACGGGAACAACGTCGTCGGGAATGACATTGATAGCGACGGTATAGCCGTCGCTATTGACTACTGTCGGAAATGATCTCCTAAACCTTATCCGCGCCAAGGATGCCATTACGCGCGCGCGCTAAAAGTCAGGGTCGACGGGGAAAAGGGAATTGGCGACGGTATGTGCCATCGAGAAAGAGGCATTAGCGACGGGCTCAATATCGACAATAATAGCCTTCGAGAATGACGTTATATTTAATCCCCAAATTTCAGTTTCTCTTCTCTTGCTTTTCTTTTTCTTTCTCCCGCTTGAATTTTCCTTCCCTCCTTCCTTCATGCTTGCTGTCAGAGTGTCTCACCTCGCCCGCCATCTCCATCATTCTCCTCGCTGCCTCCGTCCCCTCTCTTTTCTCACCGTCCAAGTGCCCTTCTCTCCCACCGCCTGCCCTCCTGCTTTCTTCCTCCCCTTTCTTGGCCACTGTTCTCCCACTTTCTTTCCTCTTTTCGTCGGCCCTCTCTCTGGTTCTCCATTTCTGAAGCTTCAATTAGTAAGTTAATTAAACTTACATATTCTTAAAGCTTTTATTTGTAATTCAATGTTGTCAGGTTAATTAGGGTTTAATTTATGTTTTCTATAATTAAGATGTAAATTTTATTTTGTTTTGATTTAGGATTGCAGTACATAACAACATCTTGAGTGGGTGCTGCTCTCCTCCACATAATTAATCTCCTAATTTGTAAGTTTTGGATGTGATTTTATATATGGTAATGGTGATATACATTTGATTTTTATGTCCCTTTGTGTTAATAGTTCCATTTTTATTGATAAGTTTGTGTTAATAGTGAGTATATATTTGATTTGGTGTTAATAGTTCCATTCTACTTTAGCTATATCATAAGTTGTCTTCCCATAATTAATAGTGATATAAATTTGGTAAATGTGACTACATTTAATTAAATTTGTGATTACATTTGCATCTATATATGTGATAATCTTCAATGTTGAAGTTTACGTTGTAATATTTTTCCCATGGCAAGATGTTGATTTATCACAATTTCCTTCATTCTCTATTAAGTATGTTTAGATATAACTAGGTCCAACAATTTAGTTTGATTTGTTGGTTTAGTTTGTTGATATCTTGCCCCTTTATAAATTGGGTGCTCAATTCACATATGCATTATATCACAAATTCACAAATGCACAACAACGTTTTGTATCTATATTTGCATGTCTTCTCTTAACATACAGACGAAGATTAGTTTGTTGTGGAGAGATTTGATTTGATTTTAACTGATTAGAGCGATGCACATTTAACATATAGACATGTTATTCAATTGCAAGCATATTCTAAATCTTAATTTTTTGGTGGGTTAAGAAATTTATTTATTATACTTGACATGTGCATATATATTGTCATATAGTTTAGGAAGCTTAGAAACCCGTTTGAGATTCACTTAGTAGGAGTGAATCTCAAATAGTCCCCGTTTTGGGACTGTTCTTGTATGTTTCGATCTCACTTAGGTCGGTGTTAACGACTTGAGCACGTCTTTATATTTTTTGAATTTTCGGTCAAGATATATCTCTTGATGTTCTCGGTGCATATTTAGACTACGATGTGTTAGTCTATTTCGTGTACTTGAAGACCATGGGGAGGTGTCACCAAAATTTCAAAAATGTAAAGATGTGTTCAAGTTGTTGGCATCATGAGATGACACATCCCGGAATGGGATAGAAGCCCGACTCGTTAGAGTGGGAGATGAAGTTAGAAACTCATAAGCTTGCATATACATTAACTTGGAGACTTGATTGTGTTTGTCTAACTTTCCATATATATAGCGATAGTTGTCCGAGATGTCTGCTGATCAAGTTGGATGGAACGTAGGTAGCCACCGATAGGAGTGGGCTTAGCTCGAGTATCGTAGTGGGGTTGAACAGTTTTCAACTTCGCGTTTAAGCAAGTCAACATGATGAGATCAGATGTCCTTGTAAGGGGTGTGTAAATGAAGTGTGGAAGGAAAGAAGTGATGTCATGTGCGACTTATTTGCGTATGGGTTCAAGCAGGGTTATACGACATGGATCTATCATGGGGAAACCTGGTTGGATGAACATGAATCGAATCGGAATCCGAGAGGTGATTTAAAACTTTGATCATTACTAACATGATAATGAAGGTGGTTGGTTCAGACTTTCAATTGGAATCTGCATAGGATGGCGAGAAGCGTCGAGCAAGAGCCGAATGATGGGGCTAAGGGTTTCTATGAGTTATTGCATGAAGCAGCGACACCACTGTATGACGGGCACGTAAAACACACCGTCTTATCTGCTGTGACTAAGTTTTTACACTTCAAGAATGAGCACGATCAGAATGTAGAGAGGTTTTAATGAACTGTTAAGCATTATGAAGGAGTGTTTACTGCGCAGCAATAAGTTACCGAGTCGCATGTCGATGTGAAGAAAATGGTTAAAAGGCTCAATCTAGGGTATGAGAAGATTGATGCTTATGAGAATGACTGTATGTTGTATTACGGTGATGTTAATAAAGATAAGAGGTCGTGTGATATTTGTGGTACAAGCAGATCATCGTGAACAGTATGAAGAAAAGGGAAAAGACGTGCCGAGAAAGATCTTACGTTACTTTCCCATTGCCCCGAGGCTTCAGCGGTTGTTCATGTCAATACATACCGCCGAGGATATGAGGTGGCACTCTACACGGGACATAGTCGAAGGTCAACTGACGCACCCGGCAGATGGGCTTGAGTGGAAAAATTTTGATAACAAGCACCCTTCGTTTGCTGAAGAGGTTCGCAATGTTAGGCTTGGACTTGCTACGGATGGGTTTAATTCGTTTAACGGGCCTTACACAAAGCCCTACTCAACTTGGCCGGTGATTATTGTGGTGTATAACCTCCCGCCTTCGATGTGCATGAAAGATCCCTACATGTTCATGCCTTTACTGATTCCGGGTGATAAGAGTCCGAGTAAAGACATCAATGTATACCTCAGGCCGTTAGTTAATGAGTTGAAGATGTTGTTGGAAAAAGGGGTTCAAACTTATGATGTATCTCTTAAGCAGAACTTTGACATGAGGGCGACTTTATGTGGACAATAAATGACTTCCTGCGTGTAGGAATGATCACGGATGGTCGACTCATGGGGGCTTATCATGTCCCGTGTGCATGGGGTCGATTAAAGTCATGCGGCTCAAACATGGGGGAAAATGAGTTTTTCAACATCCAGATGCTTTTTTGCCGATTGAACATCGTTATCGACGGATGAGTAGACAATTCAATCAAAAAACAGAGAAACGTCAAGCACGGCCGCGTTTTCTCGGGTCAAGCAGGTGTTGAGTTGGATTAGTCATTTGAAGTTTCCACCTCCGTGGAAGAATCACGATTAGAGCGAGCTTATGGTTACGGTGAAGGTTCACAATCGGACTCACGTGATCCATGTTCTTTGACCGCTTTATTGGGATACACTCGTGATCCATCATTGTTTAGATCCGATGCATACCGAGAAGAACGATTTGATAATATTTTTTATATATCATAGATGCCCTTTGGTAGAACAAAGGACAACAACAAGTCGAGGCTTGATTTGGTCGAAATGAACATTAGGGAAGATTTTTGGCTGTATCAGGAGGGTAGTAAGACGGTAACGCCTAAAGCTGAATATACTTTGACCAGGGAACAATTGATATTGATATGTAATTGGATCAGTGGATTGAAGCTCCCAGATGGATATTCTTTGAATATAGCAAGGTGTTGTAAAGTTGAAGAACTGAAGTTTCGGGGTCTCAAAAGTCATGATTGTCACGTATTCATGCAGAAGCTGATCCCTATGGCATTTATCGACTTGTTATCGAAATGTGTGGTTGAAGCACTGACAGAGCTTTCTAATTTCTTCAGAGATCTATGCTTGACAGAGCTTTAGGTCAAAGACATAGATAAAATGGAGGTTGTCCACGGCTCTATCAATCCTACAGCTGTCGTTGACGATCTCATGGGTGTAGTACGGGAGGAGGCCATCCGCGTGTGTGCAGTTGTATTGGCCAACATCTTCCCACCACATATTCGACAGGTAAAAACAATTAAATTATGTATTTCCTTATTTAATTTATGTAATTTGTAATTGTTTTGCTTAGTTAAACATAAGATAAAACCCTAACACCATTATACACACACAAAACCGCACGCAAACACACAGCACCGCGTAGGTATTAGGCATGCGTTACAACTGACGGTACTCGATTCCGACATACGAAGACCGAGTTATCGCCTAGTTTGCAAAACTGAACAAGACTTAGGCAAAAAGCCGAAAAAGAGCCCGAAACCAGCATCGTCCGTCCGAACGTCACGCAAACACACACACAAAGATCTGCGCAGAGGTATTAGGCACGTTACATAATTGACGGACTCGATCCTAAGATACGGAGACCGAAAGTTATCGCTTAATTTTATAAACCGAACAAGACTTAGGCAAAAGTCGAAAAAAGAGCCGAAACCCAGATCATCCATCCAATGCCACGCAAACACACACACAGCACCGCGTAGGTATTAGACACGCGTTACAACTGACGGTACTCGATTCCGACATATGGAGACCGAGTTATCGCCTAGTTTGAGTAAATCAACAAGAAAGTTAGGAAAAAAGCGAAAAAGAGCTCGAAACCCGTGACGTTTCATTCAACGCCACGCAAAAACACACATAGCACCGCCAGGTATTAGACACGCGCTATAATCGACGGTATTACTCGATTCCACATACGGAGATCGAAAGTTATCGTCCCTGCTTATGAAATCAACAAGATTTTAGCCAAAAGTCGAAAAAGAGCGAAACCCGTGACGTCGTCTGGTCCAAACCCCACGCAAACACACACACGTAACTGCCAGAGGTATTAGGCAGCAGCGTTATAATCAACGGGACTCGATTTCGCATACGGAGATCGAGTTATCGCTTAGTTTATGTAAATCGAACAACACTTAGCCAAAAAGTCGAAAAAGAGCTCCGAAACTCGTGATCGTCGTCCGAACGCCACGCAAACACACACACAAAGACCAGCTGTAGGTATTAGGCACGCGTTACATAACCGATGGTACTCGATTCCGACATACGAGATCGAAAGTTATCGCCTGCATTTTATAAACCGAACAACACTTGTAGAACACAAACTAAAATAATATAAATATGATCTATTTTGGGGACTCCGTTATTAATATTTTAATTTTGTAGGGTCTTGTTGATGAGACTCGTAGAGGTGGAGATGGCGGCATAGGTGATGCTCGTGGAGGAGATGGTGATGATCTCCGAGCTGATGCTGATGAGACTATGGAGGATGGGACCCATGATGGGACCCAGAGGCTTATGGGACGTAGATTCCCGATCTTGGGCGAAGAGTTGTTTATATTTATATTTTACTTTCATGTATGTATTTAGCTTTTGAGTTGTGCTGATTTGAGTTTGGTATCTAATTATATTAATTGTTGATAGTAAAAGATATGATTGTTATTGATATGCGATATTGTCATTATTTATTTTTCTTAGTTTATAATAGTACAATGTATATGTAAATGAACAGGGGAATTTTGCAATTTTAATATTTTTTTTTAAAGTGGGTCATTCATTGAAGGGAATTGGCGATGGCTATGTCAAATCAACAATGAGTCAGTCATGACGGCAAAGTCATTTCTAAGAATGACCCCAACCGTAATGACCAACTTGCCGACGGTGAGCGATGGGAGGCCGGGGCGACGACCCATACGACGATGGGAAGGGCGACGGACAGTGCCGTCGCCAATGACCTCATTGCCGACGACAATATGGTCATTGGCGACGGCACATGCCGTCGGCAATGAGCTTATTTTTTGTAGTGTGCTCAAGTTCAGGAGGTAATGCTACCTCATACACAACTTCACCGACTCGCCTCAGAATCTCGAACGGTCCTATGAACCTATGGCTCAACTTGCCATTCTTCCCAAAACGAAACTTCCCTTTACTGGGAGATACTTTCAGAAAAGCATAGCTTCCTAATTCAAAATCTCTCTTCTTGCGATGTAAATCCACATACTTTTTCTAGCTATCTTGAGATGCTACTAATCGTGCTCTTATCACCTTGATGATTTCTACCGTCTATTGTACCAACTCTGGTCCCAACAGTCAACGTTCTCCAACTTCGTCCCAGCATAAGGGCGTTCTACATTTCCTCCCATACAGTGCTTCGTACGACAGCATTCCAATACTGGCGTGATAAGTATTCTTATATGCGAACTCTACTAATAGAAGGTGATCCTCCCAAGTACCCTTAAAGTCCATCACACAAGCTCGGAGCATGTCTTCAAGTGTTTGAATTGTTCTCTCGCTTTGTCCATCGGTCTGCGGATGATACACAGTACTCATTCGTAGTTGTGTCCCCGTTCTTTGGTATTTAATTGGTCGGTCAAAGTATAGGGATAATATGTGATATATTAATTAACCCTTGTTTTGTGGCAGTATTTGAAAATGACATCCGAAAATGTTGAGATTAGCAATGGAGCACAGGAGACCGTTAAGTCTCCACAGATCAATAATCAGGATAATGTGCATCAGGAAGGCGACAATCCTCATGCAAACAACAACACTGACCAAATGATGAACAATGGAATGTTCAGAGGCTTTATGTAATTCATGCAACATCAGGCAAGAGTGACTCATGTCCAAAATGCAGCTGGAAACACTGGCAACTCTCGGAAGGTCACCACTAAGTAGTTCAAGCAGCTGGGAACACCAGAGTTTTTGGGAAAGCCAGAACCACTTAAGGCAGAGACGTGGATAGAGTAGATCACCAAGATATTTGATGTCTTGGAATGCTCAGAGGAGCAAAAGCTTCCATTCTCCACCTTTATGTTGCGTGAAGAAGCAGATCATTGGTGGGAATCAGGAAAACGTACCCAGCCTGACGCACTCAAGATATCTTGGAAGAATTTTCAAGAATTGTTCAACGACAAGTACTTTTCTAAAAGTATTCGTCACATGAAGGAGGTAGAATTCATCAAGCTGGAGCAAAACAATATGACTGTGTCACAGTACGAGGCTAAGTTTGCAGAGTTATCCCGGTTTGCATCCCATTTGGTCGATAATGAGGAGAGAATGACGCGAATGTTTCTGCGAGGTTTGAAACTCAAAATACGTCAATAGCTCATTTCTCACAAACTTTGTTTATATTCAGATATTATGAATAGGGCTCAGTTATTGGAGTGCGATAATGAGTCAACACAACCTAAAGGCAACAACCAAGAACACGATAATAATCGTACTGGTGGCAACGGCCATTGGAACAATGATAACCATCGTGGGGGAAATTATCATGCCAAGAATGGTAACCACTTCGGTGGTAATCATGGCCAAGATAATAGAAGTGGAAATTTCAAGAAGAGAAAGTTCAGTAATGGTAGAAAGACAACAGCACCATCACCCGTTTCAAAGGAAGAAGAACGACCATCGATCGTATGTTTCAAATGCGGATAGGAGGGACACATCCGTCCAAACTGTACGCAGCAATCCAAGGCGTGTTTCAATTGCGGAAGAGAAGGTCACCTAGCTCAATTTTGTCATGTAGTGAAGTCAAGTCCAGCTGGGATAATGATGCCAAAGGATGTCATAGACAAGTCAAAATCGGTAGTTTAAGTGAGAGCGTTTATCGAGGAACTCGAACGAAGTTGTCACGGGTAAGTTAATCATAAATTCTTGCGAAGTCTATACCTTATTAGATACCGGTTCTACCCATTCTTTTATATCTCTTGCTTGCGCTCAACGTTTAAATTTGACTCTTGAGAAATTAGACTTTGACTTATCTATTGAAACTCCGTTAGGAGAAACCTTCGTTACCTCCACTGTTTATAAATCTTGTTTGATTCATATTGATACCCTCACGTTACCTATCGATCTTATCTCTTTGAAAATACTTTCCCTTGATGTGATTTTAGGAATCGATTGGTTAACTACTCATCGTGCTAAAATTGATTATTTTCGTAAGGTTGTTAGCTTTTATATTCCTAACCAACCTGTTATACGAATTCAAGCAACCAAACCACTAAAGTCAATCATTGTCATATAGAGCCATAAGTAAAGAGCCCCAAACCTTTCGTTGGTGACTTCCTTGTGTGGAATGCACGTAAGCCAGACTTTCCATAGGGGACGTCGTGAATAACGGTGGCAAGGTGATAGGTATCAATGTGATGTGTTATCCAAGTCTTGGATGAGGGTCACAGTTTTGAATGATATTTCTATCGTTAATAAATTTCTTGACGTATTCCTGAAGACTTCTTAGCTTAACCTAGAGCATGAAATCGAATTTTGTATTGACCCCAATACAAAACCCCATTTTTAAAACCCTTAAATATTTCTTCAACTAAAACGAACGTAACATGCGCCAAAGATGTTGGCTCGAGCTGTTGAAGATTATGATAATACCATTCAAAACCATCGTGGAAAAGTGAACGTGGTAGCTAACGCGTTGAGTAGAAGATCGTATGCGTTTACGAGTACGAATATACGAACCTACGTGAAGATAACGAATATATGATTAGAAATGACTTTAGTCGATAATGTTATATCTGCTAAAGCTACAGACCCGGAGCTGATGAATACGAAGAAGAAGGTTCAGGAGGGCATTATTTTAAAAGTAAGAGTTGCAAAAGAGAGGAAATCTCAACCCTCGATTTAATTGGCCCATTCGAAATCCTCGATCGAGTAGGAACTGTGGCTTATAGACTCATTTTACCGCCAAGTATGTCGCGTGTTCATAACATTTTTAACGTATTGATGTTAAATAAATATGTGGATGACCCGAACCACATTATTGAATTGAAACTATACGAAATAGCAAAAGATTTAACGTATGAGGAGATACGTGTTAAAATCTTGGATAAGAAAGATCATATTCGACACTCAAAGGTTATACTTCAAGAGTTAGAATCGTTAAGTGTCCTCATTTGTTCTAAGCATACCAGTATCGCACGTAAATTTCGAGGCTTAAATTTCATAAGTGAGGGAGATTGTAAAATCCCAAATTTTACTTAATAAAGATTTAATTTTCTCAAAATATTTTTTTCAAAATTATGGTGTGGATTTGAGATAATGATATATAATGTGGGTAATATTTATAAATTTTGAAAAGTATGCAAGTTGTTGTATAATATTCGATTGGTTTGGGGAATAGTCTTTTTGTTTGGGAATATTCAGACGATTTCAGCACAATCATTGGTGGACCCCACAACGGAATTATTGTTGGATTGAGAAAACGACAAAAATATTTTTATGAAAATAACCATGGAAGTTTTACCGTTAAACCGTTGAACTACTCTTAAGAGTAAAAGCACAATGAATACGCATGGTTGCATAAGAGCTCACTAGATTGATTATCGATGCTTACGTGAGAAGTCACCCGCTTTTTGTTCAATTATTGCTACAAAGAATTGCCGATAGTATCTCACGTTATTTGATTCAATTATTGTCAATATTTTAAATATTATTAAATTAATAATTGAGACGACGAAGTTATTAATATTATTATTTGCAATATTAACGATCTCTATAAGTTATGTCAAGGAGAGGTCTGGTCACCTAATCATGCGTGCCAATAGGGAGAAATCCTTATTGGAAAGCCCCCTCTTTCTTGGGAATGACCTGGTCGACTAATATTGTGAATTATAATGATAAATGTTGTTAAAAATATTGAGGTGATTTTTATGAGGTATTTGTTATATTTTTTTGGACCCCTCATTTATCCATTTTCAAAATAATCGGTAGAAAATTTTCAGTATTTTTGTGGGGCCCACATGTGACTTTGGAAATCTGATCATTTTGGGGAGTCACAGGAAAGTTTATATATATATATATATATATTATATAAATAAATTTTGTTTTATTATTATTATAAATGTAATAAAAATGTAAACTTTTTTATAAAGTTTTGTTTTATTTGATTATAAATTGAATATATTATATTTTATTATGCATAGTGTTTGCATAGTGCTCAGATAGAGTTTGCATAGTAAAATCTTTTTATATAAAATAGAATACTTTTATAAAGTTATTTGTTTTATTAGATTTTAAATATATATATATATATATATATATATATATATTATAAATTTTATTTTATTATATAATTATAAATAGAATATATTATATTTTATTGCATAATATTCTTTCCATTCTCCTATAAATAGGATGCTTAGTTAGAATTGAAATCACATCGTAAATTCAAAGAATTCTTCTTCTATAATCTTGAGCGTATTTCTTTAGAGTTTAAGAAAGCTTTGAGCATAGAAAATAGTGCAAGTTTTAGTATATCCCCGCCCTACCCATCGGAATACTTTTCTTTTTAAGGTAAGGGATATTATTTGTTGTACTCGTAAGGGATATTATTCTTTCGTATTCATGAAGAGAGTTATTTTCTTTCAATACTCGTAAGGGTTGTTATTCCATTCTTTATTATTATGTTAGAATAACCTGTCTATGCGAAGTACCACTTACATGATGAAATTCTTCTGTTATTCCATTTTTATTATTCTGTTGGAATAACCTGTCTGTGCGATCTATCGAATGCTCCGTGAATTCATTTGTTATTCCATTCTTTATTATTCATTGGAACATCCTCGTCATGCAAGCGGATTACGCATGACCTGGTTCCATTCTTTATTATTCTGTTAGAACATCCTGTCTGTGCGAATTACGCATGACCTAGTTCCATTCTTTATTACTCTGATGGAATAACCTGTCTATGTGGATTACCGCATGCATGGTGAATGATCTTTTGTATCCATTCCTTATTAACTTGTGGAAATAATCTGTCTATGTGGATTACCACATGGCGGGTGAAAATCCATTTGCATTTTCATATATTCTATTATACTCAGTTGGTTAAAGTTTTGGCTTCTATACTCCATGAAATTAGTAGAATATCCTGGATATTTGCGCTTCATCCAATATCTTTTCATGAAAATATTCTTCTGAGCATTCTTGAATATTACTCCACAACGCAGTATCATGTTGACAATTTGGACATTATTGAGTTTAGGATAAATTAACTTATAAATCTTTAAAATTTATTCTTGAAATTGTTTTATTGAATTTTTATGTCATTCTCATCATCCTCATGTTTACATTATGTTGAAAGTCATCTTTGGCCTGTAGTGTATAGATGGACTTGGTATGATTATGACCATGGATTATTATGTATAATCATGACCGTAAAGTTACAAATGATGTGGTAAAAATCCTCATTGGCCCGTAGTGCATTGATGGACAGTTGTTGGCATGACCATGACCATTGATGAAAACATGAATATCCTTGGCCCGTAGTGCATGGATAAATTGTGGTCGTGATACTAATGAATATCCTTGGTCGTAGTACAAGGATGATGTGGATTATTTATTAAGTTGAGTCTCAGCGATAAAAGTAATGAAAAACCTTTTTAAATCATAGAAGATAGTAGATTTTATTCTCTACTTGACTCTTCTAATGGATTGCTTGTTCCGCTGCAGTTAAACTTGATGTTTGTTATATTTTATCAGTTTAACACTATTGAAGACTAATGATAAATTATTCTACATTATCTTAGTCATAATATTTCTTACTAGGCTAGTTGAGCTCACCCTTTTGCTTTCATTGTTCTCTTTAGGAAATGAGAATGTAGCAGGGACTAGTCGGGGAACGGAGTGACGGTCTAGATGATAGCATTAGTAGTCCTCACTATTCTATGAAATAATGTGAAAATAAATGTATTGAGGACTTATTTTGAGTTTGAATACTGTCTAGAAGATAATATTTGTATTAAAACTCACAACTCATGTTGTATATTTAAGGTTGTATTTGTATTCTGTACCATGTATTTGGTGACTCAGAATAGGTGATGTATACCTATTTTGGGGGCGTCACATCTGCCACTACATTTTCTTTGCTAGGATGGTACAGAATCTCACAATCATAATCTTTGATTAATTCTAGCCATCGGCGCTGCCTCATGTTTAACTCTCTCTACGTGAAGATATACTTCACACTCTTGTGGTCCGTATATATCTCACACTTCTCGCCATACAAATAATGCCTCCAAATCTTCAACGCAAAAACTACCGGTGCTAACTCCAGATCATGAGTCGGATATCCCTTCTTATAATCTTTTAGCTGACGTGAAGCATACGCAATGACCCTGCCATGTTTCATTAGTACACAGCCAAGTCCCTTGTGTGACGCATCACTATACACTATAAACCCTCTCGTGTTGTCTGGTAAGGCCAACACAGGTGCTTGACTAAGCCTCTTCTTCAATTCTAGGAAACTTTCTTCACACTTCTCCGTCGAAATGAACTTAACTATTTTTCTAGTAAGATTGGTTAACGGTGATGCTAATTTTGAAAAATTCCGAATAAATCTTTGATAGTATCCCACCAATCCTAAGAAACTCCTAATTTCGGTCGGCGTCTTCGGTTGCTCCCAATTGATAACCGCTTCTACCTTCGCTAGATCCACTGAAACACCATTCTTGTCGATAACATGCCCCAAAAACTGCACTCTCTATAACCAAAACTCACACTTGGAGAATTGTGCATACAACTTCTCCCTCCTTAATGTCTCCAACACTATCCGAAGATGTTCGACGTGTTCTTCCTCAGTTTCTGAATATAGTAAAATGTCATTGATGAATACGACAACAAACTTATCCAAATACTATTTGAACACTATGTTCATCAAATCCATAAATGCTATTGGTGCATTCGTTAATTCGAATGACATTACTAGAAACTCAAAGTGTCCATACCGAGTTCTGAATGCCATCTTTGAAATATCCTCCAGCCTCACTTTCAGTTGGTGATAACCAGTCCTCAAGTCAATCTTTGAAAAGTACTTTGCCCCCTTCAACTGATCAAACAAATCGTCTATCCTGGGCAACGGGTACTTGTTCTTAATGGTGACCTTGTTCAACTCTTGGTAGTTGATACAAAGTCTTTGCGACCCATATTTCTTATTTACAAGAAGACTAGCGCTCCCCACGGTGATACGTTCGGTCGAATATATCCCTGATCTAACAACTTTTATAATTTAGCCATCAGTTCTTTAATCTCTATCGGTGCCATACGATATGGCACTTTGTATACCGGTGTTGTCCCTGGTGCCAAATCAATGACAAACTCAATCTCTCTATCCGGTGGCAATCTCAGAATCTCGTCTGGCAAGACATCAACGAAATCCCTTACAATAGGTATCTGACTCAGTTCACTCTCGACTCATCGAGTATCAACCACGTGAGCCAAATAACCTATACAACCCTTTCTAAGAAATCTCTGCGCTTGCACCATCGTCAGACAATGAGATTGTCTCGACGATTTACTACCATAAAATACCAACTTTGACTTATTCGGAGTCTTAAGTTGTACACACTTCTTCTTATAGTCTATAACTACTCCGTGACCCGATAACCAATCCATTCCAAGGATTACATCGAACTCCCCCAAACAAATCGGTATCAAATCCACTTTGAGCTTAAATCCTCACAACTCAGTATAATATTTCTTATGAATGTATTCTATGGGGATAATTTCCTTGTTCTCTACTTCTACGTTCATATGGTGTTCTAATCTCTCACGGGGTAAGTCTAACTGTTTAGCAAATTCTTCAGAAACAAAAGAACAGGTAGCACCCAAATCAAATAACATATATGCATCTATATCATTGATCAGAATGATACCTGACACCATGTCCTTAGACTCCACCGCATCCTATGCGGTCATGTTGAACGTTTGTGCCGTTGGTCTGTTGTCTTGACTAGCTGACCCTCCAATGTTCAGTCCATTGTTGTTGTTGTTGTTGCGGTTGCCGCTAGCTACATCGCCTTTTCTCTTCAGATAATCCTTAATTTGATGGTCTGTGGTTCCACATGAGAAACATCCTCCCTTCTGCTTATTCGGACACTGAGGAGCCATGTACCCCAGTTTTCCACAACGATAACAAACACTCCTCTGAGTGACTCCTCCCATAGTTTTTGCACTTCATACTTTTCTTAGCCTCTCCTCCAGACTTATTACTTCTAGAGGATTGGCTCTCTGTCCATTTACACTTATTGGGGTTGCTGCCTCCACTGCTTCCCCCTTTCTGTCCTTCTTGACCTGCCTTCTTTTCTTGTTTGCATCGAGCGATGGCTTTATTGCCTCCTTCGACAATGATAGCCCTTTCCAAAAGATCAGAGTAAGTCTTGATCGTCAACATAGCCACTACCTTCTACACCCACGGTTTTAGTCCTAATTCGAACCTTCTTGCCTTCCTGGCCTCTGTGTCAACCCGATGTGAAGCGAATCGGGCCAACTCGTTAAATTTCACCGCGTACTTTGCGACAGACACACTACCTTGCTTCGGTTCCAGAAACTTAACCTCCATATCCTGTTGCGTATTCTCTGAGAAGTAATTCACAAGGAATAGCTCCTTAAATCTAATCCAAGGAATAACTCCTTCGTCTGCTCACCCCTTATTGGCTTTTCACCAATAGTTAGCTTCGCCCTTCATCATGAAAGTGGCAAAACTCGTCTTCTGTTCTTCGGCCACACGTGCGACCTCTAACACTTTCTCCATCACTTCTATCCATGTCTGGGCTTCAATTGGGTCCAGGGTTCCTCGGAACTCCGATGGTCCTACCAATTTAAAGTCCTTAAAGCTAGACAAGTGATGTCCTGGCTGCCCTACTGTTGGCGGGGGTCTGTTTTGCATTGCCTCTGTTAACTGGTTAACGAATTTCTGCATTGGTTCGACATTTGCACCTCCACCATTGTTAACGGATCCTTCCTCCCTCTGATTCCACAGAATTCTCTTAGGCGGCATGATCTGAGGAAAGGAAGAAAATTATTAGGCTTTATGTGATATGCTATACATGTTAGCATTAAGAAGTTTAAGACGTCTATTAATCATTCTTGATTTAAATAAACAACTTTAGTATCACAATAAAACTCGATGAATTTCCTCAACCCATCCTTACATACTCTACTTGAGTTTCTACTAAGGTTATAACCTTGGTTTCGCATTCCTAACATTTATAACTTACGCCTTCGATACCAACCTGTGATGCCCCCGAATCCGGGTCCTCTGACCCCGATTTGGTCATCACGATAAAATACAAACATCTACCTCTAAACAACATACGATAACTAAAATACGGAATATAATAAACGTACGTCGTTCATTCAAAAGGTGTTACTAGTCCCAAGATATGATAACCTTAATATCATCTTACAAATATACCCTAAAATAATCATTATGGTTCATATTACATAATAGTAATTTAAATTAATCGCAAGGTAAAGTCTGCTCCTTGCCACTATTCTACATCTTTCCTTTACCCTTGTCCTTCCCTGAGGTCTCAGGCTTAGCTGCAATATATTCATGATATAGCAAGGATGAGCAACAAATTTGCTCAACAAGTTTAAATACAACAATAAGGATATATCATGATGAATGGAATAATATCTGGCAATGGATTCAACAATATGAATATCTGAAGGATTCAACATGAATATCATAAGCAAAGATAATGATTGCTTTTAGAATAACTGCTAGTCGAGTAGACTTTGAACTACAACACTCCAATGGAATCAATAGCTAATTGACCCTTTGGTTACTGTCTACAGAATAAGTACTTGAGGGGATCAGCCTCACGTACTCTATGTATATGCATAACATTTAAATCTACTCTTTGTATCTTATATTAGATACCTTGTACTCCCCTATCATAGAAAAGGGTATTCTTTCAATCTAAGAATCCTTACCCTCAATAGGTTTGGATAGATTTTATAAAACTTCATACGCTTGTCTGACCGAAAACAGGTTCAGACTCTATCTCACACAGTTCAAGAATTATTTGAACTTTAAATGATGTACAAGTCCAAGACTGTACGAACTCAAGTGCACTAAGTACGAATATCAATAATATCGATGTGGAATAATTGTAAGGTAATTAAACCACTTAATAGCATGCTTGGAAAATAGATTCAAGCTTAAATTAATAACTTTCAATTCAACAATAACCTACTCAATACAATATGAGAAGGATAAGAAACTTTCACAACAAATAAAGTTGTGTAAGTTAGGAAACTTGCAACACAATAAATATAGTGTTCAAATACTCGCTCAATATAACTTTGAGTGGGATTAGGGAACTTGCGCAATAAAAATAGGGTTCAAGGAACTAGCACAATCAAAGAGTGAAGTTCAAACAAAACTTGCTCAATAATAATTGGCGTAAGGTTAGGAAACTTGCTCAAGTAAAAGAGTAAGAATTCAGGAAACTTGCCTGTTTGCTCAGCTACAATTAATTCTAGCTTTAATAACTTACGTTGAGATGACCTAATATTAACATGTCGGTCTTTTCAATTAGTATGTGTAAACTAATATTCGTCTACACTTACAATAATCAAGTATTCACAAAGCATGCTTCTTAACATATTACATGACACATTGGTCACATATTACAAGATAAAGTAACCATATAAGCATGCCTTAAATTTCAGAACCAAAAACAGAATCTTGGCAAGACTGTAGGACAACGAGTCGCCTCGGTCTCAAAGTTTAGGGATGAGTTCATTAAGGCTTGCCCTTTCGCTGCACTAATGTTGAGCCTTTCACTTCATGACTTAAGTCCAACTCTAACATACACCTATACATACATATTAACATACATTCATGCTAGAGTTTCACATATAACACATGACCATACTTGACTTCACTACCACAAGTTTACTTAAAATTTATATGTCATTAAAACATAACAAGGTCATGTAATCATTTGTGCCTTACAACTTGATCATTCAATACTCAGTAGTCATGCTTGTATATAGACAACACATGTATACTTTACTCATATAGTTCATATTTTAGAAATTTCCCTTTCATGACTATGTGTGAATAAGTGAAAACCATACATTAACCAAACAATGTTCATGCCAATATATCTATAGGCATAATGAGTCCTAATATACATGCTTGAATGGTCATAACGTACTTTACTCATTTCTTGATGACATTAGCTTTCTCATTTTAATTTTCTTTGAATTTTACACTAAGTCAACTTAGCATATACAAGGCATATTATCATATAACTCTCATGCATTTACAAAATATATTAAAGTCACATATGCATGCTCAAATGGTCAGAACTTACAAGATAAAAGTCTTGGTCAAGTTCACTTTGAAAAGTCTTAAGTTTTTTATCTTTGAAATAGTCTAATGTTTCAATCATGTATGCTAGTGTGTTCAATCACTTTAGTCTTGCATTTCATGTTAATATAAACCATATTATCATGTTCATAAAGTCAAAATGCTCATATAAAATCAGAAATTTCATTTCAAGACCACAAGTATTGTGTCAATCATTGATATACTTGTTCATCCTATATGCATGTGCTTAAATGTGCGTGTTGAAATAATTTACAAGTTTGCTTTACAATGTACTAACAAATTAACACAATAGAAACATAAAAGAAAACATCGTGTCTCAGGTAGTTGTTCAGCAATTGTACCGCACCTTAGTACAATTAGGTGCAAGGCACATGCCGTAAACAGAAACTAATTTTTAGTTACTACAGCCTACATCGCACCCTAGTACCAATAGGTAGGTGTTGCCATAAGCCTCGCATCGAGACAAGAATTTGCCTCTGCTCAAATTGCTCAAAGAACCCACCATAAAAATTCCTTATAAAAATTATTTCTAACATAACCCAACACGTTTATAAGTATGTATAACACTAAGGAACATAACCCAAATTAACTACCAACCAATACATGCTTAATTCAAAGAATCAACCTATAAAACAATTTATCAAAAATGAAGAATGGGAATGGAAGTTATTCCTTTGTGACTCAATTCAGCTACTCTTAAAACAATATACTCACTCTATATAAACTCCTTAGCAACTAATTCTCAGCAATTGCAACAATGAAGGATGAAGGTCTCACTTATAGGAGAATGGTTAACTAGATAATGCCATTACCTCACAAATCAAAACATTGGATTTCAAGAATGTATAATGGGTAAGAGAGAGTTGGTGAGAGTTGGTGAATTCACTCATGAATCCCACTCCCTATCCACTAATTGATCTAGTTTTGATGAATTTGAGATGAAGCTAGGCTAGGCTTGATAGCTTGTTCACGTGGGAAGAAAGAAATGGGACTCTAATTATGGGACAAGAGAACAATTCTCAGCATTTGCACAAAATGAAATGGAACAATTGGCTATAAAATGTGTATACACAATTCATTTCATACAACATAGGTTATAATGATTTAAAGAGCATACAATGTATTTCCTAATTACAAGGTATCAAGTAGTGCACATACAAATAATCCATGTACATTTTCTATTACCGTGATTGTTCTTATCATAATAACTTAATGAAATCATTATTAACTTAACAATTGATATTATTATATGTCAATAGGGTATACATGAGTGTTTGTAATATCCTGAGTGTTTATGATAACGATCCTTAGAGAATGAAATGAATGGGTTAAAGAATATATAATACTCAAAATATAATTGAGTTCAAGTGAAAGTTATGAAATAAAATCTAGAATTTGTTGAGGTAATGAATGTAATAGGAAATATAAAACCTATATTAAGGTAATGTGTTGAAGATATTCAACGATAAATTTTGAAAAGAGATTTGGTAAAAACCGAGTAAGGGAGGTTTCGTTGATTCCGAGGACGGAATCCTTATAAGGGGGGAAGGATGTGACAACCCGAATTTTTATAATTTATTAAATATGAATTTAATAATTAAAATGCTTATCATGAGATGTTTTGAGTTTGAGCATATATATATATATATATGTGTGCTATATATTTTGAAATATGAATTTTGGTGTGAAGAGAAATATATATTCATATATTGGGAAAGTGAGGTTTAATAGTTAAGTTAACTATTAAAGAAATTAAATGAATTTTGTAATTAATTTTGAATATTTATTGAATTAAATAAATATTTTAATTAATTTATTTATTCGTATAAATAAATAATTGATCAATTATGGTGCATTAATTTAGTAATGAAATTGAATAATGGTAATTTTTATTTGAAAGATTTAATTTAATGAAATAATTAATTAAATTAAATTGTTTATTATTAAAGAAAATAAGTAAATTAAATAAAGCGATGTTAAGTCTAATTTATTAATTAAATTAGATATATAATTATTTATTAATCATTAGAATAATTATAATAAAAATTATAATTATTTTAATTATTATTGTAAGTTATGAAAATTGGTTACAGGTGTAACAAATAAAAACTGTATAATATAATATTATTAAAATAAACTAGTAGGGGATAATTGGGTGTAGCCAAACAAGGCCTTGTGGCCTTTGGCTTATTGTAACTGACGTATTGTTTTGTTAACGGAAGAATAAAGGTGAAAGCCATATCAGTTTATATTTTTACTCGTCTTATTTTCTTAAGGCTAACTAAGACAGAGTGTTGGAGAAAGCAAGAAAAAAACACAGTGAAAGAGAGAATTCTCTGGGATTGTCTAGAAGTAGGAGAGGAATTTCTAATCATTGACATCATCGCATGCTAGCAAACAATCAAAGGAATAAGGTATAACCCTAATTTTAACTTTATTTTTGGAATTTCTATTTATAATTATGTTGGATTGATACAAATACTTGTATATAGGGTTTATAATTTGTTAATCATCATATATGACTGTTGTTTGAGTATCAAACACGTGAAATTGGGATTGTAGGAAGAATTGAAAATAATAGTGGTTATGTATGAAAATAAATGGCTTAAGAAAGTACAAAATTCCATGCTCAATATGTATTATAATCTGAAATTTGATAATAGATGTTGTTAGTACGTTGAAAAAAGAAAAGAACGAAAGTTAAACAAACCAATTTGGTTGAGAAACGAATTCGTAGTGAATGAATTCGCTAAATGTGTTTAAAACATAAAAATATAGCATGAACACTGAATTGGAACCCTTAAAATGATTTTTTAATATGTTTGAAGTGTTATAATTATTCTATAGATGAGTAGCTAAGAGTTTAACGAGTCCAACGAATCGAAAACTAACTAATTCAGACTTAAAATGAGAAAGTTATGTCAAAATTGTGTTACAATGTATGCCGCGGCGGTGCAATGCACTGCCTCAGTGCATGGCGCAGAGAATGGGCTGGGGTTATTGTGTGGGCGCACTAGCATGGTGAGGAGAAGGCGCGCAAGCACCCCATGTGTAATGTCTTGTGATTTGCTTTGACTTCTTTTGATAAAATCCACATAATACTCTTCACGAACTCTGATTGAGGTAATTCAAGATGATCCGGAATGAGGATGAATAGAACTATAACTTTTGTTCTTTAAGGTTTTTAATTTGAGGTCATTAAGAAGGGTCAAAATAGTCATCTTTGTGACTATTACATATTCGGAGGCGATCAGAGGGCGTCGATCGAGCACATACGCAAGTATAGTGCTCCCGACGATGGAATATGTTGTTCTAAGTGATGTAACATGAAAATGCATGATATAATACATGACATATAAAATTTCCTTGCTCATAATAGAAAGCATTAGCATGACTTGGTATGTGTTTTGAAAAGAGACTTAAAGATTTTGAAAAAATAAAGAAACCTTATGGAAACTTATGTTCTATAAGTTCCGAACTTAGTGGTTTATATACATGATTGAGTTCAAATATAAATGAGTATGATATGGTGTTTATAGTGTCTTGTTCAAGATAAAACTTGTTAGACCTTGTGTTAGAAAAGTTTTCAAGAGAAACTTGATATAATAGAACTAAGGTGCATAAATGCTACATGAGGTAGGTTTTGAACTTGAGAAGACGTTATCATGACTTAGTTACTTATGATAAGAGTTTTCAAAAGTTGTCTTATATGTGCTATACTACATCAATAATGATAAAATGATTTCCAAGATAAACTCCATTATCTTTTGTAAACTAAGTATTAAAACATGAATGATATGTACACTCAACTAGTCAAGCATGACATAAGTTATTAAGCATGTTTTAAAAGTATGAACTATGTTATGTCCATGTAAACAAGATAGATACATATGAGCATGCTATTAGAGGCTTATTAGTACAAATATATGGTTTAAAAGCTTATAACATCAAATCTTGTTAAAGACAGTTGTTAAGCCTTACTGATTGAAATAAATCATTATGGAGCTAAGTACTTTGAATGTGAACTTGAAAATAGATAACAACCTATTTGATGTCAAGTACGAATGGTTAAGGTATACTTATGCATGCCTAGCTATTCTAAGAGTATGATGAGGAAGTGAAATGAAGGTTTTACAAACCTAGTTAGGAAATAATGTAACGTTACTATTATATTAAGAATGTATGAAATATATGACTAATGGATGTGAAACTATGATTATATAACTGTGTAGGAATATACGAAGTGTAGATAAGCGTTAAGCAGTTAAGTCGTAGTTCATAAACTAAGAATCAGGCAAGTCTTTCAGTTCCTATTTTCTATGTGAACTTGATGATTAACTGTTTTAAATCTATATTGCAAAGAGCGTGATGTGTTATATATATGTTGAAAGTGTGAAATGTTAAAGTCAATTTATGACTATGTTGATTGATTAAAGCATGCTGATTTAGTAAGGACTCAATCTTTATATTTGTTATATGAACTGTAGCATGTACGTTATATGTTGAGCATGTTATTATGTGCTATGTGATGCATGAAAACTTGTAGATTTTGTGACGCCCCCAAAATAGGTATACATCACCTATTCTGAGTCGCCAAATACATGGTACAAAATACAAATAAAAACTTAATTATACAACTGTCGTGTAAAATACGACAAAACAAATACTGAGAGTTTTAATACAAATATTGTCATCTAGACAATATCCACACTCAATGGAGTCCTCATTACATTTATTGTCACACACTATTTAATGTAATAGTGAGGACTACTAATACTATCATCCTGACCGTCACCCATTCCCCGACTAGTCCCTCGCCACGTTCTCATTTCCTCAAGAGAACAATGAAAGAAAGAGTGATCTCAACTAGCCCAATAAGAAATATTATGACTAAGACTAAGATATCAATATAACAAACATCAACCGATAAAATACAATAGACATCAAGTTTAACTAGAATGAATAAGCAATCCATTAAAAGAGTCAAGTAGAGAATAAAATCTACTATCTTTTATGATTTAAAAAGGTTTTTCATCACTTTTATCGCTGGGACTCAACTTAATAAATAATCCACATCATCCCTGCACTACGGCCAATGGTATTCATTAGTATCACAACCACAAATTATCCATGCACTACGAGCCAAGGATATTTGTGTATTCATCAATGGTCATAATCATGCCAACAACTGTCCATCAATGCACTACAGGCCAATGCGGACTTTTACCACATCATTAGTAACATTACGGTCATGATTATACCGATTAATCCCTGGTCATAATCATACCAAGTCTATCTATGCACTACAGGACACAAATGACTTTCAACATAATATAAACATGAGGATGATGACAATGATATAAGAATTCAATAAAACAAGTTCAAGAATTAATTTATACAGGAACTAATAACGCCCAAATTGTCAACATGATACTTCTTTGTAGAGTAAAAATTCAAGAATGCTCGTAAGAATATTTCCATGAAAAAAAGATATGGATGAAGCGTAAATATTAAGGATATTCCACTAATTTCAAGGAGTATAAAAGTCAAAACTTTAACCAACCGAGTATAATAAAGAATGGAATAACAAAAGAAATCACCAAGCATGCGATAGATCCATGCATAAAGTTATTCCAATGTAATAATAAATAATGGAACCGGTGTCATGAAACGCGCAGAAACGCACCGTATGTGATATTCCAATGAATAATGAATAACGGAACTGTGTCAAAGTAAATTGCACCGACAAGCGGGATGTTCCAATGTAATAATAAATAACGGAACATAAGAAGGTCATGCGTAAAAAACTTTGCACAGATAGGATGTTCAAATGTAATAATAAAGAATGGAATAATGTAAGAATTTCACCATGTATGGACTTTAGATAAATAGGTTATTCTAACATAATAATAAAGAATGGAATATGTAAGAAGAATTTCACCAAGTATAGGGTAATTCAGCGTGATACAAAGTTATTCCAATGTAATAACAAAGAATGGAATAATGTAAGTTCTCTCTTCATGAATACAAAAGAAAGAAATAATACCCTTTACCTAGTAACAAAGAAGAGTATTAAGTAATCGGTAGTAGGCGAGGATATTCTTGAAGAAAACTTAGTACTATGCTCAAAGATTCGTAAAACTCTAAAGAAATAAATGCCAAGATTATTTAAGAGAATTCTCTGAGTTTCGGTGTTATTTCAATTCTAACCAAGCATCCTATTTATAGGAAAATGAAAAGGATACTATGTAATAAAATATTCTAATAAAATAAAAACTTTTAAATAAAATATAATATATAATATATATTATTTATATATATAATAATTTAATTTCGATCATTTACGGGATGAATTACGTGATTACTTTCTTTTCTTTCCACCACTTAATATTATATATATATATATATATATATATATATATATATATATAACTTTATGTAAACCTTGATACCCCCCAAAACCTATGAATCAACAAGGATTATATATATATATATATATATATATATATATATATATATATACTAAATAACTTCCTACCGATTATTTTGAAAAATGGGTAAATGGGGGTTCATATAATACGCAAAATTTACAACAAATACTTTATAAAAATCACCTCAATATTTTTAACAACGTTAATCATTATTATTATAATTCACAATATTAATCGACCAGGTCGTTCCCAGGAAAGAGGGGGCTTTTCAATAAGGATTTCTCCCTATTGGTGCACAATTAGGTGACCAAACCTCTCCTTGGCAGAACTTCCAGACATCGTTAATATTACAAATAATAATATTAATAACTCTGTCATCTTAATTATGGATTTAATAATATATATAAAATATCGACAATAATTGAATCAAATAACGTGAGATACTATGCAACAATTACTGAAGCAATAATTGAACAAAACTGAGTGACTTCTCACGTAAGCATCAATAATCAATACTGTGTGCTACTATGCAACCACGCGTATTCCTATACTTTTACTACCGAGTAGTTCAACAGTTAACGTTAAAACTTTCGCCGTTATTTTTATAAAATAATTTTGTCGTTTTCTCAATCCAATAATAATTCCGTTGTAGGTCCACTAATGATTATGTCATCGCATTTAATATTCCCTCGTTAAAAACGAATATTCCCCACCAATCTAATATTATATAAAACTTCATGTATTTTGCAAAATTTATAACTATTACCCATAACAATAACATTATATCAAATTCATTCCATAATATTAAAAAAATGATAATTATAGAAAATTCATCTTTATTCATAAAAAGTTGGGGTCTTACAATCTCCCCTTCTTATGAAATTTCGCCTCGAAATTAGGGTACGACGGTATGTCAAGAGGTAAGGATACCTTGATTTCATTTCTGATTCTAACTCCTAGGTCATTTTCTCAACATCATGGTTCCTCCATAAAACTTTGACTTGAGGTATAACATTGGAGAGTAGAATATGTTCCTTCTTATCCAAGATTTGAACAGAAACCTCTTCATACATTAAATCTTCCGATATTTCGTCCGGTTCTAACTCAATAATATGGTTTGGGTCTTTCACATATTTACGTAACATGGATATATGAAAATGTTATGAACAGGAGACATACTTGGCGGTAAAGTGAGTCTATAGGCTACAGTCCCTACTCGATCGAGGATTAAAAATGGGCCAATGAATCGAGGATTGAGTTTTCCTCTCTTTCCAAATCTCGTAACTCCTTTCCATGGAGCAACACATAACAACACATGATCTCCAATATCGAATTCCACGCCCTTTCGATGAAGATCAAGATAACTCTTTTGTCGATCTGTGAGGTTTTTATACGCTTGTCGGATCGTTTGAATCTTTTCCGTAGTCATACGTATCAACTTCCGGTCCCCAACAACGTTGCTTCACCCACCTCATCCCAAAGATAATCGAGAACGACACTTTCTTCCATACAACGCTCGAATGGAGCCATGCCAATACTTGCTTGATAATCGTTGTTGTAGGAAAACTCCACCAATGGTAAGAACTTATCCCAACTTCGCTGAAGTCAAGGGACAAAAGTCTTAATAAATCTTCAAGAGTTTGAATAGTCCTCTCCGATTGTCCGTCCATTCGAGGATGATATGCCAAACTAAATCGTAAATCCGCGCCCATAGCTTTTTGCAAACTAACCCAAAATCGTGAAGTGAATCTTGGGTCTCGATCGTAAACTATGGATACCGGCATACCATGCAATCTTATAATCTCATTTATGTACATACAAGCAAGACGCTCAAGTGTATAAGTTTCTCGATTGGTAAGAAATGAGTAGACTTGGTCAATCTATCAACAATGACCCAAATTGCATTTATGCCTTGAGAAACCTTGGGAAGACCAAGAACTAAATCCATGGTAATGTGCTCCCACTTCCATTCGAATTTCAAGTGGTTGCAATGGACCTTTTGGCACTTGATGCTCACCTTGACTCGTTGACAAGTTAGACACCTTGAGATAAACCCCCGCTATCTCTCTCTTCATATTGCTCCACCAAATGTATGTCAAGATCACGATACATTTGGTACTCCCAAGATGGATTAAAAACTATGTTGTGCGCCTCCATCATGATTTTATACTTCAAGTCGTAATCGTTAGAACAAAAAGTCCGGAGTCGACTCAAGTATTCCTTCTTCATCGATTCTCGCTTAGATATAGCACCTTCTTGTACTTTCTTCCTCATAAGCATCACCTCCAGTCCGTAGCTTGAGCATCTTTAACTTTATCGATTAAAGTTGGTTCTACTCAGATATTCACCATCATCACGTGGGTCCTCGGAGTCTTTATCTCTATCTCCATCCTTTGCAAGTCATACAAAATGGGCCTTCAGATTGACAATATCGCACTCCTACCCAAGATATGATCTTCTACTCAATGCGTCGCCTACCACGCTTGCTTTTCCGTGATGGTATTAGATGGTATGATCATAATCTTTCAACAGTTGAAGCCAACGTCGCTGTCGCATGTTGAGTTCCTTTTGAGTGAAGAAATATTTGAGGCTTTTATGATTCGTAAAGATTTCCACTTTCTCCCCATACATGTAATGCCTCCAAATCTTTAGTGCAAAAACGACTACTGCCAACTATAGATCATGAGTAGGATAATTCCTCTCATATTCTTTGAGTTGTCGAGAGGTATAGGCTATGACTTTCCCATGTTGCATGAGAACACATCCTAACCCTTTGCTCGAAGCATCTTTGTAGATGACAAATCCCTCCGAGCCGATGGTATATCGTAACAGTCTTTAAATGAGTCTTCTCTTGAGTTCTTGAAAACTCTTCTCACATTCCTCATTCAACCAAATTTTGTATCTTTCCGAGTCACCGAAGTTAATGGAGTAGCGATTCGAGAAAACCCTTCTACTTAATCTCCGATAATAACCAAATTTAAGCCGAGAAAGCTACGATTTTGGTCATCGATTTAGGTTGCTCCTACTTTGAATAGCTTCAATCTTTGTTGGGTCAACAGATATTCCATGATTTGATACCACGTGCCCAAGGAATGCTACTTCTCAAGCCGTAACTCACATTTCTTCAACTTGGTATAAAGCTTATTTTCACGAAGATTTTGAGTATCAAATTTCAAGTGTTGTTTTCATGATCTTCACGACTTTTGGAATATATGAGGATGTCATCAATAAAGATGACCACAAAGTGATCCAAATATTCCTTGAATACTCGATTCATCATATCCATGAAGGCAAAGAGAGCATTAGTCAATCCAAAAGACATGACTAGGAATTCATAATGCCCGCATCGAAGTTCGAAAGCCGCCTTTGGAATGTCATCGGTTCTAATCTTCAATTGGTGATATCCCGAACGAAGATCAATCTTTGAAAAGAATTTATCACCTTGAATCGGGTCAAACAGTCATCATCAACGCGAGGTAATGGGTACCTATTTTTGATGGTGACATGATTCAACTCCCCGATAATCAATATAAAGTCGCATACTTCCATCTTTCTTCTTCACTTAATGTAACAGAGCACCCCAAGGAGAAGTACTAGGATGAATGAAACCGATGTCTAACAATTTCCTCGTAGTTGGGTCTTTAACTCCTCAAGTTCAATAGAGCCATTCGATATGGGGCTTTTGAAATGGGTTTTGTACCGGGTTCAAGGTCGATACAAAATTCAATTTCACGCCTCGGGGTAGGCCAGAAGTTCTTCGTGAATATGTCAGAAATTCATTAACAATAGAAATATCATTCAAAATCGATTTATTTTTTTTTAGATCGCGTGATATGAGCTAAGAAAGCTTGACATCCGCTTTTCAATAAACGAATAGCTTTATGGGTTGAGATGACAAAGTGATTGATTTTAATGGTTTGGTTGTTTGAATTCGCATAATAGGTTGGTTAGAATATGAAAGCTAACAACCTTACGAAAACAATCAATTTTTGCATGATGAGTAGTTAACCAATCAATCCCTAGAATTACATCAAATGCAAGTATTTTCAATGAAATAAGATCGACGGTGTAATGTGAGGGTACCGATTTGAACCAAACAAGACTTATAAACAAGTGGATGTAATGAAGGTTTCTCCCAATGGAGTTTCAACAGATAAGTCAAAGTCTAATTTCTCCTGAGTCAAATTTAAACGTTGAGCGCAAGTAGGAGAAATAAAAGAATGGGTAGAACCCAGATCAAATAAAGGTATAAACTTTGCTAGAGTTTATGATAAGCTTACCCGTGATGACCTCATTCGTTCCTTGCTTTCTCGGGAGGTCACGACAAACGCTCTCCTTGAACTATCTGGCTTTGACTTTTCCGGGACGTCCTTTGGTGCCTCCATCCTAATTTGAACTTATCTTCGGTGAACGATAAAAATCGAGCTAGGTGACCTTCTCTTCCACAATTATAACATGCTTTTACTAAGCATCGCTAGCTTTGACCGATGTGTCCCTCCCTCCGCATTTGAAGCATATGATAGGTGGTCTTTCTCCTTCCTTAACAACGGGTGTCTTTGTCGACATCTTTCCATCATTGTTGAATCTCCTCTTCTTGAAATGTCCATTCTTATTGTTTTGGCCATGATTACCACCGAAGTGGTTACCATTTCTGGCAAGTTGATTCCCTCCACGCTTATTATCACCGCTTCGATGACTACTATCACTAGTATTATCATTTTGCTGACTACTCTCTTTTGGTTGGGTTGACTCATTATCGTGCTCCAATAACTAAGTCCTATTAACAGCATCTGAATACAAACACAGTTTATGAGAGATAAGATATTGACGTATCTCGTGTTTCAAACCTCTTAGAAACATTCACATCATTTTCTCCTCATTATCAACCAAATGGGACACAAACCGGGACAACTTGGTAAACTTGGCTTCATACTGCGACACGATCAAGTTGTTTTGTTCCAGTTTAATGAACTCTACCTCTTTCATGTGACGAATAATTTCAGGAAAGTACTTGTCGTTGAACAGTTCTTGGAACCTCTCCCAAGACATCTTTAGTGCGGCAGGTTGAGTACGCTTTATAGATTCCCACCAAGAATCCGCCTCTCGCACACAACATAAGGTGGAAAAGGAACTTTTGCTCTCTGAGCATCCCAAGACATCAAATATCTTGTTGATCCGCTTTATCCACGTCTCCGCCTTTAAGTGGTTTTGGCTCTCCCAAAACTCCGGTGGTCCCAGCTCTTTGAACTGCTTAGCAGTGACCGTCCGAGAGTTGCCAGTTGTTTCCACCGCATTTTGGATAGGAGTCTCTTCTTGATCGATGTCGCATGAATTGTATAAAGCCTCCGAACATTCCATCGCTCATCATTTGGTCAAGGTTGTTGTTGTTTTCCGAGGATTATCGCCTTCCTGATGCACATTATCCTGATTATTGATCTGTGGAGACTCAACGGTCTCCTGTGCTCCATTGATGTTCTCAACATTCTCGGATGTCATTTTTAAATACTGCCACAAAACAAGGGTTAATTAACATATCATATATTATCCCTATACTCTGACCGACCAATTAAATACCAAATAAACTTTAGGTAGGTCATACTAATGAAGGAATTTCTGCCTCTCCCTCCTAGTTCTTGTTTCACATCTCAGCCGTGGATCATATCCCTAAGCTTTGATATCAATCGTGATGCCCCCAAAATAGGTATACATCACCCATCTCGAGTCGCCAAATACATGGTACAAAATACAAATAAAACTTAATTATACAACAATCTGTAAAATATACAAAACAAATTGAGAGTTTTAATACAAATATTGTCATCTAGACAATATCCAAACTCAAAATGGAGTCCTCATTACATTTATTATCACACTATTTAATAGAATAGTGAGGACTACTAATGCTATCATCTCGGACCGTCACTCCGCTCCCCGACTAGTCCCGCCTATATTCTCATTTCTCAAGAGAACAATGAAAGAAAAGGGTGAGCTCAACTAGCCCAAGAAGAAATATTATGAATAAGATAATGTAGAATAAATTATCGTTAGCTTTCAATAATGTTAAACCGATAAAATATAACAAACATCAAGTTTAATCGCAACGTAATGAATAAGCAATCCATTAAAAGAGTCAAGTAGAGAATAAAATCTACTATCTTTTATGATTTAAAAGGTTTTTCATCACTTTTATCGTTGAGACTCAAAATCCACAATAAATAATCCACATCATCAATCACCCCGCACTATCCACTACCAAGGGATATTCATTAGTATCACAACCACAAATTATCCATGCACTACGGGCCAAAGGATATTTGTGTATTCATCAATGGTCATGACATCATGTTATCATGATCGATTTGCATTAAGAATCAATGAATTTCATAATATACAAGGGATGATGACAATAATAAAGTGAAAGTAAAAGTATCAGAATTCATTTATCCAGGAATAATAACGTCCAAATTGTCAACATGATACTTAACTCTTAAGTAGTAAAATCAATTTTATAAATATTTTAAAATAAGATGAAAATTAAAATATTAATTGTTGATCGATCGCAAGAATCAATGAATACGCAAGTATACACTACCAACAAGTAATAAAGTGAAAGTAGAGTATCGTTCCCACGAGGAATTATTTAATAAAATTACCAAATACTAACTCTTAACCAAATCAATTTTATTTAAACAATTGCAAATTGTGAATTTTCTAATTAAGAAAACTAAATTAAACAAAAAAAGAGATTAGTCTAAAAGAAAGCAAATAAACAAAACTAAGATTTGATTGAATTCAGTAAATAAGGATTAAGACTCCAATATCCCCAATTATGAATTATAAATCAATTATTCAACTATTCCAATTATTATGTCTCATTTGAATTGTTAATGTGAATTCTCAAATGCCAAAAAAGCCCTTTCTCAAGTGATCATTTGCCTTCTATTTAATCCAAGTTAATTTTGCTATATCCCTATGCAAAACAATTGAATTAAACTCACTACAATCCCAATTCCTTATGTGTTATACGCGCAAATAGATATTCTCATTCTATTCACAAACCTAATTATTCATCGTGCAAATAACTAAGTCACATGTCATCATGCCCAGCTTCTAACCCTAGAATTCCTTTTCCAATTCCTTCTAGAGTAACAAGGTAATTATCGATCGATAATTAATCAATAAGCATAAGGCAAGATAAACAACTCACTTTGACACAAATAATTGGAATAAATTAAATAACTAATTTATAGCCATAAAAGGTTCAATTGAAATCTTAATAAAAGAGTTAGTTCATAATTAATGAATTAAAACCAAGAATCCACAATTGAATAGACATTAAAAGATAAAAGTATGATAAGAGAAGAGAATAGAATTGTTGTCAAGAAACTCTGATGCTCCCTCTTGCTCTTGCTTCTTCGATCTTCAAAGTGTTCTTCAATTTGCTTCAATCTTCAATGGCTAATTAAGAACTAGGGTTTAGATTCTAATTTAATGGAGTGTTTAATCTAGTCTAATCTATGTATTCTCCCTTTATTTTATGCCTTACATCATGTATTTATAGGTTACAAGTCCAATTTTTAGCTTAGAACAAACCCAATCCAATTTTGAGTCAAAAAGGTGTCAAAATTACCAAAACGCGCGCATCCAAGCCATCACTAAGCTCCTTCTTCCCCAGCCTCTTCTCAAATACTTGGCTTGACGACAACAAAATCGCTCCCAAAGTGCTCTGCGCCATCAAGCATAGGCCTATTTTGGGCGCCCCACCGCACATTTTTTCGACATTTTTTCACTCCGACGTCCTTTGGGAAAATGGCCATAACTTCTTCGTCCGAACTCCGATTTTGATGATTCAAGATGATCCGGAAAGAGGAGAAGTAGATCTACAACTTTCATTCTTTAAAGTTTTCAAAATAAGGTCCGAGAAATACTCAAATTTGCTCTGAAGTGATCTGTGTAAATGGCAAGTCAAAACGCTAATCTAGCCACCCCAAACGTCGATCCAAGTAACTTTTGTCCCAATTCCTACAAAAAACAACATAAAACATGCATGAATAGACACAAACACTTAAAACTTGAGAACCAAAAAATTAAGCTCAAACGTATTCAATTATGAGTATAAAACTCACTCATCAAATACCCCCAAACTTAAACATTTGCTTGTCTCTCAAGCAAAAAACACAAAAGAACTAAAAATAAACAAAATAACTCAACTAAATGAATGCATATGCATGATCTACTTCCTAATATACCTACTAATCCCAAAGAATAAATCAAGATGATATATAAGCAACAGCCTCAAAGATACCAATGATACTCAAACAATATATCCAATCAAGTCAAAATCCATAACTCTAACCAATTAGTCAATCCAAACTGTCATCACCCATGTTGTGTGTGTGTGCTTGTTAACCATTCTAACCAACCACAATTCAAGATAATCACATAACAAACTTCTTAAAAGGAAAATTTCAGCCCAATTCAATTACTTTTGTGAACATGACAACTCCTGTTAAAACTAAGCAATTACCAAGTCTTAAGGTAAATACAGATTTATTTATACTCTTATTCAATCACGAGGGCATTTTTGCTCTTTTCTCGTGTTTTATTCATTTTTTTTTCATGGTCGAGCAATGTCTTATTCCCTTAGGCTTTTCAATGCTACCTTAACGAAGCTTTTGACCAACGACTCCCAAGCCATTAAGACCTTAGGGCGCTTAGGTGTAAAGACAATCCCCCTGCTTATTTACTCAAGTAACAAAGGCCACAAAACTAGACAAGCATGCCATGGTGTTTTATTTTTTTTTTTTTTTTCTCGGATTTTTTTTTTTTTTTTTTTTTCATCATTTTTTTTTTTTTTTTTTTTTTTTGTAATATATATATCCCATAGATTTCCCCAAACTCAAGCTTTTACGTCATTCCAACCTTTACCGCCAGTTCACTAATTTCCTTAAATTTTAACAAAGATTTTTCCTCAGAAACAAATTATGAAACCCTTGAACCAAGTGGATTAAAACAGTTAAACTTTAAGTGCTAACCTGCTACATAAGTTTCAGATGTGCTCAGATTATCATCATGATTAAAATTAGAACTCATCATCAATTATCAACACTGCTCAAGTTAACATTTAATACCAATCTTATCATAGGTTAAGCTAAGACCACACCAACCGATCACACATGATTCATGCAAAAAAAAAAAAAAATGCAATTATACTACATTATACACACATGAACACATACTAATGCAACATATATATGAATATGCAAATAACTACTATGTATTATATGCAACCTAAAAAAAACAATGCTAACACAAAAAAAATGAACTACTATGCAGATAACTAACTATATGCAATACGACACTAAAATGCCCCCAAACTTAAACTAGACATTGTCCTCAATGGCTGAAATAGAAAAAATTAAAGTAGAGGACTTCCCGAAAAAATATAGCAATCTTCCTCCTTGTCCGCTAAGTTTGGAGAATAAGCTAAGCACATGGAACAAATTGGGCACCACACTTGAATTTGACTTGAATAAACTCAGAAACCATGATAGAAACAATTTTATTAAATCCTAAATAAATGCAAATTCAAAACTACTAATATAAAACTTAATAAAAACTAAAAATAAAAATTAAACTTGGGTTGCCTCCCAATAAGCGCTTGTTTTATAGTCTCAGCCTGACTTCTTCAATTCTCTATCCAATTCCCTCATTTAAAATTGAGAACCCTCCATCCATCAGAAGTAATGTCTCTTTTGGGAGGTTCCCATTAGTAAAAACCTTGAATTGAAGTCACCTAGCATGCTCTTTGTAGATAGGTTCCTATTAAGAACGCCCAACAACTAGGTGTTTTCTCCATTATGTCTATGATTAGATTGGGGCATTGAAGCTTAATAAACATAATGGAGTCTTCCTCTATCTTCTCCTTTTCATCCCACCATGACTCCACAACAACCGTATTTTAGCTCTTATGTCACAAAGAGCTTTCACGATTTACATGATCGCCAATTGGGCATGGTTTTGCAAAAAATTGCCTTGATTCTTGAACTTTGGTGGAGAAGGTACATGGGACACTAATGAAATTGGCTCATCTTCGTTGGTACTCAAAGTTAGATCTTGCCGATCTCCTTTTGTTGGTCTCCAAGTCTTTCCTCTCTTTCAACATCTATATCATTTGGCACATCCCGGTTGCAGATTTGGTTCGAGCTCATCATCGCCCTCTAATTCATGTCATAGAGCCAAGGGTATTGAGGACAAATGTTTGACGCATTGGTTAGTTGTTCTGTTTGGTTCGTAAAATTTTTACTCAATATCTCTTGATTAATCCTCCTCTCCTCACATGAAGTTATGTACTTGGACAAAGTTTCCTCCAAATTTGAATGTTCTTCCTGTTGCAGTGGAGGTGGACATGAGAAATCCGGTGGGTATGTTGGACTTGGAGCATAAAATTGATCTTGATGAGTATGGCTCCATGAAAATCCGGTGATACCCCAAACTCGATAATAGTTGTTAGGATAGACATAATTATTGGGGTAATCACCACCGCATCGCATCTACCAAAATCCGATGGCGCATTGATGACTCATATGATTTCCAGCACAATAATCACAAGTAACCGCCACACTTTGACGATGATGAGCTTCAAAAGCTTCAAACATCCTCGAAAAGTGTCTCAATCAGGCCGATAATGCGTAAAGTTTCTCGAGTCCGTCAATCTCTCTCTCCTCGGGTCGAAGTCATTCTTGCCATCCTTCGACCAGATGGTCACAGCAAACCTCCAACGCCTTCAAGTTGCCTTTATATAAGATGTATTAAGTCCATCAATCCCTGTTTTCCCTGGTTGAGCCAAGAACGTATGGCCATTGATACTCAAACTCATCCATGGTACCGAAAAAAGAGAGAAATATAGAAGAGAATTAAAATAAAAATAAAAATGTTTAAATTAAGACTAATTTGATTGAAATTAATATTGGTAAATAATTATTAAATTAATTCCCAAGAAGAACGCGCTAAAAACTTGTTGATCGATTTCAATAATCAATGAATACGCAAGCAAGTATACACGGTCAACAAGTAATAAAGTGAAAGTAGAGTATCGCTCCCACGAGGAATTATTTAATAAAAATTACCAAATACTAACTCTTAACCAAATCAATTTTATTTAAACAATTGCAAATTGTGAATTTTCTAATTAAGAAAACTAAATTAAACAATTAAAAGAGATTAGTCTAAAAGAAAGCAAATAAACAAAACTAAGATTTGATTGAATTCGTGTAAATAAGGATTAAGACTCCAATATCCCCAATTATGAATTATAAATCAATTATTCAATTATTCCAATTATTATGTCTCATCGAATTGTTAACATGAATTCTCAAATGCCAAAAGCCCTTTCTCAAGTGATCATTTGCCTTCTATTTAATCCAAGTTAATTTTGCTATATCCCTATGCAAAACAATTGAATTAAACTCACTACAATCCCAATTCCTTATGTGTTATGCATGCAATAAATAGATATTCTCATTCTATTCACAAACCTAATTATTCATCGTGCAAATAACTAAGTCACATGATATCATGCTCAGCTTCTAACCCTAGAATTCCTTTTCCAATTCCTTCTAGAGTAACAAGGTAATTATTGATCGATAATTAATCAATAAGCATAAGGCAAGATAAACAACTCACTTTGACACAAATAATTGGAATAAATTAAATAACTAATTTATAGCCATAAAAGGTTCAATTGAAATCTTAATAAAAGAGTTAGTTCATAATTAATGAATTAAAACCAAGAATCCACAATTGAATAGACATTAAAAGATAAAAGTATGATGATAAGAGAGAGAGAATAATCTGTTGTCAAAAAACTGATGCTCCCTCTTGCTCTCGCTTCGATCTTCAGTGTTCTTCAATTTGCTTCAATCTTCAATGGCTAATTAAGAACTAGGGTTTAGATTCTAATTTAATGGAGTGTTTAATCTAGTCTAATCTATGTATTCTCCTTTATTTTATGCCTTACATCATGTATTTATAGGTTACAAGTCCAATTTTTAGCTTAGAACAAACCCAATCCAATTTGAGTCAAAAGGTGTCAAAATTCGCCTAAAAAACGCGTCCGTGCCATCACTAAGCTTTCTTCCTCAAATTACTTCAAATACCTGGGCTTGACGCTCAATCTCCTCGCTTCCCCGCGTTCTGCATACCGGGCATAGGCTATTTTGGGCGCCTCACGCCGCCACATTTTCGACATTTTCACTCTCGACGCCCTTTGGGAAAATGGCCATAACTTCTTCGTCCAAACTTCGATTTTGATGATTCAAGATGATCCGAAAGAGAGAGAAGTAGATCTACAACTTTCATTCTTTAAGGTTTTCGAAATAAGGTCCAGAGAAATACTCAAATTGGCTCTCAAGTGACTGTTGTGTAAATGGCAAGTCAAAAACGCTAATCTAGCCACCCCAAACGTCGATCCAAGTAACTTTTGTCCCAATTCCTACAAAACAACATAAAACATGCATGAATAGACACAAACACTTAAAATCAACCAAAAGATTAAGCTCAAATTCATCAATTGTCCATCAATGCACTACAGGCCAATGAGGACTTTTACGACATCATTAGTAACATTACGTTCATGATTATATCGATTAATCCCTGGTCATAATCATACCAAGTCCATCTATGCACTACAGGCCACATATGACTTTCAACATAATATAAACATGAGGATGATGACAATGATATAAGAATTCAATAAAACAAGTTCAAGAATTAATTTATACAGAACTAATAACGCCCAAATTGTCAACATGATACTTTGTAGAGTAAAACTCAAGAATGCTCGAAGAATATTTCCATGAAAAGATATTGGATGAAGCGCAAATATCAAGGATATTCCACTAATTTCATGGAGTATAGAAGTCAAAACTTTATCCAATCGAGTATAATAAAGAATGGAATAACAAAAAGAAATGTGCATGCGATAGACCGCATGCATAAAAGTTATTCCAATAATAATAAATAATGTAATCCAGTCATGCGTAACGCATCGAAGCGTGATATTCAAATGTAATAATAAATAACGGAACTAGGTCAAAGTAAATTTAAGACCGACAGGATAATAAGAACATGAACAATTCTACTGAACCAGATGGTAATGAAGGTGATCAGCCTTTCATAACTGATGAACAAATGCAACATGCATAAAGTGTGAATCAAAAAATTATAGACATGGTATAATCAACACTGATTAACCACAAACACATTTGAATAATCATAACTCAAGGTTGAGTTAGAGAGAACTTGCGTGAATCGTCGATTACTGCTACGCAATCTATATAGCTTCATTTGAAGACCTAATATTAATAATACCTATCTCCAATATTAGAATAATATCATCACAGTATAACACTGTTAAATAGAGTTGTAAAATAACCTAAACACATAAGCATGTATCTCTATTAGTCTATAAAACTCATAAGACTCGGTATCAAGTCAAACTATTTCAGTCTAAGTTAAATCCTGTATTATTTCGACCTCCCGATTGCCTAATCGGATAACCATCGAGCCTAATATCCATAATACTCTGCCTAAACGCTTCACAATTATCTTAGATAATTTATTATTCAGTCAAAATATTTTTCAAAGGCTCATAATAATTTTCAAATAATTATTACCATTTATAATGATTTTTTAATCATAAATATCATATTTAGATGATTTAAATACCTTTATATTCCATTATCATTAATATTTATTAAATATCAAATATTAATGAAATACACAATATAATACTATAAATTATTTATAATATCTCAAAGTATTTTTAATACCTTAATTTCACATTTAAATGATTTTAAAATATTTAAAACCATTATTAATAAACTACCATTAATATTAAAATATTAATGTATGTCATGACAAAATATCAAAAGTTATATTTTATAACTTCAAATATTTTATAACCTTTAAATCATTTTTATATGATTTTAAAACATTAAAACTATTTTTCCACAATTTATTTAATACCTTTATTAAATAAATCAATTATCATGAATATCAAATTATTAATGAAATTCATCACAAAATATTACAAGTCATTAAAAATAACTTAAAATATTTTCTAACACTTTAATGTAATTTCAAATGATTTTTTAAAGTATTAAAATCATTTTAAGCAATTTATTTAATATAATAATTAAATAAATTAAATATCATTAATATTTAAAAATATTAACGTAAATATATTCCAAATTATTAAAATTTTAAGCTTTAAAATTATTTTTACAAATTTATTATGAATTTTCCATAATTAAAAACCATTCTTCTCTAATTATTTAATAAAATAATTAATTTCATAAATAAACTGTCACTAAAGGTGCCTATAGCGACAAAACTGTCGCTATAGGTGTTCTTGAGCAACGAAGAACATGCTAAGTCAGTTACTAGGTTACCATGTTTGACCAATAATAGATCTTTGATCTTTAAGTTTTTCGGGCTGCTAAAGTATTAGGCATGTAGTATTGATGTAATACTACACACATAAACTGGTTTCATGGCCATTCAACAACACAACAGAGAGTTATAGGCCTTAACATTCTTGTTAGAAGTTGTTCTTCATTTTCTGGGTTACCCAGAAATGAAGAACATTTCATGGGTCTACTTTCTAAGCCATGAATCTTTGATTCCTTGGCTTTATTTGTGTGATCTAATGGTTCAATCATTAGTCTTGATGTCAAGGAACAAAAGTATTACACTTTTGTAGCATTACAAGATTACATGAACAAGATCTGGCTTGGTCAAACCATGTCAGAAAACATGTTCTTGAGCTTCCTGGGTTTTCCAGAAATGTTCTTGGGCAGTTAGTCAACCTATGTTTGACCATGATTATCTTTGAATCTGTTAAGGATCTGGGTGATCTAATGACATGGATGTGTAGTCCATATGTCAGACTACAACATCAAAACAACAACATGGACTAACTATCAAACATCAACAAGAATCAAAGCCTTGCGAAAACGTTGTCAGACATTCTGGGTTTCTGGGTTGCCCAAAAACTCAGATTTCATGATCGGTCAACTAGGTTTGACCACTTATAACTAGAGATCTAGACATGGTATGGACTTGATTCCACTTCCAGTCTACTCTCCTCGTGACAGAGAACAACTCTATAACATCAAACACACCTAACAATTAACACACAAAGATCTATGGACCCTGACATTAGGTTGTCAGACCATAGATTTAGGGTTCTTGGACAGTTCTTAAAATCCTATTTTCTTGCATCTAGATGTTATGGATCCTTGATGTACCATCTTAGATCACTAAATAACATCATTAAACATACTTCTAAACAACAAATAACAACATCTAACACAAATCACAAGGATTTAGAAAATTAGGGTTTATACCTCTTTATGCTTTGATCTTTGAATCTAACTATTGATTTTGATCCTTGGCAAGTTATGAAGTGATCATGGCTTATATTCTCACTCCCTTTCACTCTCAATTTCAAAAAGTTAGAGAGAGAATGGTCTTGGCTATAATGAAAAGTAAAGTAAGTTACTTTTCTTAAGTTTTAAGTTTAATCTTTGATTCATGCACCAAATCTTGCAAGGTGGCACTTATTATCTGATATGGTGAGATATACGGCACATGTTGATATCCAAAAGTGGTGACTCACAAGATTGTGTGATATCTTTTACTTAAAGAGTAAGTAAAAGGGTATTTTGGTCATTTTTCACTCACTAAGTGTATGTTGGTCTTTTCCCCTATAATTTGAAGGGCAATATGGACATTTCACATATATCCCACCTCTTTTAAATCCTAATTTTTTATACTTAGCATTTTGAGCTCCCAATCAGGGTTTTGATATTCCGAATTAGGGTTTCAGATTCCCAAAACTGAAATTAGGGTTTCCGAACAAATCATTAGGGTTCCTAACTGTTCGTTAGGGTTTTCTAATTGTACATCGAAGTTCTTAACACAACTTTAGGTTTTACTAATGTTACACTTATCCTGATCAACCCTTGATCCTAAACCACAATTTTGTACACATATAACCACTGTACACAGATTTGTATACACTTAACCCTATAAGTCTTCAAAAATTATGAAATCCATAAAAATCCTTTACATAAATCTTTAAATCCATCATCTATATCCAGTCTAGGTCTTACTATTGAACCTTTAGTCAATCAATTATGATTTTAATAATTTTCTAAATTCTCAGGTTGTCACAGTCTGCACTACACCACCATCGACACCAAAATCAGAGCAGCAACACCAACTATTTGTGTTGCACCCATTTGAAACAGCAACAACAGTAGCTCCTTCCCAAGGAGTGCCCATACGTACCCCCATCTGCCGATCAGCTGGCCCATAAAAAAAATCATGCAGCAACATATAGTTCGAACCATATAGCAGCAGACTAATATCCCCACTTCACCAAACAACAAGAAATAAAAACAAACAGGAATCCCTTAAAGGTGGAACAACAGTAGCAAAAATGAGTTGACACTGCAGCTTAGCAGAAATAAGAGCAGCATACCAGCTACAATCTACACCAATACAATAGTAGAAAAGAACCAGAAATGACACAGGACATTCCATGAAGATCCAACCGAGCAGAATCAGCAGAACCTCCAAAATAATCCCCATCCTGCAACAACTAACAGAAAATACAGACATAATAACAGCTGGAAAGGCCCTCAAAATAGCCTAACATCCCTATCATAGCAATAGCCCTATCAAGAAAAGAAGCAGCAACTACCAAGAAATAACAAAATAACTTAGGGACCAACCAAATGAAGATCAGCTACAGCCAGCGCAAAACCCCACCACACCACCACAATGAAGCAGAAGAAGATTAGCCAAAGAAGTAGAAATGGCCCTTCTGCCAAGGTGCAATGGAGCAAGACCTAGAAACCACCTCAAAGAAAAGGCCAAAATAGCAATTCGCAGAAACTAAATCCCAGAATCCCAGCAGATAGATAAAGACAACATCAACATCAACATCATCATCAAATCTTCATAAAACTAAATAACGGTAACATAATTTATCGTTGACCCACTTAAATATTAGATTGTATGATGGCTACACTTTATCAAATTCAAAATGTCTTGAACTAAAGTCTGAACATGAATAACTTTTTTGGAAAAGATTTGAGCATTATGCTCATTCTATAATCTATAAATGACCACTGCAAACCCAAGATGAATAAGATTGTGGTGAAAATGAGGACTAGAGTAGTGAATAAGATAATCAGTGATCGAGCCCCAGCTCCTACTCCAACCTCAACCACACCGTCTAAGAATAAATATAAGAACACGGAAAGAATAGTTGCACTGAAAAAATAAGTGATCAAAAGATTCCAATTCATTGTAACAAAGCACACAAATAGGGTTCACCTGAAGACCAAAACAAGCTAGTCTATCCAGAGTACGTAACCCCCTATGAAAAGTCAGCCACAGATTAAAAGAGAATCTTGGGGCAAGAAATTTATGCCACACCAACTTGACCCAAGGAACATCAGCACCAACATGCCTAATCGAGTTCCACACTCTAGCAACTTTAACCTCGATAGCTTTAGTATCATCCTAAAAATTTTGATTAGGAATAGTGGAATCACAATTCCTATTAGTATCAAAAGCATCTCTAAATGCAATAAAATCATTATGGTTAGAAGAGGGGAGGACCCAATCTGAGTTACTATTAATATGACCAACAGAAGCATCAGGTCCTAAGACAGAATTAGTAACCAAGGAGGAGTGAGCAGAGACGGCCAAAGGAGCCTCACTAAGCCAAGGATCAAACCAAAGGCTAGTATTCTTCCCATTGCCAATTCAGATTTTGATGTGCTTAGCTGCAAAGGATCTCAACTGAAGCACTTTCCTCCATTCTTTTTTGATCTTTCATAATCTCCATGTACAACTTATTACACCAAAGCATACCCTTTGATATACCCTAACGGTCTTAAGAAATATGTCAAAGTATAATTCATCATACACAAGATACTGTGATGATCTCAAGTCTAAAGATCACTTGTATTACTATCATTACAGGAATTCCTATTGATAGTCAAGTAAAACTCCATTAGGTATTATTTTGCGAGCCACGTTCAATGAACTTATTATCCAATAAGAACCTATATACTTGTTTTAATGTCTCTACATAAATGATCATAAGATCAATCATCCTCATCCAATGAGCAAGCAATGTATATACCAATATATCCAGATTCACTAATCCCCTTTTTAGTAATCCAACGATTGGGAATAATTTTAGTTTGTGAGCTATCTTAGAATTTAGATCTCATTAGCATGATCATCATCATGATTCTAAAACCATTGCTCAAAACTATGGGTTTATCACATATTATAAAACAACATCATGTAGATAAATTAAAAGCCTTTAATTAAACAATTCTTTTATTAATAAATGAATAAAATTGTTACAAAGTATATGCTTTATCATCAAACATGATTGGCTTGTGTGCATACTAATTTCAATCTCCCACTTGCACTAAAGCCAATCGTTGTGGTATCTTATACCCTTCTTCTCTAAGTGACGATCATCCTGTTGTTGGATAAGCTATAGTTAATGGATATATAATGTTGTTCTTGAGAGTCCAATATCTCTATAGTGACTTTTCCTCTTTTCCGCAACACATGTTTAGATCCAAGATGAGACTTAAGAACTATTCCTAGTTCTGTAATGAACTTTTCATCCAAATAATCAACTTTCAGCTCACTTACAGTTATATACTTTGTCTTTATCACTAAACCAACAACCCTTTGCTGTCTGAATCTTTTTCAATTCATTGCACCATTGTTCAAGGTAACGCTTTATCCTAAAGTGGATCTTCTATCATCTTGGCTAGTTTGAAAGAATTGAGCCTGTTAAGCCCTCTAGTTTTAATTCAGACTCACCATAAATTTTAATCACATCATTGGTATTGGTTAAGTAATTTAAGATATTTTACTGTCTTACAGTGATCTTCTCCAAAATATGATTGATCAACATCAAGATTTCTACATTTCATTGTATACATGATATTTACTCACGAGATCTCTCTTTTCAGGAGTCCATGGGGACTATTAAGAGACATTCACTCCATGACTCATCAACATGAGACATCTCTTGAAGTTTTCCATGCTAAACGACTTTAGCATCAAATCAATATACGTTTCTTGGGTTAGCCGATCATCCTTTTAAAACTATCTATATAGATTTGTATCCCCAATTAAGATACTCTTCCCAAATCATTCATGGAGGAATGTTTAGAAAACTTTATCTTTATTGATTATAGCTTTGGTATGTTATTCCTTATCCGTAGTATATCAATATATAATACTAGAAATATCACGATGCTCCCACTGACCCTTTTGTACACACTAGGTTCATTCTTGTTTTTAATAAAATCAAACTATTTTGATTGTCTCATCAAAACCAATGTTCCATTTTTGAGAAGCTTGCTTCAATCCATTTCTCTAAGTGTCTAATACTCTTACCTCATAGTATATAACTAGATCATCATCTTCTATGATGCGTACCTCATCATCATCTATGATGAATCTATACCTCCTAGGTATCTTCACTATTATTCCAGATTTATGATTCGATTATGGTATAATAGGTCTATCTAGCTACAGGTTCCTCTAATTTGACTTATAGTGCTTTATGGTTTTTGAACTCATCAAGATTCTATTATCCTCCCACTAGCCCCTTCAATGATAAACACATTTATCTTAGAAGGCAACATATTTTGCAATAAATGTGACGCCCCCAAATCTGGGTCTCTTCCAACTCGACAGATGGTGCTACACGGTACTACCATTCATTCATTCATTCATTCAATTGAATAGTCTCAAAAGGACTAATATAACTTCTATATATCCAAAATAATATTACATTTTCCAGGTTCTTTGTAACCCATTCGTTGGTTCTTGTCGTAATATTCAATATATTACATACATTCAACTATTCTATTACATAAGTAATCTAAGGGTTCGTCTTCGTCTTGCCCTTGTCCTTGCCTGAGCCTTCAGTCTGCTCGATCTTGGCAGTGTTCATATGGTTCAAGCAAGAGTGAGCATGACTAGCTCAGCAAGTACTATAATTCTAATACATAACATGCTTGAAACATAAAACTTATATATCTTTAGTAACTGAACAATAGCTACGAAGTACTATCGATAATTCAAAATAGCACTTCTTTTCATTCAAAACGTATTCCAACAACAATATTCAGTAGAATATCAACTAAGGCTCAAGGCTGTGAGTAGTTCATAATTTCTTTTGAAAAGGACAACCCGGCACTAAGTCCGTAAGTTAAGATAGCTTATTTAGCACTTACGGGTGATCAGCCCATAGTACTCTATGTTGATCAACACTACATTCATTAAACGTGTATACGTTTAAGTTGTGGCAACCTCACGTGCCAGTCATTAAACGACAAATTTTTTTTTAGCATATTCGGTCTTCGATTGAAAACCATACCAATATAACTCGGTAAACTTAAATCATGCTTGGTAAAATTATAATATAAGTCTAGCCGAAAAAATTGGCTTTGACTTCATTATTCAAGACTTCATGCAAAAGAATACATGAATCACAAAGCTTGTCCAGACTATACTAGAACAAGGGTTAGAATACTTGCCTTCAGTGTCTGCTTACTGATTAACACACGTACACTTTAAGCCTTTACGTTTCTACAATACATGATCATATAACGTACCACATTAGGTCATATATAATCAAGTATGTATACTATTATATCTTACCCTTCATCTCAATGTAAATCCTGACTTAGATCTACTATTATGGGTTTTTGGCTTTCATTACGTCATTCACATTTTGTTCATCTTCGTTTGATTATTAATTCTTAATCATCATACGTGAGTGTCTAACAACGTCCTAACAATGTCATGTTTATGCCTTAGTTCATTACCAATGAGTTCTCTTTCATTTTATACTTGTAAACATTCTTGTCCATCAAAACTCTAGGATCTGAAATACATTGCCACACTTAACTTTGCATCTTGCACATGACGAAGTTAGCGAGATGCACGGTTCCAACTTCAAGACTACTGGCGTGGGCTTTAGATATCGTGAGAGTATGCAGTGGCCATGACTCTCATGCCTCGCATACTTTGTAAAATTTTAAAACTTTTACGAAACTCCCGGACTCATAACTTCTTCGTTATAAGTCCGAATTGGCTCGTTTAAAAGCCTACGGCTCACAAATTACATCCTCTATGCGTTCATGCAAAAAATTTATCTATTTGACTTCGTTTCCTAAAATTTCACCTATTAGTTCATTTTTAACGAAAATGATAAACGTTCGTGAACGTTCAAGTCTCGTTTATTCGTTCCAAGTCGGAATTCGATCATTTTTGAGTTCGCAACTCTATAATGCCAAATATGACTTGTCTCCATCTAAAACCAATGTTTTTGACTTCAAACACAAAATACGACTTCCATTCTGAGAATTTCACGAACTCGACAATTATCAGCCAATCGTGTGAATTCCGGCAAAGCTTCATTACTAATCATTCTAAATGGATTTTAACCAACACATGAACATTTCAAGTTACTTATTACACCAGCTTATTATCAAAGTAGGTTTTGACTTATTCTCATAAGTCAATGACTTAATTAACTTATTAACTACAAATTCTCATGCTTATGACTTACTATGAACTTAAGTCCATCAATAAATGTTCTCATATTATAATCAACATACTAACATCATATGACAAACATATGTTAACTTCTTCATGATTCTATCAACTTATTAGAGTTCAAGTTGCTTATTCAACTTATTTGGCTTAAGTTCATTCATTAATAACTTATTATATGTTATTATTAAACAATCCCACTTCTCTATCAATCCTATCATAGAAGAGATAAAGATATAATAGACATGAGTCTTACCCTAAAAACACTTGTGCTTTTTCTTCCTTGAAGATTTATCAAAGGATGATTGACTTATTCTTGACTTATGTGGTTATTCTCTCTAATCAATAAGTTACTTTGTTTTGGATGAAAGTTGAACAATGAGAAATGATCAACCAACTCTCTTATTTATAGTCTATCCAAAGTGAGGGCATAAGAGACATTAGGACCTTCCACCTCCTTTAATCACCTCCTTAACCTCCACCTCCTTACTATTCATAACTTAACCTCCAAGTCTATTTGCTAGCCACTTTTATTACTTGGCCATCAGAACACTTGCTCACCACTTAAAGTTCTTGCCCATCAATTCTACCCACATCACACTTGGATTGCTCCATTGATCATGGCTTAGTCATTGGGCTTGCTAATTAATCTAGTTAATTCTTATTGGGCTTATGCTACCATAGATTGGACTTATGATTTATCAAACACTTGGACTTGAGTATCACATTCTACTGGACTTCTACCATTAAACTAATAATCCTACAAGTCCATTACATTTAATTAACAACTTAACATATATACACCACGTATAATTCTCGTATGCTAAATCGTATATTTATTCATAATATACGTTATTTCATTCTCCATTCGTACTAGTGTAATACATCGTATTATACTTACATTTATTATCTCGTATAATGCATACGCATCATATAATTACAACTTTCTTTCCTTAACGCTTAATAAACCTAACGCTCCCAAATTATGTCCGCATGTGAAATATTACGTTTTTCATTCTTTGGTTATTATTACATAATCCATCTCACCTTGATATTATAACGTTGCGTATTTCTCGGAAGTTCAAAAATAATTCCCGAGCAGAAATCGATGAATAGTATTTTTCTGAAAATTTCTCGAAAAGCTTTTATTTTCGTCTTAGAAATTCAAACACTTTAATTCTTTCATGTAGTTAAAATACTATGATATTCCAATGTTTCTAGGTTATAGAACGGCATTTGTCTTACGAACCTACTACTTTGATACCAACCTGTGACTCCCCCAAATCCGGGTCACTTCCAACCCGACAGATGGTGCTACACAGTACTACTATTCATTCATTAATTCAATTGAATAGTCTCAAAAGGACTAATATAACTTCTATATATCCAAAATAATATTACATTTCCCAAGTTCTTTGTAACCCATTCGTTGGTTCTTGTCATAATATTCAATATATTACATACATTCAACTATTCTATTACATAAGTAATCTAAGGGTTCGTCTTCATCTTGCCCTTGTCCTTGCCTGAGCCTTCGGTCCACTCGATCTTGGTTGTGTTCATATGGTTCAAGCAAGAGTGAGCTTGACTAGCGCAGCAAGTACTACAATTCTAATAAACAACATGCTTGAAACATAAAACTTATATATCTTCAGTAACTAAACAATAGTTACGAAGTACTATCGATAATTCAAAATAGCACTTCTTTTCATTCAAAATGTTTTCCAACAACAATATTCAGTAGAATATCAACTAAGGCTCAAGGCTGTGAGCAGTTCATTATTTCTTTTAAAAAGGACAACCTGGCAGTAAGTCCGTAAGTCCGACATATCTTACGAGGACTTCTAGGTGATCAGCCCACAGTACTCTATGTTGATCAATAATACATTCATTAAACGTGTATACGTTTAAGTTGTGGCAACCTCACATGCCTGTCGTTAAATGACAAAAACATTTTTAGCATACTCGATCTTCAATTGAAAACCATACAAATATAACTCGGTAAACGTAAATCATGCTTGGCAAAATCATAATATAAGTCAAGCCAAAAAAATTGGCTTTGACTTCATCATTCAAGACTTCATGCGAAAGAATACATGAATCACAAAGCTTGTCCAGACTGAACTGGAACAAGGGTTAGAATACTTGCCTTCGGCGTCTGCTTACTGATTAACACATGTACACTTTAAGTCTTTACGTTTCTACAATACATGATCATCTAACGTACCACATTAGGTCATATATAATCAAGTATGTATACTATTATATCTTACCCTTCATCTCAATGTAAATCCTGACTTAGATCTACTATTATGGGTTTTCGGCTTTCATTACGTCATTCACATTTCGTTCATCTTCGTTTGATTATTAATTCTTAATCATCATACGTGAGTGTCTAACAACGTCCTAACAATGTCATGTTTATGCCTTAGTTCATTACCAATGAGTTCTCTTTCATTCTATACTTGTAAACATTCTTGTCCATCAAAACTCTAGGATCAGGTAGCGCGGCCAAACTTAACTTCAGCATCTCGGCCATGGCCATGAAAGTTAGTCAGATCTGCGTTTCTAGCCTCATCTTCTTGCATGCAATGCGGGCTTTATGTAGGATGAGTCGGCCATGCATGGCGATTGACTCCACTGTATAGATTTGCAAAATTTTGAAAATTTTACGAAACTCCCGGACTCATAACTTCTTCGTTATAAGTCTGAATTGGCTTGTTCAAAAGCCTACGATTCAAAAATTACATCCTCTATGTGTTCATGCAAGAATTTTATCTATTTGACTTCGTTTGCTAAAATTTTACCTATTAGTTCATTTTTAACGAAAACGATAAACGTTCGTGAACGTTCAACGCTCGTTTCTTCGTTCCAAGTCGGAATCCGGTCATTTTTGAGTCCGCAACTCTATAATGCCAAATATGACTTGTCTCCATCGAAAACCAACGTTTCCGACTTCAAACACAAAATACGACTTCCATTCTGAGAATTTCACGAACTCGACAATTATCGTCCAATCGTGTGAATTCCGGCAAAGCTTCATTACTAATCATTCTAAATGGATTTTAACAAACACATGAACATTTCAAGTTACTTATTACACCAACTTATTATCAAAGTAGGTTTTGAATTATTCTCATAAGTCAATGACTTAATTAACTTATTAACTCAAATTCTCATGCTTATGACTTACTATGAACTTAAGTTCATCAATCAATGTTCTCATACTATAATCAACATACTAACATTATATGACAAACATATGCTAAGTTCTTCATGATTCTATCAACTTATTAGAGTTCAAGTTGCTTATTCAACTTATTCGGCTTAAGTTCATTCATTAATAACTTATTATATATTATTATCAAACAATCCCACTTCTCTATCAATCCTATCATAGAAGATATAAAGATATAATAGACATGAGTCTTACCCTAGAAACACGTGTGCTTTTCTTCCTTGAAGATTTATCAAAGGATGATTGACTTATTCTTGACTTATGTGCTTATTCTCTCTGACCAATAAGTTACTTTGTTTTGGATGAAAGTTGAACAATGAGAAATGATCAACCAACTCTCCTATTTATAGGCTATCCAAAGTGAGGGCATAAGAGACATTAAGACCTTCCACCTCCTTTAATCACCTCATTAACCTCCACCTCCTTACTATTCATAACTTAACCTCCAAGTCTACTTGCTAGCCACTTCTATTACTTGACCATCACAACACTTGCCCATCAAGTCTACCCACATCACACTTGGATTGCTCTATGGATCATGGCTTAGTCATTGGGCTTGCTAATTAATCTAGTTAATTCTTATTGGGCTTATGCTACCATAGATTGGACTTATTATTTATCAAACACTTGGGCTTGAGTATCACATTCTATTGGACTTCTACCATTAAACTAATAATCCTACAATCCATTACATTTAATTAACAACTTAACATATATACACCACGTATAATTCTCGTATGCTAACTCGTATATTTATTTGTAATATACGTTATTTCATTCTCCATTCATACTAGTATAATACATCGTTTTATACTTACATTCATTATCTCGTACAATGCATACACATCATATAATTAGAACTTTCTTTCCTTAACGCTTAATAAACCTAACGTTCCCAAATTAAGTCCGAATGCAAAATATTACATTTTCCATACTTAGGTTATTATTACATAATCCATCTCACCTTGATATTATAACGTTACGTATTTCTCGGAAGTTCAAAAATAATTCCCGAGCAGAAATCGATGAATATTGTTTTTCAGAAAATTTCTCGAAAAGCTTTTATTTTCATCTTAGAAATTCAAACCCTTTAATTCTCTCACGTAGTTAAAATACTATGACATTCCAATGTTTCTAGGTTATAGAACGACATTTGTCTTACGAATACATAATAATAATAAATAATACTATTTTATTCATTATTAAAAGTATTTATAAAGGTTCGATTTTCTGGGGCGTTACAATAAACACCTTTTGCTAAGTAGGATTACAGAACACATACCCTAAACTTACTTTAGGATGTTCCAGAAATCTGCACTTGTAAAATTTTTTCCCAAACTTATACTTTTGAAACTTTTTCACTTAAGTTGGACAACCCCTTATCTTAACATACTTAAGATTAGGAATCCTCCCTATTCATAACTATTATGGAGCCTTGGGGCCGGATTTTAAGGTTACCTTTTTCGTAGATATACAACCATTTCAAGGGTATTACCCCAGAAGGATACTGGAATGTCGGTAAAAATAATTATGGACTGCACCATGTCCAACAAGGTACAATTTTTCCTTTCAGATACACAATAAATTATTGCGTATCAAGAGGCGTCCATTATGAGAAAATCATTTGAGATGAACTAAAAACTTATTGCACAAGTATTCCATCCTCAATCTGATCGAACAATCCTAATATTTTTTAATTAGTTTCACTTCTGAATTCTTTGAACCTTTCAAATAATTCACACTTGTATTTCAACAAATACACACATTCAACTCCTTAAAAGATCATCTCTTTTTCTTATATTAGTTTATTCAATTTGCAAAATTACTTTCATGTAAATCAAGTATACAAAGTCCATTAAGTAATATTCTAGTTCTGTACAAAACATTATTATTATAAATAGAACAACAATTATTCTTAAATATAATACAAAAAATTTTGTTTTCCAACAACAAAATGGAAATAATGTTTTAACGAGAATTGAAATACAATAACAACTTATTGACTTAATAGACTTGCTCGTAAGCAATGCTAAACTATAAGTTCCTATGGCTAATTGTTGGGTAAAATCTAATTATTCACAACACGCAAGTATACCTGGTCAACAAGTAATATAATAGTAAGAAGAGTATCGATCCCACAGAGAAAACTTAGTAAGAATTAAACTTCACAATTATCAATCTCCTATTAAACCTAATTTTATTAAACTATTCAATTCAATTATTTAAATTATTAAAACCAAGTTATTAAAAACACTACAATCACCAAAACAATCACAAATATTAAAACTGAAATTTCAAACAATTATTGGAGAATTAGGCTTACAACTTCACCCTAAGCTTCACTCTGATTTTTACACATTTACTCCAGTCAATTCACTATCCCGGTTTATTAATCAAGAACACGAATGTAGCACTGGCCACCTCTCGATGCACTAATATCGTATTAACTTAAATCCACAATTTAGATAGAAACAAGTTAAACACCTTAATCAACTAACTCACTATATCTCTATGCGAATTATAATTAAAGAAGGTTTAAGATTAAGTTCTCTATCTGATTACATGCGATGTCAAATATATCTCCACTTTAACATTCATCAAGATTCTGTTCATTCACAAAATTCAAGAACACATGCTATATTAACTAAGTCTAGATTCGTACTTCCTCTCTCGAATTCATAGAAGTCCGCAAAGAACTATTGATCAGGCAATTCATAATTCAAGCTCAAATTAACATTGATCTATAGGATGCTCACCTACGCACAATTCACAAATTACTGTAACCTGTTGTGCTTGTGCCCCTAACATAGCATCCAGCTTCTTTGAGAGTGCTGAAATCTGCGCTTGTATTGTCGTCACACCATCTACTTCTAACACTCCAGCTACATTTGCTTGTCATTCTTGTCGTGGGCCACTGGTAGTTATTAGCTGTTATAGTCTCTATCAACTCATAAGCCTCCTCATAACTTTTAGCCATAAATGCTCCACCCAAAGATGCATCAATACTTGTTCTGAGATTTCTGTTCAATCCGTTGTAAAATGTGTTCATCTGCAACCAATTAGGAAATCCGTGATGTGGGCATTTTCTGAGCAACTCTTTGTATCTTTCACATGCCTCATATAGTGACTCCCCATGCTGCTGTTCAAACATCGTTATCTCATTCCTCATTTTTGCAGTTTTTGCTGGTGGGAAGAATTTTGCAAGAAATTTTTGAGCGAGGTCTTCCCAAGTAGTTATTGATCCCGGTGGTAGAGAATGTAACCAAATCTTTGCTTTGTCGTGTAGAGTAAATGGGAACAAGCAAAGTCTCACCGCATCATCTAATACCCCATTATACCTGAAGGTATCACAAATTTCCAGAAAGCTAACTAAGTGCTCATTCGGATCATCATTTACCAATCCCCCAAACTGAACTAAATTTTGAATCATTCCATGCTTGATTTCAAAGGTATTCACAGCTATAGCAGGCCTTGTGATACTTGACTGTAGCTCAATCACCTTGGGTGTAGCAAAATCCCTCAACGCTTTCTGATATTCTGCAGCCATTACTTCTTCTTTTTCAGAGTTTTTGAGTTCTTCTCTTGTTTCCTTGATCCACTTACTTAACCTCTGAAATCGTTTCTCAATGTAATCCTCAAAAGGAAGCAAGTTTGGATTTTTGGACCGCGTTTGCATAAACCACTTCAAAAACCTAAAATAAGACGAGCAAAAAAAAATAAAAATGTTTAAGTAAAACTGGATTAATTAAATTGATATCGTAAAATATTAAAATCTATACTAAAATTGTTCCTCGACAACGGCGCCAAAAACTTGTTGGGTAAAATCTAATTACGCACAACACGCAAGTATATGTGGTCAATAAGTAATATAATAGTAAGTAGAGTATCGATCCCACAGAGAAAACTTAGTAAGAATTAAACTTCACAATTATCAATCTCCTATTAATCCTAATTTTATTAAACTATTTAATTCAATTATTTAAATTATTAAAACCAAGTTATTAAAAACACTACAATCACCAAAACAATCACAAATATTAAAAACTGAAATTTCAAATAATTATTGGAGAATTAGGCTTACAACTTCACCCTAAGCTTCACTTTGATTTTTACACCTTCATTCCAGTTCAATTCACTATCCCAGTTTATTAATCAAGAACTCGAATATAGCACTAGCCACCTCTCGATGCACTAATACCGTATTAACTTAAATCCACAATTTAGATAGAAACAAGTTAAACACCTTAATCAACTAACTCACTATATCTCTATGCGAATTATAATTAAAGAAGGTTTAAGATTAAGTTCTCTATCCGATTACATGCGATGTCAAACATATCTGTACATTAACATTCATCAAGATTCTGTTCATTCACAAAATTTAAGAACACATGCTATATTAACTAAGTCTAGATTCGTACTTCCTCTCTCGAATTCATACAAATCCACAAAGAACTGTTGATCAGGAAATTCATAAATTCAAACTCAAATTAATATAGATAAACTGGATAATAGCTTATTAAACTGGAAATCAAAGTTACATAATCATCGTTTCACTTAAAGATCCATTATAGCCTAAAAAGTAAATTAGTTCTTAACTAATGAATTAAATACTGAATAAATAAAAGAAAACAACATCCCAATTACACAAATTGAAATTAAAGAAGAATAGTAATACACCACCTTTCTCAACCTTCAAATCTGCAATCTTCATGAAATTCCTCTTCTTCTTCGTTCCTCCAAGCTTTTGATTTCAATCGTGTTCTCAAAAAGTGTGTCTGAATAATCCTCTCATATTTTTTTAACACATAATACAATTTTTCGTTAATTCAGATCCACACCACCAATTCTAATCTAACTCTAATTCATCACTAAGAAATTATAATAGAAATCCAAATCCTTTTCTAAACCAACAAGTCATTAGTCAAAGACTCCCAAAAGCATGAAATAACATCCATAACACAATCCTATTATAATCATATTACATAAAGAATTTATAGCTCCCAACAATGCCCATCTTCCAGCACATAACTAATCTTGCCCAGATAAGGTCCCGTAACGGTGCGCCCCACACTATGATTTACCCACAGGACAGTAGCGGCTGCTCGCTCTCAACGATAATAAGCCCACGCACTAGCACTCCTACCTCTGCTTTACTCAAGACCAGTAGCTTCCATTGGTCAAGTCAAGCAGAATGTCCATAATTGCTTGAAAATCCTTCCAATGCTAGCATCTTGATAAGCTTAATGATTATCCTATAACAAGCACAAAAGCCATCAAAAGTAACATGAAATAATAAAAAAAATTAACAATGTAACAAGCTAAATGATTATAAATCATAGATTAAAAACATAGTCATCAAATTCCCCCAAACATGAACATTGTTTGTCCTCAAGCAAAATGCAATGCAATGCAAATAACAACTAACGACTACGAATCCAGTATTCAGATAGTATATAGTTTACTCATACGACCTCAAAAAAATTATGTAAACATGTCAACACTTCATAACAAAACCAATCCACAATTCCTTATCAATCATCGAATCTTAAACTGTTATCACTAATATAATGTGTGTGTGCTCCACATCCATGCTAACTGATATAAATTCAAATTCGATACATAACAAATCTCTTGGAAGGCATCATACAGTGTAAACTCAAGAAATCCAAAAATAAGCTAAATCAAACTAAAATCAAATAATTACCAATATTGAAGGTCAACATGGGATACTTATACTTCATTTTTCATCTACGGGGGCTTTTTGCTCTTATTTCCCGCTTTATTCATTTTTTTTATAACTTATATACACATAGCTATGCAATGTCTTATTCCCTTAAGCTTTTCAATGCTACCTTAACGAGCTTTCGACTAACGACTCCCAGACCATTAAAACCTTAGGGCACTAGGTGTAATGACAGTCCCCTCGGGCTTACTTACTCAAGTAACAAAGGCTACAAAACTAGACAAGCACACCACGGTGTTTATTCATACTTTCTTTTTTCTCTTTTTTATTTTTTTATAGCTTATATACCCCAAATATTCCCCCAAACTTAGGTTCTTGTCTAACTTTAGTCATCACTACTTATTCTTGTCATTCTTTCATTCAAACTAGCATTATCCTTTAGAAATTCCTTATGTATCAATTTGAACTAATCAGCCCACATAGGTGTTATTAACGTGCTTACTTTTGTATACTAGTTTCACACAGCCAAAGATCCAATTCATAACAGAAATTACATCAAAGTTCTCTTATTTGACACTGTACTTGTCCACCGAATTCCAATCTCATCATTGGCCAAGAACAAACTTTTACAATCTAATGACTGGATTCATGCAACTACATGAATATTTTTTTTTAAATTTTTTTTTTTTTACATAAATATTAAACTATTAAACTAAACGCCCTGAATACGAACAATTATAAAAATGAAACAAACTAATTAACATGATTATTAAAATTTTCATTAATTAACTAGACATAAAACATAATCCCCCAAACATAAATCAAGTAATATCCTCATTACGTCAAAATAATGCAAATAAAAGTATGAGGACTTCCCTAAAAATGAGTTACTGCTCGTCATCTTCCGAAGGAGGATATGTTTACAGGACAGGAGGAATAGGCATGACCACCGGATGTGCATTAGTATTGAAACAGGAAAACGCATCAGCAAGCGTGTTGAATGCATTGGCATTGTACTGATGCATTAAATCTTGACGCTGGGCCAACCACACAAATTATTTCCTTGAGCCCCGAGGTGATTGCTCTTGCATGTGTTCCATTCCAACTGGGGGTGAGGGTTGGCGGATCATAATATAGCCTTTTCCACGTGGATGTGATCTCGCCCCTTCCCATGCCTTGTATTTCTCAATTGTAGCATGATTGATTATAGTCATCAGTTATTGGACAGGATCAGAAGGTTGCCACGGCACCCCATCTTTACGGCATAAATCAGTGATTAAGAAACCATGTAGCAAACCTCCCGTAGTACTCCCTCGTAGCACCCAATCAATGGACTCTTGAATACACTCCCCCACATCGACATTGTAAAATGCAATGAAGTTATTCACCCGGTAATGGTGGTGAACAATCCAATATAATAGCCAAGCACGTGCCTTAGTTACATCATTTTGGTGGCATGTGGGCATTAAACGAGCACAAATAAATGCATACCAAGCTTTACCATAATGACTAAGTGCTGAGTGGGGAAAACTTATCGTTTCATCCGTTCTGGCTTGAGTTACCCATTGAGTTCCTGGTTTGTATAATCTAATAATCAACTCATCTAGATCAGGCAAACCATATCCATAATGGTCACCCTATGCTGCCTCCAACCCAAAATACACGTTAATAGCATCGACATGAAATGCCACCGGTTTACCCCGAGCCATGACTATATAATTGACATGTTCCATTGCGTTGGCATAAATCTCTTTCACTCTATTGAGCACCGCTGGAAGTGGTTGCTCTACTAACTGAAACCAATTGCGTTCTACAATTTGCAAAGCCATATCACCATCCAAGTTACCATCCGGCTTCAATCCACGTTCTAGCACCAAATTCTTTTTGTCGATGGATGACTTGAATCTTTCTGCGGCTCTCTCACTAACAAATTTCATATGATCATATTGAGGCCGAGCAGTGGAGGTGGATGGGCGTTATATTTTGTGGGAAGACATGGTGCCTCTGGTGAGATTTAGGCTCAAAATTTAGTTCAGGATTTTTATCAAACAGTTGGTGAACGAACTGGTTACTTCCCCCAAAATTGGTTTTTTGGTCTTATCTTACTAGCCAATATGTGAAATCAAACAACACACTCCTTGGGCACCCAATTTCCAAGGTTTTCCACCCAATTGATATCAATAGAAGAGAAGAATATTGATGATGAAGTAAGTTGTGCTTACCTTCAATGATTTTGTGTTTCCCTCTTTGTAAAGATGTCCCAATTTGAATGAATTTGTGCAAGGAAGGAATTAGATTTAGGATTGGAGTGTAGTGTTTATATCTAATATAAATTTGACTACTTGTAAGGTTAGAGTTCATATAGGGGATGGAAAACCAATGTGGTTTGGGAGTTGGAGAGTGTATGGGTTTAATGTGAAGGGAAGTTGAAAAGGAGAAGGAGAGATGGTGTAGTGGGGATTATAGGAGTTATGGAGTAGTGAAAGTGGTAAGGTGTAGGAGAAGTGGGGAAGTTGATTGTACGAAGGAGAGTTGTAGTGGTTATGGCTGAAGACAAAACAATTAACAAATTTTACCGATCGGGTTTCCCAAGCAGTGCGGCCCACGATGTGAAAGGTATTCGCAGCTATAGCAGGCCTTGAGATACTTGATTGCAGCTCAGTCACCTTGGGTGTAGCAAAATCCCTCAACGCTTTCTGATCTTCTGCAGCCATTACTTCTTCTTTTTCAGAGTTTTTGAATTCTTCTCTTGTTTCCTTGATCCACTTACTTAACATCTGAAACCTTTTCTCAATGTCATCCTCAAAAGGAAGCAAGTCTGGATTTTTTGACCGCGTTTGCATAAACCACTTCAAAAACACTGAAATAAGACGAACAAAAAAAAATAAAAATGTTTAAGTAAAACTGGATTAATTAAACTGATATCGTAAAATATTAAAATCTATACTAAAATTATTTAACAGACGGCGCCAAAACTTGTTGGGTAAAATCTAATTATACACAACGCAAGTATATGTGGTCGATAAGTAATATAATAGTAAACGAGATCGATCCCAAAAAGAAAACTTAGTAAGAATTAAACTTCACAATTATCAATCTCCTATTAATCCTAATTTTATTAAACTATTTAATTCAATTATTTAAATTATTAAAACCAAGTTATTAAAAACACTACAATCACCAAAACAATCACAAATATTAAAAACTGAAATTTCAAATAATTATTGGAGAATTAGGCTTACAACTTCACCCTAAGCTTCACTTTGATTTTTACACCTTTATTCCAGTTCAATTCACTATCCCAGTTTATTAATCAATAACTTGAATATAGCACTAGCCACCTCTCGATGCACTAATACCGTATTAACTTAAATCCACAATTTAGATAGAAACAAGTTAAACACCTTAATCAACTAACTCACTATATCTCTATGCGAATCATAATTAAAGAAGGTTTAAGATTAAGTTCTCTATCCGATTACATGTGATGTCAAACATATCTCTACTTTAACATTCATCAAGATTCTGTTCATTCACAAAATTCAAGAACACATGCTATATTAACTAAGTCTAGATTCGTACTTCCTTTCTCGAATTCATACAAATCCACAAAGAACTGTTGATCAGGAAATTCATAAATTCAAACTCAAATTAATATAGATAAACTGGATAATAGCTTATTAAACTGGAACTCAAAGTTACATAATCATCGTTACACTTAAAGATCCATTATAGCCTAAAAAGTAAATTAGTTCATAACTAATGAATTAAATACTGAATAAATAAAAGAAAACAACATCCCAATTACACAAATGAAATTAAAGAAGAATAGTAATACACCACCCTTCTCACCCTTCAAATCTGCAATCTTCATGAAATTCCTCTTCTTCTTCATTCCTCCAAGCTTTTGATTTCAATCGTGTTCTCAAAAAGTGTGTCTGAATAATCCTCTCATGTTTTTTTTAACACATAATACAATTTTTCGTTAATTCAGATCCACACCACCAATTCTAATCCAACTCTAACTCATCACCAAGAAATTCTAATAGAAATCCAAATCCTTTTCTAAGCCAACAAGTCATTAGTTAAAGACTCCCAAAAGCATGAAATAACATCCATAACACAATCCTATTATAATCATATTACATAAAGAATTTATAGCTCCCAACAATGCCCATCTTCCAGCATATAACTAATCTTGCCTAGATAAGGTCCCGTAACACAGCGCCCCGTGCCATGCACTAGCATGCCCCGCGCTGCTTTACTCAGCACCACAGCGCGCCCCGCATTGGTCAGGCAGAATGTCCATAATTACTTGAAAATCCTTCCAATGCTAGCATCTTGATAAGCTTACTTATTATCCTATAACAAGTACAAAACCCATCAAAAGTACCATGAAATAATAAAAAAACTAACAATATAACAAGCTAAATGAATATAAATCATAGGTTAAAAACCTAGTCATCACTAATGCAGTAGCATTTGCTTCATTTTTCACACATAAGATTACTTATCCCTTGTTTAGCTTTCTTCTTTTATTTGGTCCCTTCATAAATCTATATTTGTAAGAATCAAAGCTGGTATCCAATACTCAAGTAGAACCTTGACTTAAAGAAAATTTATTTTAATCATGAATAAACCTGTATATGTAACCGAAGCTTCACTAAGCTTCTTCTGTTTAGCCTCTGCAAGATGCTTCTCGCAATTTCTTTCCAGTGTCTAGGCTTATTGCATTGGAAGCAAACTCCTTTTCTATCAGTATCAGTTTTGTTATTATTATCCTTTGTTTTTGCTTTTCTATTTAACTTCTTTGAATCGTTCATCTTTTTAGAAAATCCTTTGGCCCCTACCAGTAAGACTTGGTCTTTCTTGGTTGGAAAGTGACTCTCAGCATTTTTTAACATGTTAAGCAAATCAGCTAGACAATCTAGCTTGTTCATATGAAAAATTCACAACAATTGTGAGAAGGAGTCCGGGAGTGAGTGCAAGATCAAATCTTGGCTCACTCTCTATACATGACAAAATCTGGTGTCCTAATTATCCATTCAAATTGATCTTATTAAGGAGTATTTTCTGTACTGTAGTGCCATCGCTCATTCTAGATCGGAAGAGCTCCTTAGATATCTTATATCTATTAGTCCTACTTTCCTCACCATCAACTACTTGATGTGCAGGAATATAGTAAGAGCATTCGTAGCTTCATGTTGATGCTAAAGCTTGTTACTCATGGATGCAAGCATGATGAGCCAACTGTGCATCATCTTGCCACTTTCTAAAAGTAACAATCTCGTCCTCAGAGGCATTGTCTGCAACCATTTCAAGGATAGGCATATTAAGGACATAAGATAGCTTTTCAGCTGTGAGAACTATTCTCAATTTCCTTAACTAATCCATTTAATTCGGTTCGATTAATTAGCATCTAACATGCTCCGCAGTGATAATAATTTAGACATTTTAAAATTCTATAAATGAATTTGTAATTAACATTTTAGCATACATTCTTTTATTAATTATCAAAATAAATTAGGTATTATTTTAAATTGGTATCTCTCACTATTTTCTTCAATATATTACCCTCACTTATATAGCTCGACAAAATCTAATTAAAATTTGCTAGCGAGAATAAGGATCCCCATTTCAAATGTATATAGCCTTGTGGTGACAGAACAAACTATATATAAATAAATAGGTAGACAACTGTTGTCAATTACATCATTATGTAACTACTTTTATTTTGTCTCTTAGATTATTTTGATCAAGTGGTGGCACATCCGAATCAAAATTATCCAAGTTATGTGAAACCCCCAAATCCGGGTACTCCATTCCCATAGGAATTGGTGCTCACTATCCAAAACAATCACACCCAACTACCCATAATCTAGGATAAAGACATAAATTAAATATGTTAAACAATAATCCTCCCCATTAAAGGGTTACATCAACTTAAAATAAATTCTAGGTAATCTAACCTTAAATTCTTACATAAGTCTGTGGAATATATCATATAATTAAATAAGTCTTATAAAATAGATTCCATTAAATAAAATCAAACAAGTCTTCATCATTTGGACATCTTGCCTTTTCCCTTTCTATTAGACGGCTCGTCAACTTTCTTAACTTTAGCTGCAATGTTATATGCAAGAGTGAGCAAACAATTTCTCACAAATATAATGATGACAATAGCAATATCATAGGAGTAAGTAATGAATACTGAATATTAAAGAAATAGTTCTTTGAATCAAGATTAGAAAACAAGTTTGACATTTATATCTGAGGGTCTTAAGACCATAAACTATGTCCCAGGTTACTAAGTATTTCTACCTCAACCTTGAACAGTTGTTAGACTATAAGGACTTTTCCTATCGTACTTAGGGGATCAGCCCTTCATACCATGTATTGTGCACAAACATCTAAACTCTAACGCATACATAATCCCCTATATTAGGTTTTTTATCTCAGTTTAACTTAAGATTTCCGCACTAAAGAAAGTTTAGTTTTGATTAGCTTAATAATGGTTCTAGAATTTTAGAACGCTCATTAACTATGGACTAGTCAATTTAATAGGGGTTTACTAGTCATTTGAAGTTCGATACAACATTTAGATATTGAGTAACACTATTTAAGATCAAGAATTGCAATATACAGTTGAATAAAACATTGTATATCCAATAGACTATCTTCAAAGGAATTAAAGAGTCTCATTCGAAATAATGAACATTTCAAGCTTTGAATTAATAAGAAACAATGATTAGAAACTTGCTCAATATGATTAAACAACTTGAGCCATCTTAACCAAACAATATCAAGTTCAAGATTAGGAAGTTTGCTTAGTGAAAGGTAAGATTTAGATACTTGCATAACCATAATAAACAAGATAGGATAACGATCTGCCTCTTCATAAAGAAATAAGGTTTAGGAACTTTCCTTCTGTGTAAGATATACAACTATAACACATGTTCGTCAAAACCCTACACATATAATTAGAATTGCAATATCGATTAGTTACACTAAAATAAACCCTATATATTTTAGTTCTCTATATAGTTTAGTTCTCATTTAAATCCAACATAATTGTTAACACAAATTAAATTTAGACTTTTAAATTAACATCACGTCACCAACCTGAAATTTTAAGGCTATCATAGCAATGTAATCTTTAAACCACGTCTTAAGACTTAAACAAATAGCAAATTAAAGTTTTTCAAAACTTATTAACTTTACAATTTGAAATCATTGACTACATGTTTACAATCAATTATAGAACCTCATTACATGTTTAACACTTTATCATGAACCTTAGACTAGGTTGAAGCTGACATGCGATGGATGAAAACTAAAAAAACTATTATTACCTTTCGAGGGAAGGCGTAGCATTGCGCTACCCCAAACCACTGGCAAACACCTTCTTATTTGGTGCTCAATACCCAACATATGCTTTCGTAGCGCAATTGCACTGTTTCGCCTTTGGTATTGGCGCATTGGTACCTTTAGTCTGTAGACTTAAATTGTAGACTACATACCCTGCTTCACAGTTCATTCCCAAGCAAATCAATTTTTCCTAACTAAGCAAAAATTCACAAACCCGGAAGCTGTAAACTATTTTTTTTTTGCTAAATCTGTAAACTAATTATTAACATCACTAAGCATGCATATCATAATTTTAATAACATAAACATCTTACATAATCATTTTTAAAGGATTAAAAACATTTTTTACTAGTTTTCTTCATATTCCAACATGTTTAGCGAATTCAAACACCGAATCCTAGTTTCTTAACCAAATCAATCCATTACACATGCATTGTTTTCGTTTTTTGACATATTAACACAATCCATAACCAATTTACAGATTACCATATACTTCAAACATAAATTTTAACTCCAAAATCAACCTTTTAGTACATATTCAACCAAAAACCTATTTCTTCTTCTTAAACATGACTACACATGAATTTGATACTCCAAAATCATTTATAAACAACATATAATAGATTATAAACCATCTATAACATACATACAACCATTCTAACAAATCATCAACCAAATTTTTCCTTTTCCGAAGAAAAACTCAAGAATACAAAACATGATTTTCATGAATTTTCTTACTGAAAATAGTTTCTAATTCAATAACTATAATCTAATCAACATCCAACATCATTTGCATAACATTTATTTATCAATTTGCTCATCACTACCAACTACAGAAAACTTATTCAACCTAATTCTTCACCAAAACTAATTGCAGGAAACTAAAATTGTAACATTACCTTTGATTTTTTTTATGTTTAGCAAAGATGATTAGCCTTCTCCTTAGAACCTTCAACCTTGCAGCCAAATTTCAAAGAGAATACCCTCAAGCTCTCCCTTTCTCTCTGTTTTTTTCTAATTCCCAACCTCTTAGAATAATAGTACGCAAAACAAAGAGAACACTTATGTATACATATAATACCACGTTTATTAGTTATACAAACGATGAGTTTCATTCGTTAAAACCCAAGAGCCACAAGGCCTTGTTTGGTTGCACCTTAGATTAAGCTTTCTAATTTATTTTAATATTCACTTATCATATATAATTGTCACACCTTTAAACAATTAAATTAATATAACTATTAAATCAAATTAATCATTTACCATATAATTATAATTTCCATAATAAATTATAATTTTATTTAAATTATTAAATCTCTAAATTAAATTAGAACAACATTATAATTATTTAATAATTCATTTAATCTTGAGTCCATAAAATTATCATACATTAATTTAATTATTATAACACACTTTAACTAAATTATTGTACAATAATCTTTTCAAATATTTATTTATCTCAATAAATAAATCAATTTAATTATTTATTTTTTCAATAAATATTTAAAATAATAAAATTTCTCATTCGTTACATTCTTTTCTCCTTAAAAAGATTTTATCCCCAGAATCACGACTCAATAAATTCATTCGTCACAAGTTAAGTCCAACCTAGCACTTCCATATATTCAAAAAAGAAAAACATCGTCCTTGTGGTGACACAACAAAATAACATTGTTCAATTTTCTTTATAAGCATCAAATATGATAAAAATAACATCTTAAATATTTAATACTTGCATTGTGGTGACACAACAAATTCATATTAAATATTTAATGCTCTATTAATTTTATCATGTTAGAAGGCGACGTTCAATATTCCAAATATCTTTGAACGCTTATGACTTGATATAAAATCTTTGAGGGGTCTGTTATTATTTGTCTCATCTTCTTTTATGCGCATGCACATTTATATATATATATATATATATATATATATATATATATATATATATATATAGTATAAGCATGCACACATAGAATACTATATTTTACTCGGATTGATTATGAACTTTATTCTAGTTTGGTTCACTAGAGCCACCAAGTGAACCAAAACATCAAACCTATGGTGCAAGAATAAAATTTAAATATAACTATTATATTTAAACCCGGGCTCCATTACAAACGGATCTTCAAGTGCTTCTTGCGCCTTAATCTCCAATTCTTCAAAATTATTTCTAACTATTTCTATTACAAAATTATTTACAATAAATAGAAACCTTGATCAACAGTCACGGGAAAATACATAAGAGGAAGATAGAAATTATATCATGAAAATTTAGAGCAGATGTGGTACGCAGACCCCATTTAATAAAACTCATACATTCATGCATCTAACTAAAATAAAATTCAATCACATTGGTCAATAGTCCATAATAAATCCCATTTATTATCATAAACATCAACATATGCATCAATAAATAAATTCATCTCATGAATAATAAATTCATTCTATATTTGCGTCGATATCAATTTAATGGGCAATTTTAAATTTATTAAAATCCAATTTTGAAATAAAAATAAACTACTTTATTTTAATCAAAATTTAAATCATAATAAATTTATTTATTTTATTTTATCCAATTTTGAAAAAAATAAACTCCTTTGTTTTTAATAAAATTCCGAATCAAAATAAACTCTTTTATTTTAATTAACAAGAAATCCAATTTCAAGTACAAAATAAACTCCTTTATTTTAACTTAAAATTGCCGAAAAAATAAAATATGTTGAATCATATTCCTTATCAAAATTAAACATCTTTAATTTTATTAAACATGGAATCATATTCCATATGTGAATAAACTCTTTTATTCAAGCAAACGAGGAATCCAATTCCAAGTTAATATAAAACTTTTTGAATAAGCTCTTTTATTCAAACGAACGTGGAATCCAATTCCAATTAAAATAAACAACTTTATTTTAATCCAATTCCAAATCAAAATAAACTCATTTATTTCTAATTTAGAATTACTGAAAAATATTGTATCATAATTAAAATAAACTTTTTATCTTACTTAAAATTCAAATAAAATTGCGGCGCTGCTAGTGAACTAAAATCAGGCGCTGCGGCGCCAGCTCTGATTTTTCATAATCCTGACCCGATGTTGCGGCTCTGTCAATATGCCTTAGGCAGACATTGCGGCACCACTGGGCAGAGTATGTGTTTCAAGTTCACGAATTATATAGTTTTTCTCCAAAAATATGATTCTATACTAACAATTATGCCCAATAAATTCGTTCCAAACACATATCAACATACATATCAAATAAAAATAATTAATAATTTACATAGAGATTTGGCTCTAATGCCACTGTTAGGTTTGTTATATTCGTGTACACAATCATATTGCATCAAATTAGCGAAAGCAGGGTAAAAATAGATTTTAAAATTTTACAAACCATATGCCCGGATCATCCTTTTTGCGCAATTATTAATTAGATGAAAAGAGATGGAGATCAGATTAATATCCTTGTAGAAACTAGCTTCCTCATGTATGAGTTCACCTCCAATTCCTTTTTACGTTCAACTTGAATCCACCGAGTTTGATTCATTCCTTTGATCAACGTTAACCATCTAAATGTTTGGTCTCTAGAGGTGATCCACTAAGGAAGAAGAAGTATTCAAGAAGATGGGTGTTTGGCAAAACTCTAATTTTTTTATCTCTATAGGAAATACGTACTCTCCCAACTCTTGAAAAAATCATTCACATGTGTTGTGAAAAAACATCAACCTCCACCCATAATAAGACTCCTCTTATTTATAGATGTAGGCAACCCTCCTTAATAATTAAGTAATTGAATTTTATTTTAATTAATTAAACTTCTTTAATTAATTAGGCTTCTAATCTTAGTAGTAATAATTAATAAAACTCTTTTAATTAATTAGCCTCCTAATCTTATTAGGAATATATGAGAGTACTTTTATTAATTAATTCTCAAACTCCTTTAGGAATTAAATAATAATAGTAATCATAATAATAAGATTCCTCTTACTAATTTATATTTAATATTTATAAAATATTAAATAATAAATATTAAGCTATTTAATTTATTCTATCACAATAGATTAAATTAAATACACTTAACTTATTATTGCGATTATGCCATTTTTTGAAAAATAAATATTCTTCCTTTTTGCGGCGTGACCCTTTAAGTTCTTCATATTAAACAAATTATGAATAAATCAATTACTACAATTCTAATCTTATTTAAATAAATAAATTAATCTATTAATTTATTTAAATAAATAATATTTATTCTACAAAAGTATAAGCCTCTTTAGCGATCAACGACTTTTCAGATAATATAGATTTCAACACTAATCATAAAAGAACCTTTGAGTAAATAGTTATCGTACAATTCAATCCTTTCATCATGTAGTGTCTCAATTAAATATAAGAAATAGAATTATTAATTGTCAAGTCTTATTTTATTTAAATATATGTATTTCGATTATGAAATACACAACTCCAAATAATACAAATTAGAAACTCCTTTATAATTTCATTCTACCTTGGCCAAGGACTACTGGGTTGTCATTTAGAAAATCGCATATGACATCTCTCATCTTTTACTAAAAGTGGTAGATTCTTTGTTGATCATTCATTATCTCCATGTATAACTTATTACACCAAAACATACCCTTTGATATACCCTAAGGGTCTTAAGGAATGTGTCAAAGTATAATTCATCATACACAAGATACTATGATGATCTCAAGTCTAAGGATCACTTGTACTACTATCATTACAGGAATTCCTATTGACAGAAAAGTAAAACTCCATTATGCATTCCTTAGAGAACCACATTTAATGATCTTATTCCCCAATAAGCACCTACATAGTTGCTTTAGTGTCTCCACATAAATGATCATGAGATCAATCATCCTCATCCAATGAGCAAGCAACATATGTAGCAATATATCTTCTTCTTTTTTTTGAATTTAGACTGAATTAAATAAAAGAAAAAGAGATTACAAGCCTCATGGGAAACCCCAATAAGAATATAACACAAACATTATAAGACATGCCCTATGATGTCATAACTATAACTAATCCCCTTTTTAGTAATCCATCAATTGGGAACAATTTTAGTTTGTGAGCTATTTAAGAATTTAGATCCCATTAGCATGATCATCATCATGATTCTAAAACCATTGCTCAAAACTATGAGTTTATCATATATTATAAAATAGCACCATGTAGATAAATTAAAAGCCTTTAATTAAATAATTTTTTTTATTAATAAATGAATAAGATTGCTACAAAGTATATGCTTTATCATCAAACATAATTGGCTTGTGTGCATACTACTTTTAATATTTTGAAAAAAGTATAATTGGAAAAGAGACCCACCGATCTTACCAGATCGCCATGAAAATGCCATGAGGGAAGCTCTGATGATAATGGACCATACTGATGGTGATGACTAGTGCATTCTCCTTTTTAGGATGGCCGATAAATGCCCCAATGTTGAGTTATCACTGTTTCTGAAACTGCCCTAGTCTTATTATAAGGGTCTCAACATCAGGTTGTCATCGGTTTTGAAATTGCCCCAATCTTGCTTGTCATCTGGGGTAATTGCTTTGTTGTATGTTTTATAGATGGGCTGATAAGAAGTTGAGATTGCAATATTCTTTTACCTCTAGACCCATATGGTGAACAGGTAGTGGATTTTGGGTAAAATGCTTGGATTCCTCAATCATTGTTTCTGACTTGTGGGCACAATTGGCTTTGATGATTTCCTTCTGATTTGATGAAGGTTTCAGATTGAGGGTGTTAGCTCTTTGAAGGTCCTTGCTAATTATCATGTTTGATATATCTCTATAACATTGCTTTAACTTTGAGGATTGATGTCTAGATGCCTTCAAATTCCACTAAATTGGACCTAAGGTCTCAGCTTTGGTTCGTGATGGCTTCACCCGAGTTTGATTTGATCTATAAGGTTTGATTATGGTCTTGATATAGGTATGAGATATACTTTTCCACGACGGTTGCCCACGTACTTCTAGAGGTTAAAAGGAGATTAAATCTTCTCGCACTTCAGGATTGATAATTTGCTGAAGGGTTGCATCTTAGGATGAATGTTATTTCATCCCAATGACTGGATATCTTGATGTATCGTTCCATTCAGGAACTTATTCCAGATTTGATGGAATAACATTGAAGTGTCGTTAGGTCTTCTCAATTCTGAGTGTTTTTCTTGGGTGTGCACTTTGGTATCTTGGAATGTGTGTTTGGTTTGAGTGGGTTTTTTTGGTTTTAGTTTTGTTTAGTTGAACCATAGTTGGCTGCCTACGTACTCTCATGGCTGGAGGGAGATCAGGTCTTTCGTAGTTCAGGCTTGGACAAGACCTGATTGGTTTAATTTTTTGATTTTTTTGAATTTTTGATTTTTTTTTCCAATATTTACATGCATGGAAAATAAAAGGCATAATGCTAAGAAAGTGATACCGTCCCAACATCTCCTGGAACTCACAACTTTATCCTCTGGATCTACGCTATCCTCGCTAGTTGAGGCGTGATAGTCTTGTTGTCAGTGGTTATGTTGCCTTCGAGGCTAGTGATAGAGGTTACCTCTTGCTCATGAGTATCTTCAATCACTGCCATAACTTGATCGCCTACTGATTTAACACATCCCTCAAGGATGCTTAAACTGGACCAATCACAAAAAAGGATGAACTCTTGATTCCTTGATGGGTTGGCTTCCCCGACAACTTCACCACCTTTTTCTTTATTTGTTCCTTCATCTTTTTTATGGGCTTGAGAGGATTTGACTATGAAATCTCTCTCAAACTATTTTCGTATTTCTCACAAGGAACTTACCTTTTTTGCTTTTTCTACATTTGGAAAGATCAGTATTTCCTCCTCATAACCTAGGAGGGTAAAATCAGGAATGTGGTTGCTGACTTTTGTCAACAACATGTTTGATGGGGGCGGATGAATTTCCTTAGGGGACTATTTTATTTTCTCTACCACTCCCCTTATTATGATGGGTTAATCTTGTGTTCCACTAGGATTTGAGCTCATAGCCATCACTTCCTTTAAATTGTTTGTCTTAAGTGGAAATCTTAAGCTCTTCATTTTCCTTTCTCCTTTTCTGGTCATAGGGCTTTCTATCTTCAGTCTCCATTTTTAATGATATCTTGGATTTTATGTTGCAGATGCCAACATTTCTCGGTTGCGTGTCCCGGTGCTCCAGAATGATAAGCACATCTCTTGTTGAGATCATAATGCCTTCCTTTGGGATTATCGGGTAGAGCAAGCTCAACGGTCTTTTTCTACACAACCAACAGTGCTAACATATTTTACAATGAGTCCCCAAAAGGCGTGAATACCCTTCTCCGCCTACTCTCCCCGACTTTCAGTGTCATAGGATTTCAGGGGTTTGCTAGTGTTTTGAATGTTGTGTTGATATTTCCCCTTTAGGAATTCGCATTTCTCCGGACTATTTTTCCGCTGGCCAGATCTTCTAGTAATTTTATCATTCCACTTTTCTTGTCCTTTCAGCCTACTTTGACCTTCTTCATTTAGTTGGCTCATCTTGGAAGGGTATATGCCTTAATTCTGGTTAACCACTTTTTTCTGTTGGCTTTTTCATAGTTGAAGGAAAAGTTGCCTTGTAACCTGATGTTGGTGCACTATCAGATTATCCTACAGACTTACTTGATGTTGGATCGTCTCTAATTTTTGCATCACTATCATACACTCCTCCGGATTTTCCCACTTGGGGACATTTATTCTTTTCCTTTAGGGGTATTCCTCTATCCTTCATAGGTAATTACAATTTGGATCCCTTTTAGCACTTCTTGACCCGATCATATTCACTTCCTCCATATCACGCTACAACAGAAGGTTGGTGTTGACATTTGGCTGGTCAGGTCGTTGGACCACAACATCGCCACTTTCGATCAGATTTTGGATTTTATACTTTAAGGACCAACAATCTTATGTATCGTGTCTCGGAGACCCTGAGTGGTAAGCACATCTCTGGCTTGAATTGTATCTTTTGCTTTTTGGATCCAGAGGTGGAGCCAGTTTGGTAATTTTCTTGTGATCCAGTAACATCACCAATTCGTTTTCAAGGGAATAGCCTAGTGGAGTGAACACGTGATTTTCTATTCTTTCAAATTTTCTTTTTCTGTCCTGACATTGGCTGAATGCGACATGTTATTGTAATGACAGATTGCCTTCCCTATTCCAAATAGGGGAATAGCTTTCCCCTATTCCAAGGTTTTTGTGATAACCCAAAAATTTATAAGATCTTAAACGATTAAATTAAAGGTTAAAGAATAAAACCTAGACTTAAAATAGAGGAATAATTAAAAAAAATTGAGAAAAACCTATATTGTTTGAAATTCAGCAATGGAAAGAAATTAAATGTGAATGAAAGAAATGAGAAGATAGAGAGTAAAAGTGAGAAAATATGGGTTAAAAAATTCAAAACCTAGAATGGAATTATACTTGGAGGTATATTAAGAATAATGTATTATGATACCTTTAAAATTTATGTGAATAAAATAGTTAAATAGATTATGTAATAATGTGAGGAAAAGTTATTAAGGAAATAAATTTTAAATGAAGAGATATTATAAGGATAAAGTGAATGTGTATATGTATAAGTACATATATACTTAGTGATATGCTATATATATTTTAGCAAGAGAAATGATTAATTAAATTAATCATACTAGAATATTATGTCACATTAATTATTTATCCATGTATTAAATACTTTGTGACTTGTTAGTAGAATAACTATGGTTAGGAACTAACCATACTTGAGTTAAATGTACAAAATTGTGGGAAATAACTTTATTGCCCAAAAGAAAATTGCTACTAGCTTTTGTACCCTAGGAAGGAAATTGCTAGGAAGTTTCCTAATAATGGGTAAGTGACTATTTTGCCCCAAGATAATTTTGGTAATGACCATGGCATCCTTGGAGGAAATTTCGTAGTTATAGTTAGATGACAATTTTGTCCTTAAAGAAAATTGATTATGACCAATATGTCCTATGAGAAAATTCCTTGAGATGACTTAAAGACCATCTCGCCCTTCCCTAATAATTCTTAAAGACCATTTTGCCCTCGGTCTTGAATTCCTACAAAGTTGGAAAACCTTAAGGGTGAAAACCTAATATTTGAAACTTAAGAAAATATATTAAGGAATATGCTAAGGAATAAAGAATATTCAAAGGATGTGCTAAGAATATGTAAGGGGGGTGATTTGCAAGATTTTAAAGAAGAGGGGGAAGACTAGAGAAGACTTAAGTTGGGTGATCAACTTATAAAAAATTGAAATTAATTTCTTTTTACTTTGGTTGTTCACCAACTACCTTTGTGTGTCACCTTTTCATTTGGCCACCTTATTTTTTTTGCTAAGATTCGCAAGTAAACTAAAGAGATAAGACCATGGGATTAATTCATTTTTTTCAACGTTACTTCCACACACAAACTAGGTGTCGCAATCCTATATGGTCACCTACTTTAACCAAGTTTACAAGCAAAATGGAAAAGAGATAAGAGAAAGAGAATGAGAGATATGTGGGGGATTTTGTGTAGATACACAAGATGTATCTACACATACTTACTAAATATAAGTAACATTACTTAGACAGAGTGGGCTACCTGTGCCTTGGTATAAATTGGTATAGCACAAATTTCTCACCCCAAGACTTTTTTTTTATTCTCTAGCTTGCTTTTCAAAATGGAATGTGTGCCATGGACATGCTTCTCGCCTATGGTTTAAATGTTAACCCTTTTTTCACTCTTTGTAATGCCCATAACGAGTCTTTTAACCATCTGTTAACGCCAAGTTTCGCCAGCGCGTCCAATCACAGAATTCACGTGCTAGAACCTGCACAATAACAAATCACACAGAAGCTTGACGGCTTGTGCCGCCGGGGGATAGCTCCGGTGTGAGAATAAGTACAGGTCGTTAACAAGGTTTAACAATGGAGGCAAAGTTTTTAGTGCTCAAAAGTAGTTATTACCTGTTAATTGAAACCCAAGTCTTGTATTTATAGTGTTCTCGTACCTTAGAATCCCTTTTCGAGTCGGTTTAGGACTCCTAAATATGGCAGCTACCAATATTTGGGTACAACACAATCTTCTTAAAAGGTGCAAGTGGAATCCAATCCAATCACTACCTCTGGAGTTGCCTTATTCAATTATGACTAGGATCACAGACTCTGCACGTAGGAGAGCCCACTATACATGCCCAAACGATCCCACCATCCAGATCGAGCCTCGGCCCAAAGGACTCAAAGTCCCGACCCCGAACACCACACGACGTGGTAAGGTTTCGGCCCAAAGGGTTCGGATGCCGACCCCGAAGAACATTCACGAAGGTGGGGCTCCGGCCCAGAAGGACTCGGATACCGACCCGAACACCTCTAACCTCTCCATGGGCTTCAGCCCAGTGGTCTCCTAAAGCCCTCCTAATGTCAGGCCTTTGGCCCACATGAAGGTCGGTAAAACGCTCCCGAACATTGCCCCCCTAGTCTCTGATTGTATGGTACTTATAATTGGAGACTTGAAAGGTCAGGTATTCGAAAGGTCACGACAGATAATGATGAGTTGTCTAGGGAAGCCAAATGGTCTGTCCTCGTTTCTCGAAATATTGCACGCCTTTCCATGCTTGGTCCCAACTTGAGCAATTAATAGCCTCTCTTGGGTAGCGTGCAACTACACCTATAAAAACCCCCCTTGCCCCTAATTATTACTTTTCCCAAATATCTTCACTTCAAACCATCTGTTCAAATTTTTCGGCTAGGCGATTTCCGGCGAGTAATCAATTCACTCCAATTCCTCCTTGTTAGCATTTTTCTGGTTAGAAATCATCACATCTTCTAGCTTCCTTTCCTTCATTTTAGGTTTTGAAATTCTGCATTCCTGTCTTCTCCACCTCAAATGGCAGATTCCAACCATATTCCTTCTACTGGGCCAACACCGCCTCCGGTCACCACCAGCGATCTAATATCGGTTGATTTACCGGTTGCTCCCACCGATAACCCTTTTTCCTCGGTACTTCCTACCCCTATCAGTGTTGAGGCCAAAATCTACAACGCCTACCACTCCAAAACGGTGTTCTCCTATATCAATACCCCATCTTCCATTACACCCTCTCAAATCCCCAACATCCGAACCCTTTTCAACATTTCCCAAGAATACAAGCTTCAGGCCCCAAAACCCGATGAGAAAATGTTTTGGAGGCCCGAAGGCAAATGGGTAGTCGTTCCCCTGTATCTTCTGAAATATGGTGTTCAGTTTCCACATCATGAATTCATCTCTTCCTTCCTTTGTATCGTGGGAATTGGGTTCGCAAAACTCATGCCACACTCGTACATCCACCTGGTCGCCTTCATCGATTTGTGCCAGGAGCTCAGGATCACGCCTGACCTCGACTTCTTCTTCGCCCTATTCACTGTAACCGGGTCGAAAAAGCCTGGCTTGAAGCAGTTAAACAAAAGACCCACCCGCACCGTTCCTGTCAAAATCCCTTCGAGTAACAAGGTTTGGCATGACAAGTGGTTCTTAACCAGGGGAATTGACCTTCGACTGCTCCCTCAATGGGCCCATCCTGAGGACCCCGTAGCCAAGGTATCCAAGTTCCCGAAGGATCGGGCCGATGCCTTCAAATCTTTTTACAAGAGGTGGAGCAAAACCGAGTGGAGTCTGGCAGTTCTGTCCAGCGCAGCTTAGTTATACAAACATGGCTGTAAGTATCTCTCTGCTGACCGATCAATCTCACTCTTATTTTTTCTTCTTTCTTCAAGCCCGAAGGGGCTGTTGAGTCCCTGACCCCTTTTTCCGCCACCATTGGGCCGATCCCTCTTCCTGTCACTGATGAGTTACCCGAAGAAGAAGCCATCCCCATCGCAAAACTCTCCATCGGTTCAACTTCGAGCCCGACTCCACCAGCTTCTACCTCCGTGCCTACCACCAAAAATGCCCTGCAAATGAGTCGGGTCGAGAAGATGGCTCTGTTGAAGAAAACTAAGAAGCCATCCACCAGGGAGGCAAAGTGTTTAGTGCTAAAAAGTAGTTATTACATGTTACTTGAAACCCAAGCCTTGTATTTATAGTGTTCTTGTACCATAGAATCCCTTTTCGAGTCGGTTTAGGAATATTTGGGTCCAACACAATCTCCTTAAAAGGGGCAAGTGGAATCCAATCTAATCACTACCTTTGGAGTTGCCTTATTCAATTATGATTAGGATCCCAGACTCTGCACGCAGGAGAGCCCACTGTACAGGCCCAATCGATCCCACCATCCAGATCGAGCCTCAGCCCAAAGGAATCGAAGTCCCGACCCCGAACACCACACGACGGGGTAAGGTTCTGGCCCAAAGGGTTCGGATGCCGACCCCGAAGAACATCCACGAAGGTGGGGCTCCGGCCCAGAAGGACTCGGATGCCGACCCGAACACCTCCAACCTCTCCATGGGCTTTAGCCCAGTGGTCTCCTAAAGCCCTCCTAATGTCAGGCCTTCGGCCCACATGAAGGTCGGTAAAACGCTCCCGAACACTACACATTATGCAGTTATTAAAGTGTAAACTCCATACTACCGTAAAGTTTCAAAAAGTTAAAGTTAGACCTTGGTTTAGCTATTTAACCATTAGTTGATGGAAGTGGGTTTTTTTGTGGCCTTGATTTCAGTTACCCTTGATCATATTAATTTCTCCTATAGCTTTTTTGATGTTTATTGCTGATGTCTGGGGCGTGCTGTTGCTACTGGTTTTTTGGTTGATCTGCCATTATAGGTGCTACAGGGAGGGTCTCTACTGTTGTTGCAATATGCACCTTTGTTGTGTGCTACTGTTTGTTTATGCTCTAGTTGGTGTGTTGGCCTTTGCAAAGGGTTGGAGTCTGGGCTATGTGCTGCAATCGGGGAGGTTATCTTTGCTGGTATGCCTCCTTGCTGTTTAGTTGATTTTGTTTTTTGATGGGGTTATACCTTGAATTTTTTAGGACACATGGTGTTATTGCTCTTGCTGCTGCAGTTTGGCTGCTAGGGAAGGGATATGTTTAAAAGGGTCTTGTAAGTTGGTGTTTGGGCTTAGGAAACATATCTGATGTGAGAATGTTGCAAATGGACTTCTTTCCTGTTTGTTCGGTTATTCTGTTCCGAAGTTCAATGTGCATGCTATGGAAAGCTACTAAGAGGTGTTTCTGCCGCTTTGGGATCCCATTTTTACCTGAGAACCTCGATACTAGGATTTGTTACAGTTATTGGCCGGTAGCTACTTCAATCAGGCTCAATGCTATGTATTGCTGTTGATGGGTTTGCGTGGGGTATGTTCTTCTTCAATGATGTGATGTGATCTTCTGGTATTATTCTCGCTATTGTATTACTCGCGGTGGCCTTCTCTGGGAAGGTTGATGTTGTAGTTGGTGGGATTCCCGGTCTTGTGGGGCATGCATTGCTTGGTTTTGGCTGGCTGTTCTCTACTAGTATGATCTGTTATTGCTTCTTAGTCGGGACTGTTCAAATGATGATATCTGATTATGCTAGTGCTAGGATCTTATGCTCTCTGCTGAGATTCTTGGTTTTCTGTAGGTGGGATTCTATTGCTTCATTTCTTCATCTCCATTGTCTTCTTTCAAACTGTTGCTGAAGCCGCGTTGGGTTCTGTTATATTTTGTGGGCTGCTTCTGCATCCGGATGTTGGGTTCTTTTCTGCTTATTGGGCCTGCTACTGCTACTTGATGTTGATCACTTTGGCTTCTAAATTCATGTCCTAGGGCCTCAGTAAATTTGATTTCTTATGTAACAATGATAGTTGATTATTTATTGTAATAATTTGTTGGGCGTTGGGCCTGCAATCTTTTATAGTCAAGACATCATAGGGCATGTCCTATGATGTCTATGCTATATTCTGATTGGGGTTTCCTATGAGGTTTGTAATTTCCTTTTATTTTAATACAGTTTAAATTTAGCAAAAAAAAATAAGTTTACTTCCTTCTATTTCATTTCTCCACAAAAAGCAAAATATAATAGAGAGGGGGGGGGGGCTGCTACCGAGCCCTAAAACAGGGAAGGGGAAGGAGTTTTGTAAAGCTTCATAACTCACTTGGAAGGAAGAAAGAGAATGATAACCCAAAGAATCAAAGGTATAAACCATAACCTAGTTTATGTAAATTACTTTGGTTGTTTAAAATCAAAACATGAACTTGTGTTTCTAAAACACCAAAAATCTTGAACTACATGTTAATGAGTGCTTTATGTTTAGATTTAGCCCTTTTGAGTGTCAAAAGTTGGGTCAAAAGAAAGAAAAAGAAAACTATGTTCCTAAGGTCTAGAAAACCCTAAATTTCTACTACTTTGAAAGGTTATAATTTAATATCTACACCTCCTATTTGCAATCCGTCAAAGAGGGATGCAAGATGTTTAAGTTAAATAGTAAACCCAAGTGGTAGCACTCAAATATGATGATTTTACAAGCCATAGTGGCTGTTTTAAGCAAACATGTCCAGGAAAAGAAAAAGGGGGGAAATACACTATTTTTGGGCAGTCCATTGCAGGGGTAATTTTGTCCGATTATTGTACTCTAAAAATACTGGAAAAATTTAAGATGATAATATGATGAGTTAAATGTTTTCAGTAAAAAGATGGAAATTTGTGGATGTGTAGGATGAAAGTTATAGATTTTACGAGAAAAGACTACTTAGAAAGTAAAAGAGAATAACTATTAGTGTGTAACTCCAAAACTTGTGACATTTTTATAGGAAGTACATATATATCACCAGAACATCCCCTGAAAGTTTTGGAATTGTCGGACAAAAACTCGATTTATTATAATTTTTTCAAGATCCGGCTGTTTTGGACCATTTAAAAATAGTAAATGAAATCCAAAAATTCCAAACAAATTATATGTTCATGAGGAGACCAAAATATGATGTTTTCTATAAAAGAAGAATTTTCAGAACTGTTTTGGTATATTTCATGTAAATGATTGAGTTATGAATAAATGGGAATAATAAGTTATGTGATGTCATAAATGACAAAAAATATAATTTTATGGCTTAGACCTAAATATGATGTAATCAGATTTTTGGAGGGTATTTTGGTCATTTTTAATAAAATGTTATATTTATAGCATTTTAGGTTTATTAAAGAAATGAAATAGTAAAGGTAAACAATTAAATTAAATTATTTATGAATTTATTAAATGATTAAAATATTATTAAATACTTAATAATATTAGATTAAGATATTATTAATTTAATTAATAATATTAGATTAAAATATTATTAATTGATTAATAATATTAGATTAGAAACATTAATAAATGATTAAAACATTATTTAATACCTAAAAACATTAGATTAAAATATTATTAATATAATTAATAATATTAGATTAAAATATTATTAAATAATTAATAATATTTAAGATTAATGGTTAAAATATTATTAAATGAATAATAATATTAGAAAGTGAATGAAATATTATTAAGTGATTAATAATATTATATAGAAGTTTTAAGATGATGATTGAGCAATAGTAATGATAATGAGATAATGAGTTATTGATTATGTGACTAAATGTTAGCTAAATTATGAATGAAGTAATAGTATTACGAGGCATGATATGTTATACTGATTGAAAGATTAATCTTATAAATGATAAGTCTTTCATAAGAGATTCACTACAAGAAAAAGGTCTGTCTGCAACTGCCTATCAGCGATCGACATCAGTCGTTGATATCCATCTGTGACCGATTGCAGTTGTTGGGTAAAATCTAATTACACAAAGTACGCAAGTATACGTGGTCAACAAGTAATATAATAGTGAGTAGAGTATCGTTCCCACAGAGACGATTTAGTAAGAAATTTAACCTCACAATTATCAATTTCCTATTAATCCTAATTTTAATAAACTATCCAATTCAATGTTTAAAACTATAAAAACTAAATTATAATATATATATATGATCTCAAAACAGTCACAAATATCAAAAACTGAAATTTTAAGTAATTAATGGAGAATTAGACTTATGATTTCACCCTAAGCTTTACTCTTATTTTTACACCTTTATTTCAATACAACTCACTATCCCAGTTTATTAATCAATAACACGAATGTAGTACTAGCCATCTCTCGATGCACTAATACCGTATTAACTCAAATCCATAATTTAGATAGAAACAAGTTAAACACCTTAATTAATTAACACACTATATCTCTATGTGAATTATAATTAAATAAGGTTTAAGATTAAGTTCTTTATCCGATTACATGCGATGTCCAGCATATCTCTACCTTAACATTCATCAAGATTTTGTTATTCACAAAATTCAAGAACACATGCTATATTAACTAAGTCTAGATTCGTATATCCTCTCTCGATTCCATACAAGTCCACAAAGATATGTTGATCAGACAATTAATAAATTCAAGCTCAAATTAATATAGATAAACTGGAAAATAGTTTATAGAACTGAAAATCAAAGTTATAAAACCATCGTTTCACTTAACGATACATCATAAGCCTAAAAAGTGAATTAGTTCATCATAAATGAAATAATAACTGAATAAATTAAAGAAAACATCCTTTCAATTACAAATACAAGATTGAGAAGACGAATAATTCAAAACGCCCTTCACGTAGCCTTAATCTGCAATCGATATGAAAATCTCTTCAAAATCTTCCTCCAAAGCTTGCTATGAAATTCGTTGTTAGTTGCTCCATATACATCCAACACACACATTTTTGTCAAAGTCCTATGTCCATTAGAGTCCAAATGCAATCCAAAATACTTAGAATCCATGTTCCATCAGAGTTAAAAGCAAAACAGGACACTCAGGACTGGAACCCCCCGCCCCGACGGGTGTATAAGCTCATAATCAGCCCGCCCCGGCGGGCATAGCTACTATTAAACAATATTGAAGACCCAGCCCTTTGGTAGAAAAGAAAAATGGGCCCGCTTACAGTGAGTAGTTTCGCTTAGTTGGCTTGGTGAACTTCATACTTGCAACCATAATGCTCCAATTGCCTCCTTTTTCACTCATGCACAACACCACCCATCCTATACATAAAATAGCAAGAAACAAGTAAAAGAAGATCATAAAAACAAGGATTTAACAACAATTAAGCTTAAATTAGACATCAATTCATGGATATAAAATCCACTTATCAAAATCCCCCAAACTTAAACCATGCTAGTCCTCGAGCATAAAACAAACTACATGCTAATGCAATGCAATACAATGAAATGTAATGTATCTAACTACATGATTAATAATCCAACAGTATCACAGATTCAAAAGTATTCCACCGGGCTCAAGGAAAGCAAGCAAACACTACAATTCATAATCATCAAAACCAATCAATAATTCCTTATTAATCCTCAAATCTTAAACCATTATTACTGGTATAGTGTGTGTGTGTGTGTGTGTGTTCAACATCCATGATAACTGATACGGATTCAAATTCAATACATAATCAATTTCTTAGAAGGAATCACAAATGATAACTCAAAAATTTCAAAAATAGACGAGTTCCAACTATAATAGACAATCACCAAGATTAGGGGTCAAAATAGGGTATTCATGATTTCTCCTTTTTTTCCCAATAATTGACGGGGGCCCTTTGCTCTTATTTCCCATCTTTTCTTCATATTTTTTTAGATAGATGGTTGGTGAGTGCATTTTACGCTCCATCTCACACTCGTGTTTATGGGGAGTCTATTTTCCTCAACCCACCACAAGACTCAACTAGATATTATTTTTCTTTTCTTTCTTTTTTTCTAAAGCTTATATATCCTGATTTTCCCCCAAACTTAAGTTATTGACTAATTTGTCGTCTTCACTGCCTATTCTTGTCTTTCTATGATTTATACTAGCATTATCCTTTAGAAACTATTTATGTATCAATTTAAACTAATCAATCAAAATAGACATTATTACGTGTTACCCTTTTTATACCAGTTTCAAACAAGTACAAGATTCTAGTCATAATTCAAAACTACATCATGGTTCTAATAATCAATACTGTATTATCGACTTAATCTCAATCTCATCATTGGCCCAAAATAATATGAACTACAACATTGCTGGACATATGCAAACACAATATTTTTGTATAGATATCATAACATAACAAAATGCAGTAATAACAAAAATAACCTAAGATACTATGTATGCACCTAAGCTACCATGCAACTTTGTAATTACATGAATGCAAAATCACAGTTCCTCAATTAATATGTAAAACTAAAGTGCAATGATAAATGCAAGCCTAACTAATGACATTATGCATGCAAACAAGTAATTAAATCCCCCAAACTTAAAAATTACAATGCCCTCATTGTATGGATAATCACAATAAAATGTGTGAGGACTTCCCTACAATCGCTTAAGTCTGGGGTGGTGGTGGTTGATCTTCTTCCTCGGAGTCACTCGGTGGAAACCTTGGCATTGGCATGGGCTACTGGTATGGAAATTGGGCAGCTGGATTGAAGCTCTGAAGTGTCTTATTGAGTGAAGCGAAAGATATGTTCATAGCGTCAAATATGTGGTCTTTCCTCAATGCGAGTCGCAACATCTCCTGACGTGCTGCCTTGTTGTGCTCATCCATTTAACGTTAAAAAGCAAGAAACAGAGGACTACATAATGCCACGGACTGTGGTACCTGCTCTGTTCCTTGATCTCCCATAGTTGCATCCTCATCCTCCGAGGTGTCTACAGTGTCAACTTCGTCCTCCGAAGCCGATGGAAAAATAAAACCTAGACCTCTAAGATGGGAATTACCGCCTACCAACACCGAATACTGCACGACCATTCTGGAATCAAGTAACTGAAGTGACATCTACGTGGGTTCATCATCCGACCATCTAACACCTGCTTGGCGACACAACCCAAATATGAGTGATAGATGTGGCAGGCCACCGAAAAAGTTTCCTCGTAAGCATCAGCGAATGGAAAAACAGATTATGGCCCCGACATCAATGATAAAATCTTGCACAATTACGTATAGAAGTAGTGCCTTCTCCTTGGTCACGTCCGATGTGTGTTGGGACGGATACAATTTAGCACATAAGAAAGCATACCAAATTTTACCATACCGACTAAGATCTTTGCTATAAAAAACTGTGCATCCCTTTCGACCTTTGATCCATGTTGTTCCCGGCTTAGTCATTTCTTTGAGTATAGCCTCATAATCCGGATCAAAATCGCGTAGGTGAGCATATTGACACTATCGAGGCACGAGTAATTGATAATAGGTATTGATGGCATCAGCGCTGAACGGGACTAATCGACCCCGCACATAAGCATTGAAGGAGGCTTTGTCCTTGGTGTTCGCATAAAACTACTTGACTATGTTGACAACGGCGGGCTCAGGTTCCTCGGTGAATTTTTTCCAGCCTTTCTGATAAATTTGTTGCATCATTTCACTATCAACATGATCCGGTGCCAACCCCCGCTCCGGTGTAAGAGCTTTCATTACCATGTAGTCATACCGGTCGGCGGCTGCGGCACTTACGAATTTATGACGATCAAAGGTCCGTGTCGGTTGTGTGGGCCTTAAACTTTCTCCCCTTTGTCTTTTTGATGTGGGTTATGAAGCCATTGATTTTCGGAAGCGTCAACAACAATATCTCCCCCCCCTAAACTTAGTTCACACAAACTGTCAAACACTTGGTATGCATAGTGATTTCTTCCCCCAACTTGATGAATTTGTGGCAATTATGGTGATTGAAGATGAAAAGGTTTGAATTCCCACAATACGAACCCTAATTCATTGTTTTCTGATTTCAAATTGAGTGTATGTGATGGACTTGGGTTGGGAGGATGTTTTTATATAGAGGTGGTGTGATGGAGAGGAATAGGAGTAATTGATGGAGGTAATGGGTTTGTGTGTAGTAATGGGGTGAGATGATGGAATTATACTGACTAAATCATGGGTAATGATGTTTTATAATGGGTAGAGGTTGAAGTTATAATGGATGAGGAAAGAGAAGTAGTAGTATGAAGTAGTGCGGAAGTAGTGTGTAATTGGGAAGAAGACGTGTGTAACTACCGAATCTGTCTGTTGAGTTTTAGGACCCCCTCCCCGGCGGGGGGTAGTAGGCACATCAAGCCCGCATTGGCGGGCATACATTCTTCTAACTGATGAGGGAGACCCCCGCCCCGGCGGGGGGTGCAAGGCAATAAGAGCCTGCCCCGACGGGTATGCTCACTATTAATTATCTTGGGAGACCCCCGCCCTGGCGGGGGGTATAGTTCATTAGGGGCCCACCCCAGCGGGCATGTTCACTGTTAACTCAGCTTTGTGCTATTCTTTTCTACCATGTTACTTCATTTTATGAACATTTTTCCATCTGCAAGCCATGAAACATACATGAGAGTAGATTTTTAGGTCATTTCAAGCATGGTTGAGAGATTAACAAGTCTCATACAATATAATACCTACCTAAAGATCTTATAATGAACTATAATCTAATAGTTATGAATGAAAATATGAAAAATAAAAGTATGATTGGGTTGCCTCCCAATTAGCGCTTGATTTTAAGTCCTTCAGCCTGACTACTCCATATTTCATCCCGGATCGGTTGGGTTAACTGCGACATGATGATTATTTATCGCGTAACACCAGTATTGTTGTATTACATGCCCATTCACTTGCATGTTGGATAATGAATTTGACTTTCTATCCTCAATTAATGCCTTAAGACGACTATCCTCCTTGCAATCCCTGAACTTGACACGCGTAGATTTCTTGAGCAACTCGCATTCTTCCTTGTCAGTCGGGATTGGGATTTCCTTGAACACCTTTACCTTTACTACCTGATCAAACACTTTCATAATCAGTTCTCCATTAGGCACGTCAATCAGTGTTCGTCCAGTTCCCAGGAATGGTCGTCCCACGATGATAGGGATGTTCTTATCTTCTTCAAAATCTAATACCACGAAATCAGCTGGAAAGATCATTGAATCAACTTTGACTAATACATCTTCAACTATTCCTAAAGGGTATGTTATTGATCTATCTGCGAGCTGTAGACTAGTATTAGCTGTAGACTGAGTTCTGAAAGTCATCTTTGGAATGTCATCTATTCTAATCTTTAACTGGTGATATCCAGAACGAAGATCGATCTTTGAAAAGAATTTGGCGCCTTGCAACTGGTCGAACAGGTCATCAATGCGAGGCAACGGATATCTATTTTTGACAATGACATGGTTCAACTCCCGATAATCAATACAAAGTCGCATACTCCCATCTTTCTTTTTCACGAATAGAACAGGATCACCCCAAGGAGAAGTACTAGGACGAATGAAACCGATGTCTAACAATTCCTGTAGTTGGGTCTTTAACTCCTGAAGTTCAATAGGAGCCATTCGATATGGGGCTTTGGAAATGGGTTTTGTACCAGATTTAAGGTCGATACAAAATTCAATTTCAAGCTCTGAGTAGGCCAGGAAGTTTTTCAGGGAATACGTTAGGAAATTTATTAACAATAGAAATATCATTCAAAACTAACGTATTTTTGTTTAAATCCGTGACATGAACTAAGAAAGCTTGACATCCGTATTTCAATAAACAAATAACTTTATGGCTTGAGATGACAGTGATTGATTTTAATGGTTTGGTTGCTTGAATTTGCATAATAGGTTGGTTAGGAAAATGAAAGCTAACAACCTTACGAAAATAATCAATTTTTGCATGATGAGTAGCTAACCAATCAATCCCTAGAATTACGTCAAATACAAGTATTTTCAATGAAATTAGATTGATAGGTAATGTGAGGGTACCGATTTGAGCCAAACAAGTCTTATAAACAGGGGACATAATGAAGGTTTCTCCCAACGGAGTTTCAACTGATAAGTGAAAGTCTATTTCTCCGGAGTTAAATTTAAACGTTGAGCGCAAGTAGGAGAAATAAAAGAATGGGTAGAACTGGTATCAAATAAGGTATAGACTTCGCTAGAGTTTATGATAAGCTTACCCATGATGACCTCGTTCGGGTTCCTTGCTTTCTGGGAGGTCACAACAAACGCTCTCCCTTGAACTACCGGCTTTGACTTTTCTGGGACGACCTTTGGTGCCTCCATCCCACCTGAACTTGTCTTTCTTGAATGACAAAATCGAGCTAGGTGACCTTTTCGTCCACAATTGTAACACATTTTGGATTGATGCGCATTGTTTGGACTGATATGTCCCTCCCCTCAGCATTTGAAGCATATAATAGGTGGTCGTTCTCCTTCCTTAACAACGGGTCTTGATACGACGTCTTTCCATCATCATTGAATCTCTCTTCTTGAAATGTCCATTCTTATTATTTTGGCCATGATTACCATAGAAGTGGTTACCATTTCGACATGTTGATTCCTCCATGCTTATTGTCACCGCTCGATGACCGCTATCATCGGTATTATCATTTTTTGTTTACACGCTCTCTTTTGGTTGGGTTGACTCATTATCGCGCTCTAATATCTGAGCCCTATTAACAACATATTAATACAAACACAGTTTATGAGAGATAAGATATAGACGTATCTCGGGTTTCAAACCTCTTAGAAACATTCGCGTCATTCTCTCCTCTTTATCAACCAAATGGGACGCAAATCGGGACAACTCGGCAAACTTGGGTTAGTACTGCGACACGGTCATGTTGTTTTGCTCTAGCTTGATGAACTCTACCTCTTTCATGTGACGAATACTTTCAGGAAAGTACTTGTCGTTGAACAATTCTTGGAACTTCTCCCAAGTCATCATCAGTGCGGCATGTTGAGTACGCTTTACAGATTCCCACTAGTAATCTGACTCTGCTCGCAACATGAAAGTGGTAAAGGGAACCTTTTGCTCCTCGAAGCATCCCAAGACATCAAATATCTTGCAGATCTGCTTTATCCATGTCTCCGCCTTAAGTGGTTTTGGCTCTCCAAAAACTTGGTGGTCCCAAGCATTTGAAGCGCTTAGCGGATGGACCGTCCGAGAGTTGCCAGTGTTTCCACCTGTATTTTGGACAGGAACCGCTCTTTCCTGATGTTGAATAAATTTCATAAAGCCTCTGATCATTCCATCGTTCATCATTTGGTCAGTGTTGTTGTTTGAATGAGGATTGTCGCCTTCCTGATGCACATTATCCTGATTATTGATCTGTGGAGACTCAACGGTCTCCTGTGCTCCATTGCTATTCTCAACATTCTCGGATGTCATTTTCAAATACTGCCACAAAATAAAGGTTAATTAACATATCACATATTAGCCCTATACTCTGACCAACCAATTAAATACAAAAAAACTTAGGTAGGTCATACTAGCGAAAGAATTCCCCGTCTCTCCCCTCCTAGTTCTTATCTCACATCTCAATCAATGATCATATCCCTAAGCTTTGATACCAACTATGACGCCCCCAAAATAGGTATACATCACCTATTCAGAGTCACCAAATACATGGTACATAATACAAATACAATCTTAAATATACAACATGAGCGGTGAGTTTTAATACAAATATTGTCTTCTAGATAGTATTCAAACTCAAAATAAGTCCTCAATATATTTATTATCACACTATTTCATAGAATAGTGAGGACTACTAATGATATCTTCTAAACCGTCACTCCGTTCCCTGACTAGTCCCTGTTACGTATTCATTTCCTGAAGAGAACAATGAAATCAAAAGTGTGAGCTCAAGTAGCCCAGTAAGAAATATTATGACTAAGATAATGCAGAATAAATTATCGTTAGCCTTCAACAGTGTTAAACTGATACAAAATAACAAACATCAAGTTTAATTGCAGCGGAACAAACAATCCATTAAAAGAGTCAAGTAGAGAATAAAATCTACTATCTTCTATGATTTAAAAGGTTTTTCATCACTTTTATCGCTGAGACTGAGCTTAATAAATAATCTATATCATATCTGCACTACGGGCCAAGGATATTCGTGTATTCATCAATGGTCATGATCATGTCAACAACTGTCCATCAATGCTCTACGGGCCAATGAGGACTTTTACCACATCATTTATAACATTACGGTCATGATTATACTGAATAATCCCTTGTTATAATCATACCAAGTCCATCTATGCACTACAGGCCACAAATGAATTTCACATAATATAAGCATGAGGATGATGACAATGACATAATAATTCAATAAAACAAGTTCAAGAATAAATTTTAAAGATTTATAAATTAATTTATTCAGGAACCAATAACGTCCAAACTGTCAATAGGATACTTCTTTGTGGAGTAAAATTCAAGAATGCTCAGAAGAATATTTCCATAAAAAGATACTGGATGAAGCGCAAATATTAAGGATATTCCACTAATTTCATGGAGTATAAAAGCCAAAACTTTAACCAACTGAGTATAATAAAGAATGGAACAACAAAAGAATTCACTAGGCATGCGATAGACCACACAGTAAAAAGTTATTCGAATGTAATAATAAAAAATGGAACCGTGTCATGCCAGAACGCACATACATTATATTCCAATGTAATAATAAATAATGGAACCAGTCATGCGTAGCGCATCACGAACAAGATATTCCAAAGAATAATAAATAATAGAACCAGTCGTGCGTAAGAACGCATGCATGTGATATTCCAATGAATAATAAATGATGGAATAATAAAAGAATTTCACCATATATGCAAAGATTTAGATAGATAAAAGTTATTCCAACATAATAATAAAGAATGGAATAACAGAAGAATTTCACTAAGTATAGGGTAGTCCGCGTATACAGGTTATTCCAATAGAATAGTAAAGAATGGAATAACAGGAGTTCTCTTCATGAATACGAAAGAAATAATACCCCTTACTTGAAAAAGAAGAGTATTCCGACGGGTAGGGCGGGGATATACTTGAAGAAAACTTGCACTATTTTCTACGCTCAAAGCTTTCTTAAACTCTAAAGAAATACGCTCAAGATTATAGAAGAAGAATTCTCTGAATTTCTGGTGTGATTTTCAATTCTAACTAAGCATCCTATTTATAGGAGAATAGAAGGGCACTGTGCAAGAAAAAATCACGGATGCAATAGATGTACAATTCACGGATGAAAACTTTGAGAATCACGGATGCTGAATTTCAATCAACCATCCAATAAAAACAAAACAAAAAATAAAATATTATATATATATATATATATATATATATATATAAACACATGCTTTCAATTTATATATATCAATATTATATATACACCACTTGATTTTATCCCCCCCTTGACCAACATCAATCCCCCCCCCAAAGTCACATTCATCATCATATATATATATATATATATATATATATATATATATATATATATATATATATATATATATATATAGAGGATCAAGAGCATTTCATTAAATAGCATTCCTCCTTAAATAGCACTCCTTTATTAAAAAACTAAATGTTTTGGAGTCTTTTAAAAAGAGAGTGGTCCCACTTGCTTTCCTTCTATTTACAAAAACGCCACTTACGACCCCACTTATTTTTTAAAAAAGACTCCAAAACGACGTAGTTTTAATAAATGAGTGCTATTTAAAGAGGGATGCTATTTAAGGGGAATGTTCTTGATCCTTGCTATATATATATATATATATATATATATATATATATATCCAAATAATACACAAAAATCCTCTCAATATTTTTAACAACATTTATCATCATTATTATAATTCACAATATTTAACAACCAGGTCGTTCCTAGGAAAGAGGAGGCTTTCCAATAAGGATTTCTCCCTATTGGCGAGCAATTAGGTGACCAAACCTCTCCTTGACAAAACTTCTAGACATTGTCAATATTGCAAATAATAATATTAATAACTTTGTCATCTCAATTATTGATTTAATAATATATAAAATATAGACAATAATTGAATCAAATAACGTGAGATACTATGCAACAATTACTGTAGCAATAATTGAACAAAATTGAGTGACTTCTCACGTAAGCATCAATAATCAATATCATGTGCTACTATGCAACCTCGCGTATTACTGTACTTTTAACACCGGGTGTTTCAACAGTTATCGGTAAAACTTCTGCCGTTATTTTCATAAAGAGATATTTTTGTCATTTTCTCAATCCGACAATAATTCCGTTGTATAGTCCACCAATGATTGTGTCGTCGTACAAATATTCCCTGTTAAAATGAATATTCCCCGACCAATCGAATATTATATAACAACTTGCGTACTTTGCAAAATTTATAAATATTACCCACAACTATAATATTATATCAAATTTACTCCATAATATTCAAAAATGATATTTATAGAAAATTCATTTTTATTCATAAAAGTTGGTGTCTTACAGTAACCAACTCTTCGCCTTGTCCTGTAAGGTGAATGGGAATAAGCGAAGTCTTACCGCATCATCCGACATCCCATTATACCTGAAAGTGTCACAAATCTCCAGAAAGCTGACTAGGTGTTCATTCGGATCATCATTTGCCAATCCCCCAAACTGAACTAAATTTTGGATCATTTGAATTATCCCAGGCTTGATTTCAAAGGTGTTCATGACTATATATAGCGAAGTTCGGTGATACTTGGACCGCAGATTCGATCCACCGTGGGTCTAGCAAAATCCGTCAGCGCTTTCTGATCTTCGGCTGCCATTACCTCTTCTTTTTAAGAGTTTTCAAATTCTTCTCTTATTTCCTTGATCCACTTACTTAACCCCTGGAACCGTTTCTTAATGTCGTCCTCAAAAGGCAGCAAGTTTGGATTTTTGGAACGAGTTTGCATAAACCACTTCAAAAACCTAAAATAAGAGGAACAAAACAAAAAAAAATGTTTAAGTAAAACTGGACTAATTAAACTGATATCGTAAAAATATTATAATCTATACTAAATTCGTCCCCGGCAATGGCGCCAAAAACTTGTTGGGTAAAATCTAATTACGCACAGCACGCAAGTATACGTGGTCAACAAGTAATATAATAGTGAGTAGAGTATTGTTCCCACAGAAACAATTTAGTAAGAAATTTAACCTCTCAATTATCAATTTCCTATTAATCCTAATTTTATGAAACTATCCAATTCATTATTTTTAACTATAAAAACTAAATTATAATAAATATATGATCTCAAAACAATCACAAATATCAAAAACTAAAATTTCAAACAATTAATGGAGAATTAGACTTATGATTTCACCCTAAGCTTTACTCTGATTTTTACACCTTTATTTCAATTCAACTAATTATTCCAGTTTATTAATCAAGAACACAAATGTAGTACTAGCCACCTCTCGATGCACTAATACCGTATTAACTCAAATCCACAATTTAGATAGAAACAAGTTAAACACCTTAATTAACTAACTCACTATATCTCTATATGAATTATAATTAAAGAAGGTTTAAGATTAAGTTCTCTATTCGATTACATGCGATGTCAAGCATATCTCTACCTTAACATTCATTAAGATTCTGTTATTCACAAAATTCAAGAACACATGCTATATTAACTAAGTCTAGATTCGTATATCATCTCTCAATTCCATACAAGTCCACAAAGAATTGTTGATCAGATAATTCATAAATTCAAGCTCAAATTAATATAGATAAACTGGAAAATAGTTTATTGAACTTAAAATCAAAGTTTTAAAACCATTGTTTCACTTAACGATCCATCATAAGCCTAAAAAGTGAATTAGTTCATCATGAATGAAATAATAACTGAATAAATTAAAGAAAACATCCTTTCAACTACAAATATAAGATTAAGAAGACGAATAATTCAAAACACCCTTCACATAGCCGTAATCTGCAATCGATATGAAAATCTCTTTAAAGTCTTCCTCCAAAGCTTGCAATGAAATTCTGGAATTAATCTCTGTATTTTGCCTTGTGTCCTCTCCAATTCGTTGTTTGTTTCTCTATATACATATAACACACACGTTTTTGTTAAAGTCTTATGTCCATTAGAGTCCAAATGCAATCCAAAATACTTAGAATCCATGTTCCATCAGAGTTTAAAGCAAAATAGGACACTCAGAATGGCACTTTAGCTTTGCCAAGCGGGGTATAAGCTCATAATTAGCCCGCCCTGGCGGGCATAGCTACTGTTAAACAATATTGAAGACCCCCCACCCCGGCGGGGGGTATAAAGGAAAAATGGACCCACCCCGGCGGGGGTAGTTTCTGCTAGTTGACTTGACTAAACTTCATACTTGCAACCATAATGCTCCAATTGCCTCCTTTTTCACTCATGAACCACACCACCCATCCTATACATAAAATAGCAAGAAACAAGTAAAAGATGATCATAGAAACAAGGATTTAACAACAATTAAGCTTAAATTAGACATCAATTCATGGATATAAAATCCACTTATCAGCAGTCGTTATAGTCGTCACATAAAATCTGGTCGCTGGAATGCACATCAACGACCGACTTATCTACGACCGCTATTAGCAACCGGGACCGTCGCTAAGCTAAGTCAACATGTTTCTGAGCCTAATGCTGAAGTGGGCCACATGTCAGCGACTTCTAGTAACTAACGATGTGGTCGCTAACACCCTAATCCAATTAGCAGTCACTAATAGGTATCAACGACCGCATGCGATCGCTGATGTTATTATTTTATGCATATATATGTATCGACGACCGACTTTATGCATGTTATTATGTTATTCATATATATGTATATCCAGAGATATTCAAAATTGACCCCTGGATGGTCTTATGACACGGCCCGTACAGATGTCTTCTTCGACAGTTAGTCGTATTGATCATACCCCACCATTACTGGTGGCATCTGGTATGGGATCGTGGTATGATAGTATGTCACCATCAGACAGGGTGACTATAGATCAGCTGTTGCAGCATACTATGACCCTCTTGATGTTTTAGGTTCCCGCAGGATTCGTGGAGAGCATGTTGGAGCACTGGGTATCGGCGAGGAAGGTTTTTCGATTTGGAACCCAGGAGTTGACTCCTACTCTAGAGGAGTATGCACGTTTGATGATGCTACCACTGGACAAACCTTGCGTGCATATGGAGATTTGAGTCAGAAGTTCATGAACCTCACTGGATTGAGGCATAGGGTGGTGCAGGATGAGCTCACCTCCGGCCACGTTATATCCCATCATTTTCTGTTTGACGGATTTGGCTCTAAAGATAGTTATACACGGCATTCCGGTGATTTCACCACACTGGAGGATCATTGGCGTTTGGCCATAGTGGATGTACTGTTATTATGCATATTGTCGTATGTCTAAATGCCACGGTACATGGATGAGTTGGATATAGGAGTTATCATGGCAGTGAGAGCTCTTAGGGAGGGTCACACCATTGTACCGATGATTATAGCAGAGACTCTAAGGTCAGCCATACACTACTGTACTTATTCGATGGGAGTGTTTACAGGCAGCTAAGTCATGTTGTATGTGTGGTTTATGTCATACTTGAGACCGATTGGCACTTTCAGACGGCATGTGTATTGTTTCACCCATGATATAGCCATGTCATACTCGTTTCAGCCTGCGGAGTGTATAGATCACTACAACAAAAAGGCTTATCAGCGACCGCATATTAGTGACGCGTGACACGCTCATGAGATGGGTATCGTGACGAGATCCGGTCGGCGATACTAATCATGAATAATCTGGTCATTTGGAAGGACATCGACGACCAACAATATGATCGAATTATTAGCGATCGCAATCGTCGTAATCGATACCATCGCTATTCTGACTTATGCTGAGTCATTTATCAGGCGTGACGTGGCACACGTGGCAACGACCGGTAATAGCGACCGCAACGGTCGCTAGATTCCAAGAAAGTGTCATGGTCGTTGATACAATGTTAGCGACCGCATGCGGTCGCTGATGATTTTGTTCTTTTTAAATTTTTCCTGTTTTATTGATTTCCCAAAAATAACCTGCTTTCAATCCCAACACAACAATATATATATACAAGCATCCATATTAACATTCATCCATGATATAACTACTATATGTATGATAAATATTGATCATCCATGAATAAACATTCATCCAATACAATATAATTGTAAACATTCATCCAACACAATACAATCGATATCATAAACATCTATATAGACTAATACAATTGTCCAAAGAATGAATCTAAAAGAGTACAAGGCTTTAAAAATCTAAAAAAATAAGTCTAGGCACTCTTCATGGATCATCCAAATTAGGATCCTATAATTAACAAAGTAATAAAACATATGTGTTACATATAAGTAAGACAGTGACTCAGAGACTATAAACATATAAAATAATGTAGCTAAACAATAAACGATATATATATATACTCGCTCCTATTTTGTTGTCTTTGCTTTGCTCACACTCTCTTTGCTCGCTCTCCTCGCTCCTGCTGCCGCTAAAACCACTGCCTCCGCCAACTCATCAGGACTCAGAGACTACAGATGCCCGCCCAGTAAATAAAGAAGATCACGATCCTAACAGATCACTCTCACTTTGATCGGCAGGAGTATGATAATTTGGATAACTTTGATGGTATGTGTGGTAGGGTGGCGAGTCGGTATGCATGCCCTTGATGGTTGGGCACAAATCTTTATCCTTGGCCTTTGACATAATTTTTCTTCACGATGGACGCCCTCTCCCATAATTCTTGATCAATCGACAGACGCGGGGTGCCTTCCGGATAGCGCTCGTTCATTAAGACCTTATAAGTGTCCTGTCAGAAGATGAACAATTAAATAGTTAAAAATAAATAAAAAAAATTCTAAAAAAGGTCATCACAATTTATAAACAACATATTAGGATAAAGTGAACTTATTACCGCTATCTCGAAGCGACCTCAAAGTGACCATCATCGAGGGGCCACATACACATCCAACCAATTGATAGGTTGACCTTGAGACTGAGACTCGTACAGTTCATTTTCTCATATTATTATGTAAACATATGATATTTTAGCTACAAAAGATGACTGTAAACATAACATACGTACCCTGGTAGCAATGTGATGTAGCTGTGATATATTGCCACCCCAATACCATAAGCAGGAAAGTGACTTATGGTCCACATAACCGCTGCCCTAAGGTTAAAATTTGTTTTCATGGAAACATACCAAGTCTGTACTCCATCCTCCCACAATACCTTCAACTCGTCTATAAGCGATCTCAAGTAAACATCTAGCTTCTTTCCTGGACTCTTGGGACCAGGAATCATGAGTGAAAGAAACAAGTACGGCTGTTTCATACACATCCAAGGAGGCAAGTTATACGGAGTAACAATCATAGGCCAGCAGGAGTACGGAACAGCTGAGTGGCCGAACGGGTTGAAACCATCAGTGGACAATCCAAGCCTCACATTTCTAGGTTCCAATGCAAACCCCGGATGTGCTAAGTTGAAATCTTTCCAAGCCTGCCCATCTGCGGGATGGTTCAGTTCTCCATCTTTGGTTGGAGATTTCGCATGCCAAGTTATATGTTTAGCTGTTCTTGAAGACATGTACAATCTTTTGAGCCGAGATGTAATTGGAAAATACCCTAAAATCTTAAAAGGTATATTCATCTTTTTTGTAGTCACACCCTCTTTATTAGGCTTAAATCGATCATGACTGCAAAACGTGCACTTTGTCTTTTATTCATTTTCCTTATAAAACAACATGCAATCGTTCGGACATGCATCGATTTTTTGATACCCAAGACCCAACTTCTTCACCATTTTTACAATAGTAGTAGTTATCGGGCAAATTTTCACCGACAGGCAACATACTCTTAATGGCCCTCAAGAGTGACTCAAAACACTCATGGCTCATGTTGTGACCAGTCTTGATGTTAAGTAATGTCGCCATTGCAGACAATGTAGTGTGCTTCGTGCAACCATGCCACAACGGTTCGCTACCCTCGTCTAACAACTTAAAGAATGCTTTGGCATCAGAATTCATAGGTTGCTCTCTGCCTTGTTCCCAATCAAAATCCGGCCCTGCAACATCATGAACCATGTAATTCATACGATGGGTATTGCTGCCTGGATTGTGTACTTGTGCGTTGCTACTATCTCTTCTCTACTCATGTTCCCACCAACATTATTCGTAATTATTCATGAACCCAGAAACAAGTAAATGATAGTTTACTATATCTCTGTCCATATAATTTACATTCTTACACTTCAAACAAGGACATCTTATCTTGTTCTGACCATTAACACATTCCGGGTCCATGATACTATGGTACCTATGTTGACATGAATTATTGTATTCCCTTGTTAGAGTTTTACAATTCAACTCAATGCCATATATGTACATATCTAACATGAGTGTGCATCATATATATATGATTATTCGGGAATTGAACAAGGATACATGCCAAAACAAATTTTACACAGCTTGAGATCGTTATGATTGTTATGGTCTTATGTCATCCTACATATATATATGATTGTTATGGTCTTATGTCATCCTACATATTTTAATTGACACCAACCTAAAGCCAATAGATTCCTAGGGGTAGAATATGAATCATTGCATCATGCATGGTCTGCATAAGCATTGGGACAAGTCTAAATTACCCGACCAACGAAAAAATTTCGGCAGAGTCTCCCCTATAATATGGACTATCCACATGCACGAGGGCATGCATACTTGACCGTTTTTAGGCATATAAGAGCAACAAGAATGTATAAGCAATTAGCATAACATCACATATACTCATTGCCTTTATATATTCCAGGGTTCATATCTAAAATTTTAAAGTTTAGAGAAGAGATAACATAACATCACATATACTCATTGCCTTTAGGTGTTCTTTATGTTCATGTCGAGTTAATGGAAAACTTGAAATTATAGCTTTTAGCATGTTTAGAAAACTAACTCAACTACTACTGACCTTAAATTATAGCTTTTAGTTAACAGTAAAATTGTTGGCTCTCTATCTACATGGGCACGCATGTCCCAAAAAAATATATATTATATAGGCATGATCTGAATATTAGACTTGATAAATACATTTTGATGGTTTTGTGACGTAGTAGCTACAGGTTCCTCGGTTACCAAATAAACTATACTTTTGAGTCCTCCTTTATTTATATATGTTTTCTATGGACGTATATCAATATAAACAAACATCAGTATAGCTCTAGATCCAATCTAGGTCTATGTCTATCAATGGGTCAATCAGTATCAAGACTAGATAAACCAAAGCGATCTCTGTGGTTTTAGGAATGGAATTTATAGGAAGATTAGCGGGGGAACATGAGAATCGAAGATTAATAATTGTATCCTTTGCTATGTGCTACCATGTGATTATCTACCATGTGATTGATTTTATTAGATATCAGATAATTTAATAATAGATTGTGAGAATGAACAACTATCTGAAAAATATTTATTCTCTGTTTTACAAAAGAAACAAAACCTCCATCCAAGTATCAGTTGAAAACTAGATAGAAACTGAGATTATAGCAAGAAACATTCAAAAAAGTAATAACACATGATCAATTAGTAACCCTGTAAATATTAAAAGATATGCAACTTAGATTTAAAACATAAATAATTTAGTTTAAGCGTGCAACTAGTAAATCATGTAGTGTATGAGTATAACAGAAGAAATTATCAATTACTGAAGTGTATATAACAAAAATTATAAATTACTGAAGAAATTAACAATTACTGAAGAAATCATGTAGTGTATAAGTATAACAGAAGAATGGTAGGGATTAGCTCGCTTAAAATCTCCTTCTATGAGCGCCATTACTGAAGTGCAATTGAAATTATCAATTTACAAAAAAATAATCAAAAAATAAACATTATTTACCCATAGTCATATTGTACCATTTAATTTTAAATGCAGCTAGAGTATTGGGAACAACCTAATTTAAATGTACAAAAATAGAATTGCATAAAGCATAATTAGTCTAATTTAGAGATTTAGGGATTAAGGGATAACTAAAAGTTTACTTTAGAGATTAATTGGGGGGTTACGTGGAGGGAGCGGTGGTGGTGAAGTGGTGGTGAAGCGGTGGTGCGGCAGTGAGGCAGTGGTTTCTTCCCTTCCCCCCTACTCCCTCTTCTCCCTCGTCTGTATCTCCCTCTTTTATTTTCTTCTTTGTACTGATGTCGCGAACCTGAGTCTGATTAAGTTTATGAGAATCAGCTACCGCCATCAGCGACCGCTTGCGATCGCTGATTTTTAATGATGTGGACATATCAACGACCGCATGTGGTTGCTGATTATTAGTGGTCACAAAAAACATTGGCGCCAACATTTTCTGCCAAATTTTGGAAGGCAAACTTGTGCTAGCAACTGCTCAGCGTCCGCATGCGGTCGCTGATTTACAATAACTACTAGATTAAGTCACGGTCGCAGATGTCGCTATTAGGCCTTTTTCTTGTAGTGGATGCTGCATCTTTGTCAGCTTTCCTGGCAAGGATAGGAGATCCGTTTACTATATTACCATGTTCAGGGCTTAGCTCACCCTACAGCTTCATCACTCATACTCCAAGCATGGATTATCTTCATCTACCTGGTTGGAGAGGCATGATTAATTACCACCCACTGGTCGTGATTTGTCAGTTTGACCAGTTCCAGGATTTTCATCCTTTTGAGGGGGCATTGAGTCAGCGCTTCGTTTCTCACCACTTATCAGCAGAGGATAGATCCAGGTTGTATGCATGTTGGGATCAATGTGTGCTAGCTGAGTTTTTTATCAACCATTCGGGTTATTCTGCAGAGTATTCCGCTTGGATGGAGACAGAGACTGCATCGGCTGCGGTAGTATCCACAGTGCATGAGACTGATTCCGACGATGAGGAGCCTATGGAGGAGACTGATATTCCCATCGATGAGGATTTGACTATTGGGTTGCCAGCATTTGTGATGGATTCTCCCACTATAAGTGCTATTGTGATTCAGTATTCAGCACAGTATTTGATGCAGAGTCTACATCTACTGACCTTTGAGTAAGATCAGGCTAGAGCCTTGATGTTGACAGCTCTTGATTGGAGAGACGCGGCTCTTTTAGAGAGTGACGAGGCCATATTAGCCAGAGATGCATTGATTGTAGAGCGGGATGCTGCCATATCTACACGGGATGTGGCCGTCACAGATAGTACTTCAGTGAGATCCCTTACGACTGTCATTCTTGCTGATATGAGTGCATACATTGATGAGCATCATGCTTCCATGTTGTTAGCCTCGGATATGCTAGTTCGTGTAGATACCATTGGGAAGGAGCTTGCATCGTTACCTCCTTCTTCGGAGAGGGATGCTATGTTAGATCTAATAGTCCGCATACATACAGATCCGTAGATAGACATGTATTTTCCTGTACAGACTAGCTTAGCCATTTTGTCATGTACAACACATATTGTATATATCAAACAGTATTATATATGGTAGAGAAATATATTTTGATTCACTTCCCTTTCAGTTGTGCCTTGATACTTGCTTGATATTTTCATATTTCTTGAGGGCTTGTGATCTTGATGCATTTTGAACTCATCCTTGATGTGTAGACATTGAGATGTCGTAGGATCTTTCAGAACAGATCATTGATCTATGTGTATCCCTACCATCTTTGGTGTCTTGGGACTGGTTTCTGTATGTAGATGTGGAGAGGAGTGTGGCTTTTCCTCTCCGAGATTATCCGCACTGTATGATCTTCTAGATTGGTGTTGCTCTTTGAGACACGACCGCAGCTTATATGGTCGCCGAATCTCCTATTTGTGAGGAGAGGTTAGGTAGTTCCATCCGTTTGGTCTGAAGCCGATGAAATATGGTGGATTGAAGTTTGATCCCAGTACCGTGTGACAAGTATTTTTGTTCTGGTAGGGAGTTAGACCGAACCATAAATGGTTGCCTACGTACTTCTATTGAAGAGGAAATCAGGTCTGCGTAGTTCAAACCTGGTGTAAAAGGTTCAACGCTGAATGTGAAAGGTGTAAATGGGTGTAGAAGCTTTATTGATGAAAAAGGGTGTAGAAGTGTTTTTGTTGTTTTTGTTTTTGTATAAAAAGGGAAGAAATGTTTTTATTATTTTTTTTATTGCGACCAGGCCATATAGAATATGGTTGCCTACGTACTCCTAGATATCAGGGAGATCAAGTCGATGTAGTTTGCCCCTCACGATGATTTGTGACCAAAGAAATTGAATCCCATGTGCAGAATGAATTGGGATGAAATGAAAGTTTAATCCCTTGCTTGGGACAAACTACAGGTGTGAAAAGTTTAATCCCGTCTTAAGGATAAATTGCAGGTACGAAAGGTTCAATCCCTGATGGATAACCGAAGTTGTAAGTGAAACCAGGCTTCAGGTTTGAAAAGTGTGTTTTTTCCCTGAGGGGCATATGGATAAAAAGGAAAGGCTCTGTGTAATGAGGGTTAAAGAACCTGAATGACTGGTGATCTGATGATTAAAAACCAGGATGTTTGGTTGATGGTAACCTCAGACATAGTACCATTTCACGGTGTCTGAGTTGATAAGTTGTGGAAATTCATCGCCGTCCATTTCCTACAATATGAGACCTCCTCCTATCAATACCTCCTTGACAACAAATGGGCCTTCCCAGTTATGAGCCAATTTTCCCTTGGATTGATCTTGGTTGTCAATGATCTTCTTCAAAACCAAGTCATGCTATTTAAAATGCCATAGCTGGACTTTTCTGTTGTAGGATATGGCGATCCTTTGTTGATATAACTGACCATGGAAGATAGTCGTGGTTCGCCTTTCGTCTATTAGAGACAATTGGTGATACCTGTCTTTTACCCATTGGTCTTCATCCAACTGAGTGTCCATCAACACTCTAAGGGATTCCACTTCCACCTCTATGGGGAGCACTGCTTCCATCCCATAGGCTAATGAGTAGGGGGTTGCCCCAGTGGAAGTACCCATTGAAGTTCTGTAGGCTAATAAAGTCAAAGGCAAGAGGTAAGGCCATCCTTTATGATTGGCGGACATTTTTTGCATGACCTTCTTAATGTTTTTTTATTAGCGCTTCAACAAAGACCATTCATCTTTGAATGAGTGGTAGCGGAGTTAAGGTTTTTGATGTGGAATATACTGTATAATTCCTCCATCATTTTGTTGTTGAGGTTCTTAGCATTGTCTGACACAATTACCTCTGTTTGTCCATTTTGACAAATGATATTGTTTCTGATGAAAGCAATGATGACTTCTTTGGTAACCCTGGGGAAGGAGGCTGTTTCTACCCACTTGGTGAGTAGTCGATCATGGTGAAGATAAACCGATGTCCATTACTAGCTTTGGGCTCGATGGGACGTCCATTCCCCACATTAAGAAGGGCCAAGGTGAACTCATGTTGTGGAATTCCCTTGGAGGGGCGTGGATAACATTTCCATGAATTTGGCATTGATAGCACCTCTTGACGTGATCATCACAGTCAGCTTTGAGCGTAAGCCAACAATGTCCTATTCTGAGAATCTTCTTAACAAGTAGAGAGCCGCTCATGTGTGGGCCACATACTCTACCATGGATCTCATCCATGAGTCTTTGAGCTTGATCCTTGTCCAAACATCTGAGGAGACCTAATCATGCATCTCTTTTGTAGAGTGCATCTCCGCTTAGGTAGAATTTCATAGCCATTCGATTGATCCGCCTCTTTTCAGTCGGGATCGCCTTAACGGGTGTAGATCCATCTCGCAGATACTCCTTGATATGTTGATACCTAGAGTTGTGGATGGGAGGTAGCTCATCCGATACTTCTCCAATATAGTTCCCATAGAATGGGGCCTTTTGTAGGGAAAATGTGATGTTTGGCATGTTTTCCTTGTCATGTATATGAATCAAGGAGGCCAATGTTGCTAGTGCATCCACAAAATCATTCCTATTATGAGGAATGTGTAGAAAGAAGATTTCTTTGAACTCCAAAGCCATCTGTAAAACTTGTCGATGGTAAGGCAGCAAATGTAGTTCTTTGGTTTGATAGATTCCATTGGATTGTTTGATTATGAATTCAGAATCCCCAAAGAAAGTTAACCGCCTTATACCCATTGAACGGGCAAGTTTTAGCCCCATGATACAGCCTTTATACTCAGCTATGTTGTTGGTGTTGACAGACTACAATTTGACGGCGACGGGATACTGCTGCCTCGTATCGGATACTAGAACTGCTCCAGCTCCAGAGCCTTCTATGTTAACAGCTCCATCAAAATATATTTTCCACGTACGGCATGCATCGTACTGATGGTGTTGTTGAATTGTCATGACCCCTTCATCAGAGAAATATGTTTCCAAGGGTTTGTAATCCCATGCGGGTGCAGTGACCAGTTGATCCGTAATTCCTTGACCTTTGATAAACTTTTGCGTCATGTAGACGATGTCAAATTGTTGCAGAATCAACTGTCATCTAGACAGCCGACAATTTAGTATGGGCTTACTGAACACATACTTGAGAGGATCCACGCATGATATGAGATGGGTTGTGTGACCAAGGAGGTAATGTTGTAACCTTATGGAAGCCCATGCTAAAGCACAACAAGTCTTCTCAATCAAAGTGTACTTGTGTTCACTGCTGTTGAATCTTTTAATGAGGTAGTAGATTGCTCGTTCTTGGTTTATCGTCTTTCTGTCCCAGTATGCAGCTCATATCATTGTCATTAATGGACAAGTACATGAATAGAGGAACATCATCCCTGGGAGTTACCAAGACATGAGCGTTAACCAGCTGCTCTTTGATTGTAAGGAAGGCTTTCTGACACTCATCGTTTCATTTCATGGAGGAGTTCTTCCTTAATAACTTGAAGATGGGTTCACAGGTTGCTTTGAGTTAAGAAATAAACCTGCTAATGAAGTTGATTCTTCCCAAAAATACCCGTATTTCCTTCTCTGTCTAAGGAATGGGCATTTCATTGATGGCCTGGATTTTGGTGGGATCCAGCTCAATCCCTTTGTGGCTGACTAGAAATCCTAGCAACTTGCCTGATTTAACGCCAAAGGCACACTTGGATGGATTCACCTTCCAGTTTTACTTATGCAACCTGCTGAAAAGCTTTCTGAGATGGTCCAAGTGGTCTTCCTCCCTTTGGGATTTGACAATGATGTCATCCACGTAGATCTCTATCTCTTTGTGCATTAAGTAATGGAAAAGAGCCATCATAGCTCGCTGATAGGTTGTTTCGGCATTAATGAGGCCAAATGACAACCGTCTATAACAAAAGGTTACCCAAGGTGTGATGAAAGTAGTTTTCTCATGATCCTCCTCAGCGACCATAATCTGATGATACCCCGTGAAGCAATCCGCAAATGAGTACAAGCTGTATTGAGCAGTTTTGTCAATGAGAATATGGATAAAGGGCACGAGAAAGTTATCTTTAAGGCAAGCTTTGTTCAAATCCTGGTAATCCACGCAAACTCGCACCTTTCCTCCCAGTTTAGGCATGGGAACTATGTTGGATATCCATTCAGGATATGTAGACAAAATGATAATGCCAGCTTGAAATTGTTTCACAATTTCTTCTTTCACCTTTAAATTCCACTCAGGTTTCAATCGCCTGAGCTTTTGCCTGACTGTCTTAAATCCCTCTTTAATGGAAAGGCGATGAAGGACAATGTCAGTGGACAAACCCACCATGTCTTCATGAGATCATGCAAACACATCCTGGAATTAAGTTAGTAATGCAACAATGTCATTCCATTGGTTTGGGGTAAGGTCTGAACTAATCTGGATTAACATAAAGCTTTCTAAAGTGTCGAGATTGAAAGAGGTGGTTTGATCAAGGTTGGGTTTAGGTTTGTCTTCAACCCATTCTTTAATCTCCTGAGTTATCTCAATGTCCTCTTGTACTTCCATAAAGTCTGAGTCCAACTTTTCATCAAAGTTACAGTCCTTGTGGAGAAAAGGCACCGCATAAGCAAGTACAGGCACATCTGAATCAGAGTCCTGAAACAAAATATGCTTTCACTTAATATATAAAACTGTCTAATCATACAAAGTGTCAGCATGTACTGATAAAATAACTGCTAATACTGTACAAAAAAGTATGCAATTAAAGTTATCTACAGGGAAGATGAAATTTTTGCCCATTTTACCCTCGTCGACCAATGCATGGAGTGCTGCTCCAATTGTCAAGGGTAAAGTACTGATGTACTGCAGTGATAGAGGGGTTGTCATTGTCCTCCTTCTCCCAATTGATGACCATAACATCTAGGCAATCATCATGTGGGAGTATCTGTTTGTATGCTCATCATGGACAATGATGCGTATGTCTGACATCATTAGGGCGATGTCATGTTTATGTTTCTGTTCCCTCTCTTCCACTTCGGGATCAGGAATCAGGACCTCTTTTTCTTTAACCGGTACTGGTTTGGGAAATAGCATAGCCATAATATAGGCTGGTACCTTTACCGGAGACTGTATAGGCTCAGGAGTTGCAGGTGGAGATAATCGCTGTGTGGCGGGAGCTTGAGGAATCTGCTTGTGCTTATGAGGATTCCTATGACTGGAACTGGTAGAATAGCCTAGTTCGGGTGACCCGGTTTGATTGGACATTTGAATTGGGTGCTTACTACCCTGATGATTTTTACCCAGCCCTTGTCCAGGCTGATGACCCAATGACATCATTTCTTGTGTAGCGGCCATCACTTCGGTAGAAATCTTGGGTACAGTAAGTGGCGCTCCAATAGGATGGTATTTCATGTTGCTCACTTCCAAAGTATGAAAACTGGTCGGCTCAACTTCTGAATTGAAGCTGATGAGTGGTAAGTCTCCTTGTTCAGGACATTCTGGCTCAGCGTTGGCAGTGACTAGGCTATTATTGACAATGTATTTAAGTTATTGATGAAGTGTAGAAGGGATGACTCCAGCCATGTGGATCCATGGTCTCCCTAATAGCAAGTTGTATCCTGAATCTATCTTGAGGACGAGAAAAGATATGCAAAATGTATGAGGACCAATTTCAATTGGCAGCTCAATCTCTTTGATAGAATTTCGTCGAGATCCATCAAAAGCTTTGATAACCGTATGGCTACTTCAGATCCGTTTGAGATTAACGTTCTTCTTCACCAAAGTGGCATAAGGACAGATATTCAGAGACAAACCTCCATCTATCGAAACTCCAGCAAACATATACCCAGAGGACAAAACTGTAATGTGCAATGGCTTGCAATGACCGGTCCCTTTGGGCGGTATGTCATCATCAGTGAAAGATATCACATTGTTGTTAAAAATGTGATCAACCAGATGTTGAAATTTTTCCACATCCATTGATTTCGGTAAGTAGGCTTCTTCCAAAACCTTCAATAAGATCTTCCTGTGATCCTCGGAAAAGAAAACCAAGTACAATATTGAGATTTGATGTGGAGCTTCTCTTAAGCTTAGAACCACCTTGGCTTCATTATGGCCCATAGTTCGGAGGAATTTCTCAATCTTCTCCATGGGAATCTTCCCCTTTGCTTTTATGGTAGGCTTCATCACCCTCTGAGGGAGATACAGTTGATTTTCCTTCGACACTGTAGCAGTAGTATGAGACGTGGATCTTTCAGCTTTTCCATAATTCCATGGGACTTTGTGTAGGCTGACAACAGGATACTGTGGTCTGAAGGGTAAAGAAGTTGGCTCTGGTGCAACCACTTTTAAAGGATTGTTAGATCCTTTGAGTTTAATTGCTTGTATTGTGAATGGTTTGATAGTCTCATCAGCCTCAGCGGATATAACTGCTACTAATCCCTTCCATTTGGTAGGACAGGTATTCCCACTCTCGAGTAGTAAAGTGTCATCGTCTGTCAACTGTAAGACACCTCTGTCAATTAGATTCTGAATAAGGTGGCGGAGTGCCCAGCATTCTTCTGTACAGTGACCGTGAGAATGTGAATGATATTGACATACTCCATCAGAAGTGAACCATCTTGAACGGGGATTAATTGGAGGTAGAAGGGAGGTGATTCTTCCTTCGTTGATTAGCATCTAAAATATCTCCTCCATAGGTTGGCCCAGGTATGTAAATTCTCTTCTATTGGCAAAATTCGTATGGGCTTTAGCACTTGCTCTCTTCGCAACCTTGTCCTCCAGTACTTCACTTTCTGAAGGTGATGATGGAGCATTCATAACAAAAGGAAGGAGACAGACATGCTCGTAGCTGACTAACTAGCATGTGACTTGATGCTGATGGATCACCAGTTCTGCCAATTGTTCAACTTGCTTACAAAGAGATTTTATCTTTTATTCCATAACAAATTGGAACTTAGCGTAATCCCATCTATCAACACCGTCTTTGGTGGTCTGGGATGATTCATCATTAAACTTGGAACTCTGTCCACTGCTCCAACTAATCATATTGACCTCTTCTTCTTTGTGTTAAAGAAGATGATTGTCTTGCACATGAGGTTGATCTGGTTTGGTAACCACGATCTCACCGTTGTCTATTAATTCTTGGATCTTGTGTTTCAAGGCCCAACAATATTGAGTATCATGTCCAGGTGCCCCGAAATGATAAGCACACTTCTGAGTAGAATTGAAACCCCTCCCATTAGGGTTGGCTGGTAGAAGAAGATGCGTGATTTTCTTTTAAGTAGTCAGAAGAGCAAGAATATTCTCGAGCGAGTCCCCTAAGGGTGTGAACGTTCGAGGATGCTTTACTTCTCCAGATTTAGGCAATGGAGGGTTTTAAGAATGTGCTTGAAAAGGGGAGTAGTTTTTCCTCTGTATAGGCATATTCTGATTACCTTTTTGACCTTGTAGTATCAAGGAAACATCCTCTTCGTTCTTTTTATGGACCCTCTGGGGGTTGTTTCCATAAGTTCCGAACTGGATGTGTTCAGCAACTGCCTTAAAAGCGGCTAGGTCTTGAATCTTTCCTAACTTCAACCCTATCTCAGTCATCTCTTCATGTTTGATCATTTTAGAAAATGATTTGCCAATACTCGCTAAGACTCTCTCATAAAAAGGAGCTTCTTGTATGTCTATGAAAGTTATGACCATTTCTAATACCGTCATAGAGGGAATAACTTGAGCAGAAAGTCGCCTCCACCTTTGAGCATACTCTCTGAAAGACTCATTGAACTATTTCTTGACCTTGGTAATCTGATACCAGTCAGGATACATCTGAGACTAGAAGATGTACTGAGTAAGGAAGGCATGAGCTAGCTCTTCCCAACTATGGATCTTTGAGTTGTCTAATCTGGTATACCATGAACGGGTTTCTCCAATTAGACTCTTATGGAACAGTTGCATTCTGAGCTTCTCGTCCTCTGCATAAGATCTAAGTTCTCCAATGAACACCTTCAAATGTGTGTAAGGATCCCCTAATTCGTCATAGTTTTCAAAGTCAGGGGTTTTAAATTTCTCTGGATAATGAACACCAGGGAATATACAAAGGTCGGCATATGAAACACTCCCATGTGAACGGGTGGTTTCTTCCATTTAAAGGACCTTCTTCCTGATATCACTCGTGTCTGGATCTCCTTTGAGATGGGTTTTTTCAAGGTCTTTGTTGGTTGTATCCAACTGAGGTTCCGGATTTGTTTTATCCAAACCTTGAGTTCCTCCTTGTGTATAGGATTCTGTATGTGTAGGCATCTTTGAGCCCTGAGTAGACTGATGCAATTCTTTAAGTAGGATAGCCAAATCTGTAATTTGTTTACTTAATCCGTCAAATTCTTCTCGTGAAACGGGATTAGACTTGTCAGAAGAAGACATGATTGGCTGTTGGCTCATGGCCCTTTTGGATTTTGATCGGTTAACAAGCCCAATTGTTTCCCTACAAAAAACTTATGTAGTTTAGTCTTAGGGATAATATAAATGTTTACATGCTATATGAGGTATCCGTGTTAGGAATATTATCCTACAAAATGGATGTTAGCTATTTTGTAATATAGGATAGCATGCTAATATGCATGTGCACATATTTCTTCATATTTTCCTTTACGATGAAATGATATGAAATGATATTTACATGTAAATGCTTTTACAAGTAATCGAAAATGGAAAGCATGAAGAGACTTTCCTTCGTGTTAGGTTTATCAGAGGCTAACCTATATTAGGTTTACTCTCGCGGCTTTTTGGCATGAAGGTTCCCAGATCATCGCAATCTACTTGACGGGAAGTTAATCCAGGTCTTTCAACCTGGAGCTTAACTGGGTGGTGTTTTCACGAGCCTCGTTGGAATTAGTCTTCCTACGAGTCCAGTAATCAAACACCAACAGGATAGCCTCCAGGTGGAAGAACCACACAACATACATTCACATACAACGTGTCTCACCATTTATGAAAAATGATGACATGTGCGAAGCACTAATATCACAGATTGATATTTTGTAGTGCAGTAATTAAATGCATTCGTACACATTCATCATAAATATAAATGCAACATTCACACATAAGCATATAACAGTTTTGAAAAGTTTGTAGTAGCAGCTTAAGCCCTCTTACTAGAGTCCCCAGCAGAGTCGCCACATGTCGACGTCGGGATTTTTATTTATCCCTTTTCTGTTCTTGTCTTTGGTGTTCTCATTTTATGTGAGATTTGTTTGTAAAAAGAAGTAAAAAAAGGTTCGATATGTATATGTCGATGATTTGACTATAAGCATCGCTAGTTGGTGTTTTTAACTGGTTGCACCAACGCAACCGAGAAAAGGTTTGCACATTGACCCGGTGATGTGACACTGCTAAACGGGTCTGTGAAACCGAGATTCATTTGGGTTCGGGGCTTGATTATGCGGAGGGAAGGTGTTAGGCACCCTCGACATCCGTTGTTACCAGATGTAACATGATTTTCAAGAAACTGTTATATGAATGTGTGTGTGTGTGTGTGTATGTGGATCAATGTGCAATTTATTTGAAAGTAGTGCGAGGCTTCGTTCGCACCTATATAAAAAGGGTTTGAATTTATATGAAAAAATCATTTTTAAACATGATATAGCAGTGAGGTTTTGTAAAAGAGGTTTTTCAAACTTTGTGCTCAATAGTAATTGAGACCTTTTTATACTTCCATTTTATTATTAAATGTTCAGCTTGTTTGCTTTTATTTTCTAGATGAGAAGCATCTTCGAGAAAATAATATATAGCAGTGCCAAACTCCTCATGGGCATGAAAGCCATCTAAGGAAATTCAAACACCGTGAATAATTTACAAGCTACTTACAACTAAAAATGTCCATCACGGGAATTGAATCTAGATTCAGTGGACTAAATCTGTGATCACATGATTCCTAGGCTCCCATGATGCCGCAATTTATATGAAAAGCAGTAAGCAGTTATATATATAAAAGTTGTAAATATATATATATATATATATATATATATATATATACATGATCAACCACCACGAAGCACCTCCATGGGGGATTGGAAAGTTAAATATATAAAAGCGATAAATATATATAGAGACATGATCAACAACCATGAAGCACCTCCATGGGGGATCAAAAATGTAAATAAAGCAATAAATTCGATCAACCGCCACGAAGTAAACTCCATGCGGGACTAAATGTAAATATAGCAGTAAAAACGATCAATCGCCACGAAGTAAACTCCATGCAGGACGGAATGTAAATAAAGAAGTAAAAGGCCAAGAAGTAAACTCTAGGGCTGACAGAAATTTATATATATATATATATATATATATGTATAAGTCCAGACATAAGTCTAGGCTCAATCGAGGCATAACTCGATAATGTTAGTCCATATATATAAAAATATACATATATAAGTATATATATACAGACAGAAATGAAAACCACGGACCGAAGTCCGGGCATACATGTGACGCCCCCAAAACAGGTATACAATACCCATCTTGAGTCGCCAAATATATGGTACAAAATTCAAATAAAACTTATTTATACAACAGTCGTGTGTAATACGACAAAACATAATCTAAGAGTTTTTAATAAGAATATTGTCATCTAGACAATATCCACACTCAATGGAGTCCTCGTTACATTTATTGTCACACTATTTAACAGAATAATGAGGACTACTAATGCTATCATCTGGACCGTCACTCCGTTCCCCGACTAGTCCCATCTATATTCTCATTTCCTGAAGAGAACAATGAAGCAAAGGGTGAGCTCAAATAACCCAGTAAGAAATATTATGACTAAGATAATGCAGAATAAATTATCCTTAGCCTTCAATGGTATAACAACTGATAGAATATAAAAGACAACCAGTTTTAGATCAACAATTGCAGCAGAATAAGCAATCCATTAGAAGAGTCAAGTACATCATAAAATCTACTATCTTCTATGATTTAAAAAGTTTTTCATCAACTTTATCGCTGAGACTCAGCTTAATAAATAAAATTGAATCATCCTTGCACGATGGCCAAGGATATTCATGTAATCATCAATGGCCATGATTATACCGAATAATCCCTGGTCATAATCATACCAACAATAGTCCATCAATGAACTACATGCCAATGAGGACTTTTATCACATCATTTTTTACATTACGGTCATGATTATACCGAATAATCCCTGGTCATAATCATACCAAGTCCATCTATGCACGTAAGCCAAAGATGACTTTCATCACAATATAAGCATGAGGATGATAACAATGACATAATAATTCAATAAAACAAGTTCAAGGATAAATTTTAAAGATTTATAATTTAATTTATCCAGAAATCAATAACGTTCAAATTGTCAACATGATACTGCTTTGTGGAGTAAAATTCAAGAATGATATTCATGTACCAAAAATAATTTGGACAGAAAAGAAATATATTTTTCAGGTAAATAGTACCATGTGAATAGTACTTCGGGAATAGCACCTCATGAATAGTATCTCTGCATAAAAAGTGCCCCAAATACCCGAGTGAATAATACTAGAGTGAATAGTAATCGAGTGAATAGTAACCCGTAAATAGTAACTCATGAATAGTACTCCGGCATAAAAAGTGTCCCGAATACCCGAGTGAATAATACTAGAGTGAATAGTAACTAAGTGAATAGTAACCCATAAATAGTAACTCGTAAAAGAAAAATACCAACGAAAATGATATTCCATGACGAGTACAAAAGAAATGATATCTCATACGAGTATAATAGAATATATGAAATTGCAAATGGATTTTCACCCGCCATGCGGTAATCCACGTAGACAGATCATTTCCACAATTTAATAAAGAATGAATACGAAGGGTCATTCACCATGCATGCGGTAGTCCGCGTAGACAAGATATTCTAATATAATAATAAAGAATGGAATAATAGAAGAATTCACCATGCATGGGGTAGTCCGCGTAGACAGGTTATTCCAACAGAATAATAAAGAATATAATAATAAAAGAATTCACCAGGCATGCGGTAGTCCGCACAGACAGGTTATTCCAACAGAATAATAAAGAATGGAATAACAGAAGAATTCACCAGGCATGCGGTAGTCCGAACAGACAGGTTAGTCCAACAGAATAATTAAGAATGGAATAACAGAAGAACTCACCAAGCATGCGGTAGTCCGCACATACAGGTTATTCCAACTGAATAATAAAGAATGGAATAACAGAAGAATTCACCATGCATGCAGTAGTCCGCGTAGACAGGTTATTCCAACAGAATAATAAAGAATGGAATAACAACTCTTACGAGTATTGAAAGAAAATAACTCTCTTCATGAATACAAAAGAAATAATACCCCTTACCTCAAAAAAAGACTAGATACTGGAATAGTGAGGTAGTAGACTTCTCTTCTTTTTCTCTCTATAATTTCTCTCTATAATAATTGCTCTTGTGAGACTTAGTGAATTGGTGAGAAATGAAGGAAGAATGAGCTTCTATTTATAGGAAAATATAATTTCAATAATTACATGTTTTGGGGCTCGAAATATTACAGTATAATACTTCTTCTTTTTCTTCATTTTTAATTTAGTCCTGGAAGTATTATCAAACTTGCACCACCTCCCCTAATAGTAAATCATGTGAATTATTAGTTCATTCATGTGACTCAATAGTATAATCATGTGAAAAAACTAATTACAGTATAGTACCTTCAACTATACCTCCATTTTTAATTTAGTCATGCAAGTATTATCAATCTTGCACAACCTCCCCTAATAGTTCATGAATGTGAATCAATAGTACACACATGTAAGCAAATAGTTATAATCATGTGAATTAATAGCAATTAATTGCTCATTTATCCGATTAATTACCCGATTGGTCAGTATAACTTCCAAACATCAATTATTATCGAAATAAATGTTGATTTTCACTAACATTAATAATTCCAACACAATGGAACTATCAATTTCATCTTTAATCAACACGAACTTATTCATCATTAATATTATAACGCACAATATTTAACAATCGGGTTGTTCCTGGAAGAGAGGGGCTTTCGATAAGGATTTCTCCTATAGCGTTAGATTAGATTATCTAACCTCTCCTCGTGAACTTCTAGACATTGTCAATATTGTAAATAATAATATGAATAACTTTGCCATCTCAATTATTGATTTAATAATATAACATATTATACTGATGATAATCTTGTGACAATAATTGAATCAATAATATAAGAGAGATATGATGCAAAGCAATTATTGTAGAAATAATTGAGTATAATCGAGTGACTTCTTACGTAAGCATCAATAATCAATACCGCGTCTGCTACTATGCAACCACAGCGTATTCTTGTACTTTTACTACTAGGGTAGTTCAGCGGTTTAATCGGTAACACTTTCGTCGTTATTTTTATAAAATGATAATTTTGTCATTTTCTAACTACGATACACTACTTACGCTAGGGTCCACTAATGATTGTCTTTGTCAAATACGGATATTCCCGACAAAAAGAATATTCTCCGACCAAACGAATATTTTATAACAACTTGCATACTTTGCAAAATTTTCACATATCACCCTTAACTTTAACCTTTTATCAATCTAACCATTTACGAAATAAAATAATAATTATAAGAAAATAAAATACTTTCATTTCATAAAATTCAAGGTCTTACAATACACACACAACAAGACACTCAATGTGAAGAATAATGTGTGCAAAGATGAAGAGAAAGGCTTTATAGAGTGTAAGAAGGCTTATAGTGGGCTGCAAAAGAAAACTTCTATGACTCTAAGTGGATGAACACTTGGCTCCCGCCGGTAAAAATATAACTATATGTGAGCTAATAAGTGTTTAAAATGAGAAAGCACTCAATATGGGATGTGTACATAGCAAATTTGACAGGGCTTCCTCGCCTTTTCCTCTTGAATTATGGCCACCCCAAGCTCTATATTTATAGAGCTGGTGGCCACAGGTGTACCTGCGGCTACCCGGGATGCCCCGAGCTCTGCGGGTCCCGCCGTCTCGAAGTATGTGAACTCGTGCACTGTGATGTCTGCTCGAACTTGCAGAACTTCAATACGAGCATCCGATTGAGGTGTACAAGACATTTTTCAGACCGCCGTTAACGAGAGTTACGCAATGACATGGGATTAGAGGTTGTACGAAGTCAGGAAGAAAGGACCATGCCTATGGTCTTCAAGCTTCAAATTATATCCTGTGGCGCCCCCAAAATTTCAGACACTCATATCTCGAATTTTGGTGCATCACGCTACTACTACGAATATCTTACAAAATCATTAACAACGAAAATAATAGAATAATTTACATTGATGTAATATAAATATTCACGTCCCAAGGTACCGTAGAATCACATTACTACAACAATTACGTGATTAGCTTAACATAGCTTAATCATTCTTGAATACATCATAATCATTATAACAATAATAACAATACTTCTAGTCTTAAGGACTAAGTTATTCGCCGCTTGCTTGCCTTTCCCTTGTCCTTTCCTGAAATACCGCCTTGCTTTTGCCTTAAGCTGTAATGTTTTAGGAAGCAAGAATGAGAAACAAATTTGCCCAAAGAAGTAATATAGCTAGAAGAACAAGCAAGCATAACATTTGAATCTTTCATGGGTATAATAATAATTGATAGTTCAAGGATATCAAGAATATCAAGAGTATTCAATAGGTGTCACTATGGATGAAGAATATCAACAAAATTTCGTGGATTTTCTCATTTCAAGATTCAACATAATTGGAGTACCGAAAGCGGTCACTAAGGACCAAGAACTCTTACTAGAATTAGCGATATTACATCTGTAATCCACCATCCACGAAAGTACATCGGTGATCAGCTTAAAGTACCCTATGTTATGCATAACATTTAATCATACTCGTATGCACGCGTCGGTTCATTAAGCAATATATAATTTACCCTTCTATGAGGGTTGTTCATCTCGAAGAGATTTACGATAGTCCGCACTCAAATCAATCGGTTTGGATAGCTCTTTAACTCATAATAATAGTCTAAGCCAGAATCAAGGGCTTAGAGCAGCTTTTTTTTCATCATGCATTTAGGAATGATAAGTCCAATGCTTACAACAACGTCAAGGTATACAAGTGATTTTCGAATAGAAAATGATATTTGCTTGTTAAAATATGATTGATATGACAACAATTCAACGATAAAGTGTGTGAATTTAAGGAATTTGCAACACAACAATAATAGTGTTGGATACTTGCTCAATGTAAATTTGAGTGAGGTTAGGAACTTGCCCAACAATAACAATAAGTTAGGGATAGAAAACTTACATGATATAAGTAACAAGTTTTAGGGATAGGAACTTGCCTTTTAGCGTTGATTACTACTAATAGCGAAAATCACCTCAACGAACTATGTCCATCTATTCATGTAAGTCTGGTATTATTAGCCAAACACACTTGATATATATCAATAACATGTACACATAACACATCTTTCTTTCTATCTCATTGTACCCATCAAAACTCATAACGGTGACACTTAACATGCTCATACTATCGACCACCGCTAGCGTATTCATAATCTTTCTTCCTCGAAGTGCTAAGAGGTTCATTGCTTTAGGTAGACCATAACGCCTATTAATCCCAATGAGACCTTCTTCTACGCATGTTTGCAAGTATTAGATTTATTTTCCCGAAGTTGGTACAACTCTCCACTTAGAACTTATTCGTGTACTAATAGTTTACAATAGTATAGGAGTAGTTATTAATCCATCCTCATATCAAGTTATGATGCTGTCTCCGAGTTCCAGGACATCTCGCCATGTCCGAAGATATTATGACTTGTCCGAAGACAACATGCTTCGTCCGAAGACATCACGCTTTGTCCGAAAACATCACGCTTTGTCCGAAGACATCACGCTCTGTCCGAAGACATCACGCTTTGTCCGAAGACATCACGCTTTGTCTGAAGACATCACGCTCTGTCTGAAGACATCACGCTCTGTCCGAAGATATCACGCTTTGTTTGAAGACATCATGCTTTGTCCGAAGACAGCTCCTTCAGAGACTTCGGTCTACACTATTTCGACAAAGTTTAAGTTCGTCGGGTTAATTTCAGTAAGACTTTACTATATGCATACAACCTAAGGGAATTTCTTAATGCATGATCTAATATGACCGAACCCATCGGTTGGTTCTTGGCACGGCAAAATTGCACCCCATGGATTTCGTAAGCGATGAACATGCTCTGCTTTTTGCAGAGTAGTCACAACTTGATTCCAGACAATTTTTAACGTATTCACGCACGAAGGTAAACTTTCTAAACACCCTATATCATGTTAATTCATCATACTTGACCTATTAATCTGAAAAACAAGAATCAACAAGACTCAAGTTAAGAACGGAGTAGAAACTATACCTTCTCGAGCTTTAACCTTGATATCTCACACACTGATTTGGTAATGCTTAGCAACTAAGAATTCTTTACTCAGATTTCTCCAACACTCTTGTCGCTAAAACAGACTGCCCTAGTGGCTTGTATTTAAAGAGAAAACATGGACCAGACACTTGCTTTACCCAAATGTTGGGATTCATGGTGCAATAGAAATGAATAATGGTTATTTAAGGAGTTGTTCAATCACTCCATACCAGCCACTCAGCTAGCCATGCATGCCTAGGATTAGCAGCTTGAAAATTTGCGTAAATAGAGTTTAGGCTACTGTCCTTTGTACCTGGCGACCCTAATTTGGGGACAAGAGAACAGATCTCAGACATAGACAAGGGGCTAGTCGGTCAGGCCCACTGCCCCATGCCACATTTCAATTTAACCAATGCTTGTACTCCCAGTTAACTATTTTGTTGGGTTCTGAATTGGATTCTAAATATCCCAAGTTATTGGGCTAACTTAACAGTCCATCAATTAACTTATTGGGCTAGACTCCCAATTCATTATTTGGACCTTAAACATGCAATTCCTTACTCATCCTTCACTAAGTCCATCATTGTGTCACACAAGACATTTCATGAACCTATCTTATCGATCATCAACAGCTCAATTTTAATTCAATTGAGTTACTCTCCTCATGCCACGTAAGCATTTATAAAATAAATAATTCACCGGCTCTATTTAATAATAAAATTAAATCATAAAATTTACGGGTATGGACCGAAGGATATCAACAAAATCTTAGGATTTATTCATTTCGAGGTTCAACATAATTGAATACTGAGCAGTCACTAAGGACCAAGAACTCTTACTAGAATTAACAGTATTACACTGTAATCCAACATCCACGAGTACATCAGGTGATCAGCCTAAGGTACCCTATGTTATGCATAACATTTAATCATACTCATGTGCGCACGTCGGTTCCCCGACAATATATAATTTCCCCTTCTATGAGGGTTGTTCATCTCAGTAGATTTACGATAGTCCGCACCAAATCAATCGGTTTGGATAGCTCTTTAACTCATAATAATAGTCTAGCCGAATCAAGGGCTTAGACAGTTTTTCATCATGCATTGAGGAATGATAAGTCCAATGCTTACAACAACGTCAAGGTATACAAGTGATTTTCTAATAGAAGCAGATATTTGCTTGATAAAATATGATTGATATGACAACAATTCAACGTATGAAGTGTGTGAATTAAGGAACTTACAACACAGTAATAATAGTGTTCAGATACTTGCTCATTGTAAATTTGAGTGAGGTTTCCCAACAATAACAATAAGTTAGGGATAGAAAACTTGCATACTTGAAATCAAGGTAGAGTAAGAAACTTGCCTTTAGCATTGATTACTACTTTTAGCGAAAATCACCTCAACGAACTATGTCTGTCCTATTCATGTAAGTATAGGTATTCATTAGCCAAACACACTTGATATATATCAACAACATGTACACATAACACATTTTTCTTTCTATCTGTTGTACCCATCAAAACTCATAATGGTACACTAACATGCTCATACTATTGACCCTTCGCTAGCTTATTCATAATCTTTCTTCCTCAAGTTTTAGGAGGTTCATTGCTTTAAGTAGACCATAACGCCTATTAATCCCACCGACCTTTTCTACGCGATATTTGCAAGTATTAGATTTATTTTCCGAAGTTGGTAAAATTCTCTACTTAGAACTCATTCGTGTACTAATAGTTTACGACAAAGTATAGGAGTATTTATTAATCCATCCTTATATCAAGTTACGATCTTTTGTCTCGAAGTTTCGGACATCTCGCCATGTCCAAAGATATTATGGCTTGTTAGAAGACAACATGCTTCGTCCAAGACATCGCGCTTCGTTCAAGACATCACGCTTCTGTCTGAAGACATTACGCTCGTTCAAGACATCACGCTTTGTCCGAAGACATTACGCTCTGTCCAAGACATCACGCTTTGTCCAAGAGATCACGCTCGTCCAGAAGACATTACGCTCGTCCAAGACATCACGCTTTGTCCGGGCAGCTCCTTCGAGACTTCGGTCTACACTACTTCGACAAGGTTTAATTCGTCGGGTTAATTTAAGACTTTACTATATGCATCCAACCTAAGGGAATTTCTTAATACAAGGTCTGACACGACCGAACCCATCAGCATGGTTCCTAAGCATGGTGCAGCTGCACCCCATGGATTTCAGTAGCGGTGAACATGCTCTATTTTGCAGAGTAGCCACAACTTGATTCCAGACAATTTTTAACGTATTCATGCACGACGGTAAACTTTCTAAACACCCTTTATCCTGCTAATTCATCATACTTGACCTAATAATCTGAGAATCAACAAGACTCAAGTTATGAACGGAGTAGAAATTATACCTTCTCGAGCTTTAACCTTGATATCTCACACACTGATTTGGTAATGCTTAGCAACTAAGAATTCTTTACTCAGATTTCTCCAACACTCTTGTCGCTAAAATAGACTGCCCTAGTGGCGTGTATTTAAAGAGAAAACATGGACCAGACACTTGCTTTACCCAAATGTTGGGATTCATGGTGCAATAGAAATGAACAATGGTTATTTAAGGAGTTGTTCAATCACTCCATACCTGACCACTCATTAGCCATGCATGCATGCCTAGGATTAGCAGCTTGAAAATTTGCGTAAAGAGAGTTTAGGCTACTATCCTTTGTACTTGGCGACCCTAATTTGGGGACAAGAGAGTAGATCTCAGACATGGACAAGGGCTAGTAAATCAGAACCCCCCACGCACGCCACATTTTAATTTAACCAATACTTGTACTCTCGGTTAACTATTTTGTTGGATTCGATTGGATTCTAAATATCCCAAGTTTATTGGGCTAACTCAAAAGTCCATCAATTAACTTATTGGGCTAGACTCCCAATTTATTATTTGGACCTTAAACATGCAATTGCTTACTCATCCTTCACTAAGTCCATCATTGTGTCACACAAGACATTTCATGAACCTATCTTATCGATCATCAATGTTTCAATTTTAATTCAATTGAGTTACTCTCCTCATGCCACGTAAGCATTTGTAAAATAAATAATTCGCCGGCTCTATTTAATAATAATATTAAATCATAAAATTTACGGGTATTATATCCTCTCCCCCTTATAAAAATTCTGTCCCCGGAATTGATACAGGGTTATACGAAAAAATGGGGATAGTCTCTCCTCATCCTATCTTCTAATTCCCACGAGGCCTCTTCGACATCATGGTTTCGCCAAACAACCTTAACAGAAGATATAACTTTATTTCTTAGCATTTGCTCTTTCTTATCTATTATCTGAACAGGAATTTCTTTATATGCCAGATTCTTCTCTACTTGAATGGGCTCATAGGAAATTACGTGCTTATAGTCAGACTTGTACGGTCGTAGTACGGAAATATGAAACACGTTTTGGATGTGTTCCAGTTCGGGTGGCAAAGAAACTTTGTATGCCACTTCGCTCACTCGCTTCAATATCTCGAATGGCCCTATGAACCTCGGACTCAATTTTCCTTTCTTTCCAAATCTGATCTTTCCCTTCCACGTAGATACCTTCAAAAACACATAACTACCGACTTCAAAGTCTCGGTTCTGACGATGCAAGTCGGCATACTTCTTTTGGCGATCTTGAGTTGCTACCAATTTGCCCCTTATTGTTGCTACCACGTCGGCCGTTTGCTGGACTAATTCTGGTCCAAAAAGTCGTCGTTCTCCGACTTCATCCCAACATAATGGCGTCCTGCACTTTCTCCCGTAAAGAGCTTCATATGGCGGCATACCGATACTCGTATGATAGCTATTATTGTGTTTAATTCTACTAATGGTAAATGGTCGTCCCAATTCCCCTTGAAGTCCATCACGCAAGCTCTCAGCATGTCCTCCAACGTTTGTATGGTTCGTTCACTTTGCCCGTCAGTTTAAGGGTGATAGGCAGTACTCAATCTCAATTGAGTTCCCATTCGTTCCTGCAAACTTTTCCAGAATTTTGACGTGAAACGCGGATCTCGATCGGAGACAATCGACACCGGCATTCTATGTCGCGATACGATTTCCTTTACATACAAGCTTGCTAATTGGTTCAAATTGAATCGAATCTTGATGGGTAGAAAATGAGCTGTCTTTTTTAGTCGGTCCACAATGACCCAAATGGCATCGTAACTCTTTTGTGTAACCGGAAGTCCAACCACGAAATCCATCGTAATGTGCTCCCATTTCCATTCTGGTATTTCCAGCGGTTGAAGTAATCCACATGGCCTCTGGGGTTCTGCTTTGACTCTTTGACAAGTAAGACATCTGCTAACACACGCTGCAACCTCTCTTTTCAAATTAGGCCACCAAAAATGGTGTCGAAGATCCTGGTACATTTTTGTGCCTCCTGGATGTACGGAATACGTCGTATTGTGTGCTTCGTGTAGGATTTCCACTCTCAGTTCGATTACAGCTGGCACCCATACTCAACCCTCGAATCTCAATATACCATCCTTATCTACTTTAAACCTTTCTTCCTTATCTTCTACTATTCTCTTCTTTATCTTCTCACATTCTTCATCTTTCTCTTGTGCTTCCTTCATTCTATCCAATAACGTCGGGTGAGCTCTCATCATGAGAAATCTTCCTTCCGCTTCTCTTGTTTCCTCCACCTCTATTTCCAACCTTTCCATTTCTCTTATTAAATCCTCTTGAGTTGTCAATGTGAATAACTTCTCCCTTCCTTTTCTACTCAAAGCGTCGGCTACAACGTTTGCTTTCCCCGGGTGATAAAGAATTTCACAGTCGAAGTCCTTGAGCAGTTCCAACCATCTTCTTTGTCGCATGTTCAACTCCTTCTGTGTGAAGATATATTTCAGACTCTTGTGATCCGTATATATCTCACATTTCTCTCCATACAAATAGTGCCTCCAAATCATCAATGCAAAGACTACCGCCGCTAACTCCAGGTCATGGGTAGGGTATCGTTTTTCAAAATCTTTCAACTATCGTGAGGCATATGCAATGACCTTTCCATGTTGCATTAGCACACAACCAAGTCCTCTATGCGATGCATCACTATACACCACAAATCCTCCGTATCATCCGGTAATGATAATACAGTAGCCTCACTCAAACCTCCTCTTCAATTCTTGGAAACTCTCCTCGCATTTCTCCGTCCATACAAACTTCTCTCTGTCTTCTTCGTTAGATTGGTGGTGGGTTGCTATCTTAGAAAAATCTTGGATAAATCTTCGATAGTACCCGGCTAAACCTAAGAAACTCCTAACTTCTGTTGGCGTCTTCGGCTGTTCCAAGTTACTTACCGCTTTGACCTTTGCAGGATCCACGGAAATTCCATTTTGATCTATCACGTGTCCTAGAAACTGGACCCTTTCCATCCAAAATTCACATTTTGAAAATTTTGCATACATCTTCTCCCTTCTCAATGCTTCCAATACCAACTTCAGGTGTTCGGCGTGCTCTTCTTTTGTCTTTGAATAAATCAAAATGTCATCGATAAATACTACTACAAACTTATCTAAGTATGGCTTGAAAACCCGGTTCATCAAGTCCATGAACGCTGCCGGAGCGTTGGTTAACCCAAATGACATCACTAAAAATTCGTAATGTCCGTAGCGAGTTCGAAACGTCGTCTTTTGTATGTCCTCCTCTCGCACTTTCAACTGATGATAACCCGTTCGTAAATCTATTTTGGAAAAACACTTCGCTCCCTTCAGTTGATCGAAAAGGTCGTTTATCCTTGGCAATGGATATTTATTCTTAATTGTCACTCGGTTCAACTACCGATAATTGATACAGAGTCTCATCGATCCATCCTTTTTCTTTACAAACAACACTGGTGCTCCCCAAGGAGACACACTTGGCCGAATGTAACCCTTATCTAGCAACTCTTGCAATTGAATCATCAATTCCTTCATTTCTACTGGCGCCATACGATATGGGGCTTTTGAAATTGGTGCGGTTCCCGATGCTAAGTCTATTATGAATTCAGTTTCTCTGTCTGGCGGAAGGCCAGGCAGTTCGTTTGGAAACACGTCTTGAAAATCTTTTACCACTAATATATCTTTCATTTCTATCCTCTTTTGATGAATGTCCACTATATAGGCTAAATAACCCACACATCCTTTCTTTAACAATTTCTTGGCCTGCATCATCGTAAGGCAACACGATTGCTTGAGCGATGAGCTACCAGAAAACACTACCTTAGGCCCGATTTGAGGTCCGAAGGTTCACACCCTTCTTTCGACAATCGATTATCGCAGCGTGGTAGGATAACCAATCCATTCCTAATATTACATCAAACTCTCCCGGTTTAATCGGAATTAAGTCTACGTCAGGATTCAGTGACCTCTAATGTTTGCACAATAGTTTCGGTAAATAAACTCTATGGGAATTACCTCCTTATTCGCAATCTCTACGTTCAATGAGTTTTCTAAATGTTCGGGAGGTATGTTTAGTCGATTAGCAAATTCTTCGCATTACATAAAGGAATAGGTAGCACCGAATCAAATAATACATAGGCGTTTATATTATTGATTGGGAGAATACCGACACCACGTCCCTTTCATTCACTGCGTCTCGGCGGTCATGTTAAAGGTTGAGGCGTTAAATTCGGTTGGATTGCGTTGGTCTGCCGATCATCGACTTCTTTCGCCCCTCACATTGGCGCTTCCTCCGTTGCTCCCTTTCTTTGGGCAATCCTTGATTTGATGCTCGGTTGAGCCACACTGAAACATCCCTTGCTCCTCTTGACTTGGCGGTTAGGTGAAATGTGCCCTTCTTGGCGCGATTGTAGCGAGATGTTGCCCCTTCCAAAGATTCCCTTGATGGTTTTTCCCATATTTCGAGCAAGCTTCACTTCTTTCTTGAATCCTCCTTGATAATTTTTCGATTGGTTGATGCTTCGGTGGTTGGTGTTGTTATCGTTGTTGCGGTTATCCCATTTCCTCTTTCCCAAATAACTTCCACCACTCGCTACTCCTCCACGAGTCTCTCCTCCAAAGATTCTTGTTCTCCTTCTCCTTGTTGTATTGGCTCAATGCCTCGCTACCTCCCTCAAGCAATTATCGCCTTCTCCAATAAGGTGGCGAAAAGAGTCAATTTGAAGGATCGATACCTTATTGAACAACGTGGTTTTAGTCCAAGTTTGAGCGTCGAGCTTTCCTTTCTTGATGTCTACTTGATGTGTTGCGAATCGCGCGAGTTCATTGAACTTGGCCGCATCATCGTGCCACTTATCATCTCCCCTTGTTTTAGTTCTAGAAACTTTACCTCCATCCTATTCTTCATGCTCTTGGAAGTAATTCTCGAAGAACAAAGTCTTAAACCTTTCCTGGGTTATAGTCCCTTCTCCGCTCTCGTTGATTTGCTTCCCACCGTAGTTTGCTTCACCCCTCATCATATATATAACACGGTTTTCGGTCTTCACCCACACGAGCAATGGCGAAGGCTTTTCCATTTCTTGATCCACGTTTGCTTTACGATAGAATTGGTAGTACCCATGAATTAGGAGGTCCTACGCTTTCTTAAAGTCCTTGAAGTTTACAACAGGAGCTACTTGGGGAGCGGGTGGTACTTGTTCATTTCTTCCCTAAGAGCCTCCCCTAACAAATCCACAAGCCTCCGAATGGGATCTACTTGTCCTCTCTCATCATTGAATGACTCTTCTCGGAGCAAGGTTAATCTACATCCGGGCGGCATTTTCCTACATTGAGACACTCCCATTTTATTATCTAATTATATTACTTAAACAATTTTCCATAAAAGGAATAAGATTTGAATACATTTCAGAACAAGATCATTTATATTCATATGCCAAATTGTTACATTAATTGATTATCTCCAGCATACTTCTATAAATGACACAACTTATCCCCTAATATCACAAAAGATGGGGACAACCATTAACATACTACCCCTCTAACATAACTCAAAAGTTTGGGGTTTACAACATCTCACATTCTACATAAGGATTACCACAACAGATAATACATTACACAACGAACTACAACTAATAACTTTTAGCGCCTAGACTTATTCTATCATTCTACGCTCCACGGCGCTCTGGTACTCCCTCTGAGTAATGTGCACCACCACATCTCGACTTATGGTGTGCAGGGTCTGTCCCTGCTCTGTTGGGTAGTGATTTACCCCACCAATCAGTCCCTCCATGGCCGTGCGCAATGCATAGCTCATCCTGTCCATCTTCCTCCTTTTGCACCTCACTTCATCTTCTAGATCGTTAGCCCTATCATTGGCCCCTTTCCACTTTTCTTCGAAATGGATCCTATCCATTACTTCCATCCTTAATTGAGTACGGATAGCTTCCTTCTCTGTCCCCTCGCTCAACCCCTCTGCTCCATCTCTTCCAACTTCCCGCCAGATTCTACATTCCTAGCCACCGCCTTGTGAAACATAGCCCCATCTGGATTCCCCGCCTCCTTACGGTGAACAATCTCTACTTCCATCACCAGATTACTAACTTTCTCCTGGTGGTCTTCGTCCTTGACTTTTGGAATTCGGAATCTCATCTTTGGCCTCGACCTCTAACTTCTCAACTTTGCACCCTAATTCTAAAATCTGCTCCTCATACTCCCCCAACATCCTATCCTCAAAAGTAGCCTCGTTGGAGTCCCCCATGGGCTCATCCACCATACGATCCTCCTCTGGATCAGACTCTTCGGGTATTGGCTCTATCTCATCTTCTTCGTCATCATCATCGATAGGAACTACCGTTGATATAGGCTCTGCTATCAATGGTGCCTCATATACCACGTGTATGTCACGCGGCTCCTCTTCTACTACTCGGCTAGGTCCTCCCATGTCAGTCATCCTACAATCACCAACACAAGACAAAACAACCAACAACTCCATTAGAATCATAAGTTCATTGTATAGAATGAAGTTATATTCTGTAACACGCTAAATCCATCTCTATGAAAACTCTATATGAGTTTCATCCCTTTCTATCTTCTGAGTTCTCCTCAGTTATAATCTAGGGGCTCTCGCTCCCAAGGTACCATAACCATTACTACAACCATTCTGTGATTAGCTTAACATAGCTTAATCATTCTTGAATACATCATAATAACGATAATAATAATACTTCTAGTCTTAAGGGCTAAATTATTATGTCGCCTTGCCCTTTCCCTTGTCCTTTCCTGAAGTACCGCCTTGCTCTGCCTTAACTATAATGTTTTAGGAAGCAAGAATGAGCAACAAGTTTGCCCAGCAAGCAATATAGCTAGAAGAACAAGCAGTTATAGCATTTGAATCTTTCAAAGGTATAATAATAATTAATAGTTCAAGGATATCAAGAATACCAAGAGTATTCAACGGGTGTCGCTATGGATGAAGGATATCAACAAAATCTCAGATTTATTCATTTCGAGGTTCAACATAATTGAATCGAAGCGGTCACTAAGGACCAAGAACTCTTACTAGAATTAACAAAGATTACACTGTAATCCAACATCCACGAAAGTACATCGGTGATCGACCCTAAGGTACCCTATGTTATGCATAACATTTAATCATACTCATGTGCATGCGTCGGTTCCCCAGGCAATATATAATTTCCTTCTATGAGGGTTGTTCATCTCAAAGTAGATTTACGATAGTCCGCACCAAATCAATCGGTTTGGATTGCTCTTTAACTCATAATAATAGTCTAGCCGAATCAAGGGCTTAGACAGTTTTTCATCATGCATTGAGGAATGATAAGTCCAATGCTTACAACAACGTCAAGGTATACAAGTGATTTTCGAATAGAAGCAAATATTTGCTTGATAAAATATGATTGATATGACAACAATTCAACGTATGAAATGTGTGAATTAAGGAACTTGCAACACAGTAATAATAGTGTTCGGATACTTGCTCATTGTAAATTTGAGTGAGGTTGCCCAACAATAACAATAAGTTAGGGATAGAAAACTTGCATACTTAAAATCAAGGTAGAGTAAGAAACTTACCTTTAGCGTTGATTACTACTAATAGCAAAAATCAAGGTAGAGTAAGAATTCTTTACTCAGATTTCTCCAACACTCTTATCACTAAAACGGACTGCCCTAGTGGCTTGTATTTAAAGAGAAAACATGGGCCAGACACTTGCTTTACCCAATATTGGGATTCATGGTGCAATAGAAATGAACAATGGTTATTTAAGGAGTTGTTCAATCACTCCATACCGGTCACTTAGCTAGCCATGCATGCCTAGGATTAGCGACTTGAAATTTATGTAAAGAGAGTTTAGAGCTCTTTGTTCTTTATACTTGGTGACCCTAATTTGGGGACAAGAGAGTAGATCTCGAGACATGGACAAGGGCTAGCCTAATTGGTGCCCCATCCGCCCCCACGCCACATTTTAATTTAACCAATACTTGTACTCTCGATTAACTATTTTGTTGGATTCCAATTGGATTCTAAATATCCCAAGTTTATTGGGCTAACTCAAAAGTCCATCAATTAACTTATTGGGCTAGACTCCCAATTTATTATTTGGACCTTAAACATGCAATTGCTTACTCATCCTTCACTAAGTCCATCATTGTGTCACACAAGACATTTCATGAACCTATCTTATCGATCATCAACAGCTCAATTTTAATTCAATTGAGTTACTCTCCTCATGCCACGTAAGCATTTATAAAATAAATAATTCGCCGGCTCTATTTAATAATAATATTAAATTATAAAATTTACGGGTATTACATAAGGGGTGGGTTTAAGATCCAGACCGTATATATAATATGTATATATATATATAAGATCTGGATCTTAAGCTCACCCCTTATTTAACTCTCTCTCAGCTCACCCCCTTTAGTAGCAATTTGAGCAACGATTCGGTCCATCGCTATATGTTTGATGCAATAAGCTATATGTTAGATGACGGTTCTACATATAGCGACGGACCAAATCATCGCCCGGTCCATCGCTAAGGGGAGTGTACAAGTTGAGCTAGATAAAGGGGTGAGTTTAAGATCGAGATGAAGTATATATATATATATATATATATATATATATATATATATATATATATATATATATATATATATATATATATATATATATATTAACCAAAACTAAGATAACTTCTAACGACGGTTTTGAAAAAGCAGGTAAATGGGGAGTCCAAATAATAAGTCAAATTTACAAAGAATACTTACATGACACCCCAAAATAGGTATACATCACCCATTACGAGTTGTCAATACACTGCATGCGAAACAACTACAACTTTATTATTACAAAGAAGAAAGCTGTGAGTTTAAATAAAGATATTGTCATCTAAACAATATCCACATACAAATAAATCCTCATCATAATTATTGATACATTATTTTACAAAAATGGTGAGGACTACTAAACAACTCTCTAAAATTATCATTCCATACCCCGACTCGTACTCGCTACATTCTCGCCTCCTGAGAAGAAAAATGGAAAAAAAGGAAAAGGGTGAGCTCAACTAGCCCAGTAAAGAATATTATGACTAAGATAATATACAACAAATTATCGTTAGTCTTCAACAGGGAAAAATTTAATAGAATACAATAGACAACAAGTTTTAAATCAATACTCGCAGCGGAAAATATTAATTCATAGAAGAGTTACGTAGAGGATGAAATCTATTAATATCTATGAATTTAACGATCCATCATCAATATTTTAATCTTCGTAACATCAATCAATATATATCCGAATCATATATTCATCCTTGCACTCTGAGGCCAAGGACATTCACCCGATTGGTCATGTTCATCTAAACCCCGCTTTCATCTTTTCACACTACGGGCCAAAGATATTCATCGAAAAACATTCATCTTTACACTCTGAGTGCAAAACATATTCATCGAAATCATTCATCTTTGCACTACTGGGCCAAAGATATTCATAATATCATCATTTAAGGCCGAGGATGATGAAAAATATTTTTAAAGAAACGAATCCAAATGAATCAAAATGACAAGGATTAAGGATTAAGGATTAAGTACTTTGTTTTATCCACGCCCAAAAATACCTCAAAAATAATCATAGTGGTGTAAAATTCAAGAATGATCAAAACATGGATACAATCAAAGCTAGTATCTAGAATAGATATTTTGGAATGAAAAGAAAATTTTTCATTTTCGATGAATAGTCTTTATTCGATTCGTGAATAGTATCAAGATATCGTGAATAGTGCAGTTATCGTGAATAGTAACTCAGACACCAAAAGTTCCAAATTTGATAAAACTTGAGATCAATATTTCAAAGATAATGATATTGAATAAATAATATCATTACTTAAAAAATAATAATATCCCTTACCTCGGAAAAGACAAAGATTTCTAATGGAATACTGGATATAGGTTATAACTTGAACTTTCACCGTATAGCAATACTCAAAGTATACTCAAAATACTCACAAGAATACGCTCGATAATATAGAGAGAGAGAAAACTTCAGTTTCTGGCGTGATTTTCAATTCTAACCTAAGCACCTATTTATAGGAAAATGCTTAGAACATCAAAGCAGAAAATTTAATAAATTAATAATATTAATTTCCACATCTTCCTACGCATACTAGAGATCTGAATTCAGCCATCCTAACACATGTTAAATGAGTCCCAACAATGAAAAAAACGTTTTTTGTAATTAAAATTATTTTAAACTTCCAAAATTAATTATTTTGAGACTTTGAAACTTCAATAATTCATAATAAATAGCCCTTTTATCAGAAAATTTGAATCTCGCGAGTTTTTATAGGAAATTCAATTCTCTACAACTTTACAGAAGAAAGTTTTTCCAAATTCCAAAACAGAAATTGACCGAAATCTACAAAGCAGGCGATTTTAGAGGCTATATAGTCAAATTTCAAATAATAAATGGGGTCCATGACATGTTTAATATGTTTTAAACATTTATTGCAACAAAAATACTCTTCCTCCTCGTATATTCATATATCCCATATTTGTTGTAAAAATATCACCATTATTATATTATTAAAATATAATAATGTATATATATTTAAATAAATTATTTTATCGAGAAAAAGATAAAATTTCAATTTTCAACAATTGTCACATTAAAATTTTTCTATCTATATCCACATAAAATCAATATTTTCCTCATCATATGAATCAATAATTAATTATTCACAAATAATATTACGTAATCACAATATTGACAACCGTGCGGTTCAGAAAGAGGGGGCTTTCCAATAAGAATTTCTCCTCATCTTGATGCGCAATTAGGTGACCAAACCTCTCCTTAGGCAGAACTTTCTAGACATTGCCAATAATGTTATCTAATAATATTATTCAGATAATATGAATTAATGCTTGATAATGAAAAATTTGTGTAATGACAATTATTGAAACAACAAAGAATATAAAATATCAACACAACAATTATTGAACCGATAAAATATCGCACGGTAATTCACGTAACCATTATTGAGTAGTTCCTTCTCACGTAAGAGTCAATAATTGATGCAACATCGCGGTCTCTTGTGTAACAACGCGTAGACATCGTGTTTTAACCATAGGGTATTCCAACAAAGTGTAAAACGGTAACAATTACGCGTAGATTATTTTTAAAGAACTTATATTTGTCGTTTTCTTCCTCCAATCGCTTTCCGTTATGGGGCCCACACATGGCTGCGCCGTTGTACGAATATTCCCCGACAATACGAATATTCCACGACCAAATGAATATTCCCTGACAACAATGAATATTTTATAACCACTTGCTTATTTCAAAATATTTACGTATTTTACCCATAACTATCCACATTAATCAAATCAACCCTTACTATTTCAAAATAATAATTAGAGGAAATTAAATTTCATTTATTAATTATTTGGGGTCTTACAACTTCATAAAAATTCCCTCTATTTATCTCAATTCACTTGGCTTAACAAAACATGTTCTTAAACAACAATTTTTCATCAATAATATAACTTGAAATATTAACAAATAGATCATTCACAGGAAAGAGGGGGCTTTTCGATAAGGATTTCTCCCTATTGGCGCACAATTAGGTGACGAAACCCCTTTCCTCGACAGAACTTTCTAGACATTGTCAATAATGAAAATAATAATATGAATAACTTTGTCGTCTCAATTATTAATTTAATAATATAAAATATTTTGCAGATGATATTATGGCAATAATAGAATCAATAATGTGAGATACTATGCAGCAATTACTGTAACAATAATTGAGTGACTTCTCACGTAAGCATCAAATACCGTGTGCTACTATGCAACCACGCGTATTACTGTACTTTTATCACTGGGTATTTCAACAGTTAATGGTAAAATTTTTGCCATTATATTTATAAAAAGATATTTATGTCATTTTCTAACTCCGATAATAATTCTGTTGTGGGGTCCACCAATGATTGTGCCGTCGTACGAATATTTCCTGTTAAAATGAATATTCCCCGACCAATCGAATATTTTATGACAACTTGCTTACTTTTCAAATTTTGTAAATATTACCCATAACTATAACATAATATCAAATGCACACCTTAATATTCAGAAATGATATTTAGAGAAAAAAATTCATCTTTATTCATAAAAGTTGGGGTCTTACAGCCTCCTCTTCCTATAAAATTTCGTTCTCGAAATTGGGGTACATACCTGGTGTGTCGAAGAGGTGAGGATGCCTTGATTTCATTTAAGATTCTAACTCCTAGGTCATTTCCTCAACATCGTGGTTTCTCCATAAAACTTTGACTTAAGGTATAACCTTGGAGCGTATAATATGTTCCTTCTTATCCAAGATTTTAACATGTACCTTCTCATACGTTAAATCTTCAACTATCTTGTCCGGTTCTAATTCAATAATGTGGTTCGGGTCTTCCATGTAACATAGATATGTGAAAGACATTATGAACACGAGACATACTTGGCGGTAAAGCGAGTCTATAAGCCACAGTTCCTACTCGATTGAGGATTTCAAATGCGCCAATGAATCGAGGATTGAGCTTTCCTCTCTTTCCAAATCTTGTAACTCCTTTCCATGGAGCAACACGTAACAACACATGATCTCCAACATTGAATTCCACGTCCTTTCGATGAAGATCAACATAACTCTTTTGTCGATAATGTCAGGTTTTTATACGTTGCCTGATCATTTAAATCTTTTTTGTAATCATGCGTACCAATTCTGGTCCCAACAACGTTGCTTCACCCACCTCATCCCAGCATACTGGAGAACGACACTTGCGTCCATACAATGCCTCGAATAGAGCCATGCCAATACTTGCTTGATAACTGTTGTTGTAGGAGAATTCCACTAATGGCAAGAACTTGTCCCAACTTCCTTTGAAGCCAAGGACACAGAGTCTTAATAGAACTTCAAGAGTTTGAATAGTCCTCTCCGACTGTCCGTCCGTCTAAGGATGATATGCCAAACTGAATCATAAATTTATGCCCATAGCTTTTTGCAATACCATGTAGTCTTACAATCTCATTTATGTATATACGAGCAAGACGTTCAAGTGAATAAGTTTCTCGTATAGGTATGAAATGAGCAGACTTGGTTAATCTATCAAAAATAACCCCAATTGCATCTATGCCTTGAGAAATCTTGGGAATACCAGTAATGAAATCCATGGTAATGTTCTCCCACTTCCATTCTGGAATTTCAAGTGGTTGTAATGGTCTTTTTGGTACTTGATGCTCCGCCTTGACTCGTTGACAAGTTAAACACCTTGAGATGAACTCCGTTATCTCTCTCTTCATATTGCTCCACCAAAATGTATGTCGAAGATCATAATACAAGTTGGTACTCCCAAGATGGATTGCAAACGGTGTGTTGTGTGCCTCCATCATGATTTTATACTTCATAGTAGAGTCGTTAGGAACACAAAGTTTGGAGTTGACTCGAAGTATTCCTTCTTCATCGATTCTTGCTTCTAGAATAGAACCTTCTTACACTTTCTTCCTAATACGCATCAGCTCCTGGTCTTTAGCTTGAGCAACTTTAACTTTATCGATTAAAGTTGGTTCTACTCGTATATTTGACATCATCACATGGGTCCCTAGAGTCTTTAACTCTATCTCTATCCTTTGTAAGTCATACAAAAATGGGGCTTTGCGTTGACAATATCGCGCTCGTACCTGCATATGATCTTTTACTCAACGCGTCAGCTACCACGTTCGCTTTTTCAGGATGGTATTGAATGGTATGATCATAATCTTTCAATAGCTCGAGCCAACGTCGGTGCCGCATGTTAAGTTCCTTTTGGGTGAAGAAATATTTGAGGCTTTTATGATCCGTATAGATCTCCACTTTCTCCCTATACAGGTAATGCCTCCAGATTTTAAGTGCAAAAATGACTACTACCAAATCTAGATCATGAGTAGGATAATTCCTCTCATATTCTTTGAGTTTTCGTGAAGCATAGGCTATGAGTTTCCAATGTTGCATGAGAACACATCCTAACCCTCTGCCTAAAGCATCGTTGTAGATAACAAATCCCTCCGAACCAGATGGTATTGTCAGAACAGGTGCTGAAATGAGTCTCCTCTTGAGTTCTTGAAAAATCTTCTCACATTCCTCTCTCCAATCGAATTTTGTATCCTTTCGAATCAGCTAAGTTAACAGAGTGACGATTCGAGAAAACCCTTCCACGAATCTCTGATAATAACCAGCTAAGTCGAGATAACTACTTACTTCGGTTGCTCCCAGCTTTGTATTACTTAAATCTTCGCTGGGTTAACAGATATTCTGTGATTTGATATCATGTACCGAAGGAATGCTACTTCCTCAAGCCAAAACTTGCATTTCTTTAACTTGGCATATAGCTTGTTTTCATGAAGCTTTTGGAGTATTAACCTCAAGTGTTGCTCATGATCTTCATGGCTTTTGGAGTATATGAGGATGTCATCAATAAAGACAACCAAAAAAATAATCCATATATTCCTTGAATACCCGGTTCATCATGTCCATGAAGGCAGCATGAGCATTAGTCAATCCAAAAGACATGACTAGGAATTCGTAATGCCCGTACCGAGTTCTGAAAGCAGTCTTTGGAATGTCATCGATTTTAATCTTTAACTGATGATATTTGGAATGAAGATCAATCTTTGAATAGAATTTGGCACCTTAAAAATTGTCAAACAAGTCATCAATGCGAGGCAACGGGTACTTATTTTTGATGGTGACATGATTCAACTCCCGATTGTCAATGCAAAGTTGCATACTCCCATCTTTCTTCTTTACGAATAGTAAAAGAGCACCCCAAGGAGACGTACTAGGACGAATGAAACCGATGTCAAACAATTCTTGTAGCTAGGTCTTTAACTCATGAAGTTCAATAGGAGCCATTCGATATGGGGCTTTGGAAATGGGTTTTGTACCGGGTTCAAGGTCAATACCAAACTTGATTTCACGCTCCGGGGGTAGGCCAGGAAGTTATTTAGGGAACACGTCATGAATTTATTAACAATAGAAATATCATTCAAATCTGACGTATTTTTGTTTAAATCCGTGACATGGGCTAAGAAAGCTTGACATCCGTTTTTCAATAAACAAATACCTTTATGGCTTGATATAGTGGTTTGGTTGCTTGAATTCGCATAATAGGTTGGTTAGGAATATGAAAGCTAACAACCTTACGAAAATAATCAATTTTAGCATAATGATTAGTTAACCAATTAATTCCTAAAATCACATCGAATGCAAATATTTTCAAAGAGATAAGATCGACAGGTAACGTGAGGTTGCCGATTTGAATCAAACAAGATTTATAAACAGTGGATGTAACGAAGGTTTCTCCCAACGAAGTTTCAACAGATAAGTTAAAGTCTAATTTCTTCGGAGTTAAATTTAAACATTGAGCGCAAGTAGGAGAAATAAAAAAATGGGTAGAACCGGTATCAAATAAGGTATAGAATTCGCAAGAGTTTATGATTAGCTTACCCGTGATAACTTCGTTCGAGTTCCTCACTTTTTCGGAGGTCACGACAAACGCTCACCCTTGAACTACCAGTTTTGACTTCTCTGGGACGACCTTTGGTGTCTCCATCCCAGCTAGACTTTGTTAGGTTTGTAATATTCTTAGATGCAATCAAATTGCACAAAATAAGTGGAAACATGGGAAATTAGTGTTTTAAAATTTTACAAACCATATACCCGGATCACCCTTTATGCAAAATTATTAATTAAACCAAAATATGAAGAACAAGAATCATACCCTTGAAGATTCTAGCTTCCTTAGGTACAAGTTCACCTCCAATCTTTTTCGCGTTCAACTTGAATCCACCGGGTTTGGTTCCTTCTTTTGATCAACGTTAGCCACCCAAGTGTTTGGCCTCTAGAGGTGATCCACCAAGGAAGAAGAAATATTCAAGAAGAAGGGTGGTTGGCTAAACCCTAGTTTTCTAACTCTATGGAAAAAAATGTACTCTCCATCTATTGGAAACACGTCTGTTGTGAAAAAGTCAACAACAACTCTATAACCATAATAAGAGTCCTCTTATTTACAGATGTAGGCAACCCTTCTTAACAATTAAGGAATTGTGCTTTATTTTAATTAATTAAACTCCTTTAATTAATTAGGCTCCTAATCTTATTAGGAATAATTAATTAAACTTTTAATTAATTAGCCTCCTAATCTTATTAGGAATAAATGAGAGTACTTTTATTAATTTATTCCCAAACTCCTTTAGGAATTAAATAATAATAATAGTAATAATAATAATAGGACTCCTCTTATTAATTTATATTTAATATTTCTAAAATATTAAATAATAAATATTAAGTTATTTAATTTATTCTATCAACATAGATTAAATTAAATATACTTAACTTATTATTACAATTATGTCATTAACTTCTTAAATAATTATTCTTCCTTTTATGGTGTGACCCTTTAGGTTCTCCATATTAAACCGGTTGTGAATAAATCAGTTAGATCAATTCTAATCTTATTTAAATAAATAAATTAAAATATTAATTTATTTAAATAAATAATATTTATTCTACAATAGAGATAAGACTCCCTAGCGATTAACAACTTTCCAGATAATATAGATTTCAACATTAATCATAAAAGAATCTTTGAGTAAATAGTTACCGTACAATTCAATCCTTCCACCATACAATGTCCCAATTAAATATAAGACATGGAATTCTTCGTCAAGTATTATTTTATTTAATTATATGTATTTCGACTCTTAAATGCATTAACTCAAATAATGCAAATTAGAAACTCCTTTCTAATTTCATTCGCTTATTTTGCCAATGACTCTTGGGTTGTCATTTATCGACCACATAGGATATTTCTCTTCTTTTATTAGAAGTGGTAGATTCTTTATTGATCATACATTATCTCCATGTACTACTTATTATACCCAAGCATACCCTTTGATATACCCTAAGGGTCTTAAGGGATAAGTCAAAGTATAACTCATCATACACAAGATACTATGATGATCTCAAGTCCAAGGATCACTTGTACTACTATCACTACAGGAATTCCTATTGACAGGCAAGTAAAACTCCATTAGGTATTCCTTAGCGAACCACGTTCAATGTACTTATTCTCCAATAAGCACCTACATACTTGCTTTAGTGTCTCCACACAAATGATCATGAGATCAATCATCCTCATCTAATGAGCAAGCAACGTATGTACCAATCTATCCGGATTCACTAATCCCCAATTTAGTAATCCAACGATTGGGAACTATTTTAGTTTTAAGCTTTCTACGAATTTAGATCTCATTAGAATGATCATCATCATTATTCTAAAAGCATTGCTTAAAACTATGGGTTTATCACATATTATAAAGCAACATCATGTAGATAATTAAAAGTCTTTAATAAATTAATATTTTTTATTAATAAATGAATAAGATTATTAAAAAGTATATGTTTTATCATCAAACATGATTGGCTTGCGTGCATACTACTTTCAATCTCCCACTTGCACTAAAACCAAGCGCCATGGTATCTCATACCCTTCTTCTCTAAGTGACGATTATCCTGCTGTTGGATAAGCTTTAGTTAATGGATATGTAATGTTGTTCTTGAGAGTCCACTATCTCTATAGTGATTTCCCATCTTTCAATGATTCCTTTAATCAAATAAAAGTGCCACAACACATGTTTAGATCCAAGATAAGACTTAGGAACTATTCCTAGTTCTGTAATAAACTTTTAATCCAAACAATCAACTTGCAGCTTCATTTATAGCTATATACTTTATCTTTATCACTAAACCAACAACTCTTTGCTGTTTGAAACCTTTCCAATTTCACTGCACCACCGTTCAAGGTAACACTTTACCTTAAAGTGGATTTTCTGTCGTCTTGGTCTGTTTGAAAAACTTGAGTCTGTTAAGCCCTCTAGTTTTAATTTAGACTCTCCATGAATATGATCACATCCTTAGTGTCGGTTAAGTACTTTAAGATGTTTTTCACTGACTCATAGTGAACTTCTCCAGAATATGACTGATCAACATCAGGTCTCTTACATTTCATTGCATACATGATAGTTATACATGCGATCTCTCTTTTTGGAGTCTTTGGGGACTATTAAGAGAGATACACTCCATGACTCATCAACATGAGACATCTCTTGGATTTTGCCATGCTAAACGACTTTAGCATCAAATGAATATACGTTGCTTGGGTTAAGTCAACCATCCTTTTAAATCTATCTATATAGATTTGTATCCCTAATTAAGATACTCTTCCCAAATCATTTATGGAGGAATGTTTAGACAACTTTATCTTTACTGATTCTAGAATTGGCATGTCATTCCGTATCTATAGTATATCAACATATAATACTAGGAATGTCACGACGCTCCCACTGACCCATTTGTACATAATAGGTTTATTCTTATTTGTGATAAAATCAAACTCTTTTAATTTATTTCATCAAAACGAATGTTCAATATTTGAGAAGCTTGCTTCAATCCATTTCTCTAAGTGTCTACAACTCTTACCTCATCGTATGTAACTGGATCATTATCTTCTATGATACATACCTCATCATCATCATCCACGATGAATCCATACCTCCTAGGTATCTTCGGTACTATTTCAGATTTACGATTCGGTTGTGGTACAATAGGTCTATCTACAGGTTCCTCTTATTTGACTTTTAGTCTTTTTGTGATTCTTGAACTCTTCAAGATCTATTATCCTCCCACTAGCCCCTTTAATGATAAACACATTTATCTTAAAAGGTTGCATTTTTTGCAACAAACACCTTTTGCTAAGTAGGATTATATAACATTTACCCTAAACTTACTTTAGGATGTCCCACAAATCTGTACTTGTCAAATCTTGTCCCAAGCTTATCCTTTGAAACCTTTTCACATAAGTTGGACAACCCCTTATCTTAACATACTTAAGATTAGGAATCCTCCATGTCCATAACTTTTATGGAGTCTTAGGACTAGATTTTGAGGTTACATTTTCGTAGATATGTAGCCATTTCTAGGACATTATCCCAGAAGGATACTGGAATGTCGGTAAAATCATTACGGACCGCACTATGCCCAACAAGGTATGATTTTTTCTTTCAGATAAACCAATCAATTATTGTGTATCGTGAGGTATCCATTGTCAGAAAACCATTTGAGATGATCTAAAAATTTATTGCACAAGTATTTATTCCTTGATCTAATCAAAGAATCTTAATACTTTGCCAATTTGTTTCACTTATGAATTCTTTGAACTTTTCAAATAATTCATACTTGTATTTCAGCAAATACACACATTCAACTCTTTGAATAATCATCTCCTTTTCTTATACTAGTTTGTTCAATTTGCAAAATAATTTTTCATGTAAGTCAAGTACACAAAATCCATTAAGTAATATTCCAGTTCTATACCAAATATTATTATTATAAATAGAACAACAATTGTTCTTAAATATAATACCAAAGATTTCATTGTCCAACAACAAAATAGAAATAATGTTTCCAACGAGAACTGGAATACAATAACAACTTATTAACTTAATAGATTTACTCATATGCATTGCTAAACTATAAGATTCTATGGCTAATATGGCAACCTTTGCTTCATTTCCCACACATAGGATTACTTTTATTTGTTTAGCTTTCTATTTTTGCTTGGTCCCTTCATAATTCTATATTTATGATAACTAAAGTCGGTATCCAATACACAAGTAGAACATTGACTTAAAGAAAAATTTATTTTAAATCTTGAACAAATTTGTATTTATAACCGAAACTTCACTAAGCTTCTTCTGGTTAGCCTCTGCAAGATGCTTCTTGCAGTTTCTTTCTAGTGTCCAGGCTTATTGTAGTGGAAGCAAACTCCTTTGCTATCCGTATCAATTTTGTTCTTATTATCCTTTGTTTTTACCTTTCTATTTACCTTTTTTGAATCATTCTTCTTTTCAGAAGATCCTTTGGCCCCTACCAGTAAGACATGGTCTTTCTTGGTTAGAAAGTAACTCTAAACATTTTTCAACAGGTTAAGCAAATCAGCAAGGCTGATATCTAGCTTGTTCATATTAAACATTCACAAAAATTGTGAAAGGAGTTCGGGAGTGAGTGCAAGATCAAATTTTGGCTCAACTCTCCATCCATAACAAAACCCGTTGTCCTAATTGATCAATCTAATTGATTATGTTAAACACTTTTATCTGTACTGTAGTGTCAGCGGTCATTCTAGATAGGAAGAGCTCCTTAGATATCTGATATATATTAGTCCTACTTTCCTCACCATCAACTATTTGATATGCAGGAATATAGTAAGAGCATCCATAGTTTTATGCTGACGTTGAAGCTAGTTACTCGTGGATGAAAGCATGATGCATTGAGCCAACTGTGCATCATCTTGTCACTTTCTAAAAGTAGCAATCTCTTCCTCAGAGGCCTTGTCTGCAACTATTGCAGGGATAGGCGTATTAAGGACATAAGATAACTTTTTAGCAGTGATAGTAATTTAGACATTGTAAAATTTTGTAAATGAATTTGTAATTAACAACATTTTAGCATACATTCTTTTATTAATTACAAAAATAAATTAGGTCTTGTTTTAAATTGGTATCTCCCACTATTTTCTTCAAACTATATTACCCTCAATATATATAGTTTGGCAATATCTAATTAAAGATATGCTAGTGAGAATAAGCATCCCATTTCAAATGTATATAGCCTTGTGTGTGCACAACAAACTATATAAATAAATAGGTGGACAACTCTTGTTAATTACATCAACTATGTAACTCCTTGTATTTTGCCTCTTAAATATATCATAATGGTCAAGTGTGTGCACATCCGAACTAAAATGATTTAAGTTAAGCCAGACCCAACATTTCCATATAAGTGAAGAGAAAACTACAGCCCTTGTGTGTGCACAACAAAGTAGTAATGTTCAATTCCTTATAAACATCATCTGTAATAAAAACATCTTAAATATTTAATACTTTCCTTGTGTCTGCAAAACAAACTCATATTAAATATTCAATACTCTATTGTTTCTATCATGCTAGAAGGCGACGTTCGATATTCCAAATATCTTTGAACGTTACAACTTAATATAAAATATTTGAGGGGTTTGTTATTAATTTGTCTCATCTTGTTTAGCGCGCATGCACACACACACACACACACACACACACACACACACACACACACACACACACACACACATATATATATATATATATATATATATATATATATATATATATATATATATATATATATATATATCGTTATATTAATTAACATGCGAAGCATGTTTGCATAATATATAATATATATATATAGTAAAAGCATGCACATATAGAATACTATATTCTACCTGGATTGATTATGGACTTTTATTCTAGTTTGGTTCACTAGAGCCACCAAGTGAACCAAAAGGTCAAACCCTAGGAGTGCAAGAATTAATATTTAAATATAACTATTACATTTAAACTCGGGTTCCATTACAAACGGGTCTTCGAGCGCTCCTTGCTACTTGATCTCCAATTCTTCAAAATTAATTCTAACTATTCCTATTAGAAAACTATTTAAAATAAATAGAAACCTTGATCAACAGTCAATGAGAAGTACATAAGAGGGAGATAGAATTTACATTAAGAAAAAATCAGAGAAGATGAGGTACGCAGACCCCATTTAATAAAACTCATACATTCATGCATCCAACTAAAATAAAATTCAATCACATTGGTCAATAGTCTATAATCAATCCCATTTATTATCATACACATCACCATATGCATCAATAAATAAATTAATATCATAAAAAATAAATATTTAATATATATATTGATATCATTTAATGGGAAAATTTAGTTAGTATAAAATCTAATTTTTGAATCATAACGATCCGAATTTCAAATTGTAATATTAAATATTTATTGAGTAATATAAATATTTATTCGATGTGTCTATTGTTGAAATTTATGAAATAGATATTTTATTGATATGAAGAGTGTTAATAAATATTAATGAATCTAAATTATTAGATAATATTCTAAATTAAATTAATTTATAATTTAGAGAGTATAATATAACATGAGAGGTTATATTGTTGTTGTGATGATTTAATAATTTAAATGGTATATTAAATTATTAAATAAAATTGTATATATTGTTGTGATGATTTATAATTTAAATGGGATATTAAATTATTAAATAAAATTATAATGAAATTATAATTTTGTTATATTTGTTTAAATGGTATATTTAATTAGAATATAGCATGTATAATCAATTTATTTAATTAATGTGCGATTGGAAATCCAAATAAATAAGATGTAATTATAAATTATAAACTAAATAATTTATTAAAATAAATTAAGGGAGTTTAATTTAGTTTTTGCCAAACAAGGCTTAAGTATTTTAATTCTTTAAAATTTAAAGGGTTTTGCCAATCAAGCCTTATGGCTTTTGGTGTTTCTAATTTTTGAATTTAAATAAAATAAATAAATTAAATTAAAATAATAAATATAATATATTTATATTATATCGTTAATAATCTGAAATAGCAATTAGTATTATTAAGGGTTATCAGTTTTGTAAGACCCCAATTTTTATAAATAAAAATGAATCTATAATTATCATTTTTAAATATTATGGAATGAATTTGATATAATGTTATAGTTGTGGGTAATATTTATAAATTTTGCAAAGTACGCAAGTTGTTATATAATATTCAATTGGTCGGGGAATATTCGTTTTAACAGAGAATATTCGTACAACGGCGCAATCATTGGTGGACTCCACAGCGGAATTATTGTCGGATTGAGAAAAATGACAAAAATATTTTTATGAAAATAACGGCGAAAGTTTTACTGTTAATACTGTTGAACTACTAGGTAGTAAAAGTACATTAATACGCGTGGTTGCATAGTAGCACACGGTATTGGTTATTGATGCTTACGTGATAAGTCACTCAATTATACTTAATTATTGCTACAGTAATTGTTGCATCATATCTCTCATATTATTGTTTCGATTATTGTCACAGTATCATTTGCGTTTATGATATATTATTAAATCAATAATTGAGACGACAAAGTTATTCATATTATTATATTGCAATATTTACAATGTCTAGAAGTTTTTCCAAGGAGAGGTTTGGTCACCTAATTGCGCGCCAATAGGAAGAAATCCTTATTGGAAAGCCCCCTCTTTCCTGGGAACGACCTGGTTGTTAAATATTGTGATTTATAATATTAATGACGAATAAGTTCGTGTTGATTAAAGATGAATCTGATAGTTCCATTGTGCTAGGATTATTGGTGTTAGTTGAAATCAACATCTATTCTGATGGTAATTGATGTCTGGGGGTTATATTGATAAATCGGGTAATTTATCGGAAAAATGAGCAATTAATTGCTACTAATTCACATGCTCATATAACTATTTATTCACATGTGTTTACTATTGAATCACATTCATTTACTATTAGGGGAGTTGGTGCAAGATTGATAATACTTGCATAACTAAGTTAAAAATGGAGGTATAGATGGAGGTACTATACTGTAATTCGTATTTTCACATGATTATAACTATTGGTTCACATGATTGAACTATTGATTCACATTATTTACTATTAGGGGAGGTGGTGCAAGTTTGATAATAATACTTGTAGGACTAAATAAAAAATGAAAGAAAAGTTGGAGGTATTGTACTGTAATTTTTTGAGCCCCAAAACGTGCAATTATCGAAACTATGTTTTTTTTTATAAATAGAAGCTCATTCTTCCTTCATTTCTCACCAATTCACTAAAGTTTTAGAGCCATTATTATAGAGAGAAAGAAGAAGAGAAGTCTTCTCCCTCATTATTCCAGTATCCAGTCTTCTGTTGAGGTAAGGGGTATTATTTCTTTTGTATTCATGAAGAGAACTTCTGTTATTCCATTCTTTATTATTCATTGGAATAACCTATATATGTGAGCTACCCTATACTTGGTGAAATTCTTACATTATTCCATTCTTTATTATTACATTTGGAATATCATATTCATGTGTGTTTCTGTGGGACTGGTTCCGTCTTTATTATTACTCGTTGGAATATCCTCATTTTAGACGTTTCTGTAGGAACACGGGTTTAGTCTTTATTATTCATTGGAATATCCCGCGATGCGTATTATGCACTAATTCGGTTCCGTTATTTATTATTCTATTGGAATAACCTGTCTATGTGAAGTGCCGCATGCATGGTGATTTCTTTTGTTATTCCATTCTTTATTATACTCAGTTGGTTAAAGTTTTAACTTCTATACTCCATGAAATTAGTGGAATATCCTTGATATTTGCGCTTCATCCAGTATCTTTTCATGGAAATATTCTTCTGAGCATTCTTGAATTTTACTCTACAAAAAAGTATCATGTTGACAATTTGGACGTTATTAGTTCCTGAATAAATTAATTCTTAAACTTGTTTTTTTGAATTCTTATATCATTGTCATCATCCTCATGTTTAAATTTTTTTTTTGAAAGTCATCTGTGGCCTGTAGTGCATAGATGGACTTGGTATGATTATGACCAGGGATTATTCGGTGTGATCATGACCGTAATGTTACAAATGATGTGGTAAAAGTCCTCATTGGCCCGTAGTGTATTGATGGACAGTTGTTGGCATGATCATGACCATTGATGAATACACGAATATCCTTGGCCCGTAGTGCATGGATAATTTGTAGTCGTGATACTAATGAATATCATTGGTCGTAGTGCAAGGATGATGTGGATTATTTATTAAGCTGAGTCCCAGCAATAAAACTTTCTAAATCATAAAAGATAGTAGATTTTATTCTCTACTTGACTCTTTTAATGGATTGCTTGTTCTGCTACAGTTAAACTTGATGCCTATTGTATTTTATCAATTTAACATTGTTGAAGACTAATGATAATTTATTCTGCATTATCTTAGTCATAATATTTCTTACTAGGCTAGTTGAGCTTACCCTTTCTTTCACTATTCTCTTCAGGAAATGAGAACATAGTCGGGACTAGTCGGGGAACGGAGTAACGGTCCGAGATGGTGTCTTAGTAGTTCTCACCATTCTATAAAATAATGTAATAATAAATGTAATGAGGACTTATTTTGAGAGTGGATATTGTCTAGAAGACAATATTTGTATTAAAACTCACAACTCTTGTTGTATATTTAAGATTGTATTTGTATTTTGTACCATGTATTTGGCGACTCAGAATAGATGATGTATACCGATTTTGGGGGCGTCACAGTTGGTATCAAAGCTTAGGGATATGATCCCTGGCTGAGATGTGAGACAAGAACTAGGAAGGGAGAGACGGGAAATTCCTTCTCTAGTATGACCTACCTAAGTTTATTGGGTATTTAATTGGTCGGTCAGAGTATAGGGATAATATGTGATATGTTAATTAACCCTTGTTTTGTGGCAGTATTTGAAAATGGCATCCGATAATGTTGAGAACATCAATGGAGCACAGGAGACTGTTGAGTCTCCACATATCAATAATCAGGATAATGTGCATCAGGAAGGCGATAATCCTCATGCAAACAACAACACTGACCAAATGATAAACGATGGAATGTTCAGAGGCTTTCTACAATTCATGCAGCATCAGGCAAGAGAGACTCCTGTCCGAAATGCAGGTGGAAACACCGGCAACTCTCTGACGGTCACCGCTTCATGATTCAAGAACTGGGACCACCGGAGTTTTTGGAGAGCCAAAACCACTTAAGGCGGAGACGTGGATAAAGCAGATCTGCAAGATATTTGATGTCTTTGGATGCTCCGAGGAGCAAAAGGTTCCCTTCGCCACCTTCATATTGCGAGGCAGAAAGGGATTCATCGGTCGCAATCAAAAAGCGACTCAACTCGGCCACTGACCGAAGATGACTTGGGAGAAGTTCCAAGAATTGTTCAATGACAAGTACTTTCCGAAAGTATTCATCCCATGAAAGAGGTAGAGTTCACCAAGCTAGAGCAAAACAACATGGCCAGTGTGTCGCGAGACGAAGCCAAGTTTCTTTGAGTTGTCCGGTTCGTCCCATTTGGTTGATAATGAGGAGAGAATGACGCGAATATTTCTAAGAGGTTTGAAACCCGAGATACGTCAATATCTTATCTCTCATAAAGCGTGTTTGTATTCGATGTTGTTAATAGGGCTCGATTATTGGAGCACGATAATGAAGTCAACCCAACTAAAGAGAGCGGTATTCGACAAAATGATAATACCGGTGATAACAGTCATCGAGCGGTGACAATAAGCGTGGAGGGAATCAACATGCCATAAATGGTAACCACTTCGGTTGTAATCATGGCCAAAATAATAAGAATTGACATTTCAAGAAGAGAAGATTCAATAATAATGGAAAGACGTCAGCACCAGCACTCGTTGTTAAGGAAGAAGAACGACCACCTATCATATGCTTCAAATGCGGAGGAGGGACACATCACCAAACCTAGCGATGCAAATCAAAGCATGTTATAATTGTGGAAGAGAAGATCACCTAGCCCAATTTTGTCGTTCACCGAAGACAAGTTAAGCTAGGATGGAGGCACCAAAGGACGTCCTAGAAAAGTCAAAGCCAGTAGTGCAAGGGAGAGCATTTGTCGTGTCCTCCCAGAAAGTAAGGAACCCGAATGAGGTCATCACGGGTAAGCTTATCATAAACTCTAGTGAAGTTTATACCTTATTTGATACTGGTTCTACCCATTCTTTAATTTCTCCTACTTGCGCTCAACGTTTAAATTTGACTCCGGAGAAATTAGACTTTGACTTATCTGTTGAAACTCTATTGGGAGAAACCTTTATTACATCCACTGTTTATAAGTCTTGTTTGGTTCAAATCGGTACCTTCACATTACCTGTCGATCTTATTTCATTGAAAATACTTGCATTTGATGTAATTCTAGGGATTGATTGGTTAACTACTCATCATGCAAAAATTGATTATTTTCGTAAGGTTGTTAGCTTTCATATTCCTAAACAACCTATTATGCGAATTCAAGCAACCAAACATTTAAAATCAATCACTGTCATCTCAAGCCATAAAGCTATTCGTTTATTGAAAAACGGATGTCAAGCTTTCTTAGCTCATGTCACGGATCTAAACAAAAATACGTCAATTTTGAATGATATTTATGTTGTTAATGAATTTCCTAACGTATTCCCTGAAGAACTTCTTGGCCTACCCCCAGAGCATGAAATTGAATTTTGTATCGACCTTGAACCCGATACAAAACCTATTTTGAAAGCCCCATATCAAATGGATCCTATTGAACTTCAGGAGTTAAAGACCCAATGCAAGAATTATTAGACATCGGTTTCATTCATCCTAGTATGTCTCCTTGGGGTGCTCCTGTTCTATTCGTGAAGAAGAAAGATGGGAGTATGCGACTTTTTATTGATTATAGGGAGTTGAATCATGTCACCATCAAAAATAGGTACCTGTTGCCATGTATAGATGACCTGTTTGACCAGTTTCAAGGAGCCAAATTCTTTTCAAAGATTGATCTTCGTTCCGGATATCACCAATTGAAGATTAGAACTCGGTACGGGAAATATGAATTCCTAGTCATATCTTTTGGATTGACTAATGCTCCTGCTGCCTTCATGGATATGATGAACCGAGTATTCAAGGAATATTTGGATCACTTTATGGTCGTCTTTACTGATGACATCCTTATTTATTCTAAAAGCCGTGAAGATCATGAGCAACACTTGAGGCTGATACTCCAAAAGCTTCGTGAATATAAGTTTTATGCTAAGTTGAAGAAATGCGAGTTCTGGCTTGAGGAAGTAGCATTCCTTGGGCACGTGGTATCAAGTCATGGAATATCTGTTGACCCAGCAAAGATTGAAACTATTCAAAGCTGGGATCAACCTAAATCGATGATAGAAAGCACGTAGCTTTCTCGGCTTAAATTGGTTATTATCGGAGATTCGTAGAAGGGTTTTCTCGAATCGCTACTCCCTTAACTCAGCTGACTCAGAAAGATACAAAATTTGGTTGGAACGAGGAATATGAGAAGAGTTTTCAAGAACTCAAGAGAAGACTCATTTCATCACCTGTTCTGACAATACCATCTGGCTTGAAGGGATTTGTCATCTACAGTGATGCTTCAGACAAAGGGTTAGGATGTGTTCTCATGCAACACGGGAAAGTCATAGGGTATGCCTCTCGACAACTCAAAGAATATGAGAGGAATTATCCTACTCATGATCTAGAGTTGGCAGCTATTGTCTTCGCACTTAAAATTTGGAGGCATTACTAGTATAGGGAGAAAGTGGAGATCTTTACGAATCATAAAAGCCTCAAATATTTCTTTACTCAAAAGGAACTCAACATGCGACATCGACGTTGGCTTGAACTGTTGAAAGATTATGATCATACCATCCTGGAAAAGCAAACGTGGTAGCTGACGTATTGAGTAGAAGATCATATGCGGGTACGAGTGCGATATTGTCAATGCAAAGGCCCATTTTGTATGACTTGCAAAGGATGGAGATGGAGATAAAGACTCCAGGGACCCACGTGATGATGGCAAATATACGAGTAGAACCGACTTTAATCGATAAAGTTAAAGCTGCTCAAGCTACAGACCTGGAGCTGATGCATATGAGGAAGAAAGTACAAGAAGGTGCTATGCCGGAAGCAAGAATCGATGAAGAAAGAATACTTCGAGTCAACTCCAGACTTTGTGTTCCTAACGACCCTAATTTAAAGTATAAAATTATGATGGAGGCGCACAACATATTGTTTGCAATCCATCCTGGGAGTACCAAATTATATCATGATCTTCGACATACATTTTGGTGGGGCAATATGAAGAGAGAGATAGCGCTATTTATCTCAAGGTGTCTAACTTGTCAACGAGTCAAGGCGGAACATCAAGTACCAAAAGGTCCATTGCAACCACTTGAAATTCCAAAATGGAAGTGGGAGCACATTACCATGGATTTCGTTATTGGTCTTCCCAAGGTTTCTCAAGGCATAGATGCAATTTGGGTCATTGTTGATAGATTGACCAAGTCTGCTCATTTCTTACCAATACGAGAAACTTATACACTTGAACGTCTTGCTCGTATGTACATAAACGTGATTGTAAGATTGCATGGTATGCCAGTATCCATAGTTTCTGATCGAGACCCAAGATTTACTTCAAGATTTTGGGTTAGTTTGTAAAAAGTTATGGTCACGAATTTACGATTTAGTTCGGCATATCATCCTCAAACGGACGGACAATCAGAGAGGACTATTCAAACTCTTGAAGATTTATTAAGACTCTTTGTCCTTGACTTCAAGGGAAGTTGGGATAAGTTCTTACCATTGGTGGAGTTTTCCTACAACAACAGTTATCAAAAAAGTATTGGCATGGCTCCATTCGAGGCGTTGTATGGAAGAAAGTGTCGGATCTCCAAAGATCTTTGGGATGAGGTGGGTGAAGCAACGTTGTTGGGAGCGGAGTTGGTACGTATGACTATGGAAAAGATTCAAATGATTCGACAATGTATAAAAACCTCACAAGACCGACAAAAGAGTTATGATGATCTTCATCGAAAGGATGTGGAATTCGATATTGGAGATCATGTGTTGTTACGTGTTGCTCCATGGAAAGGAGTTACGAGATTTAGAAAGAGAGGAAAGCTCAATCCTCGATTCATTGGCCCATTTTAAATCTTCGATCGAGTAGGGACTGTAGCCTATAGACTCGCTTTACTGCCAAGTATGTCTAAGTATTCATAACGTTTTTCATATATCCATGTTACGTAAATATGTGAAAGACCCGAACCACATTATTGAGTTATAACCGGACGAAATAGCAGAAGATTTAACGTATGAAGAGGTTCCTGTTCAAATCTTGGATAAGAAGGAACATATTCTATGCTCCAAGGTTATACCTCAAGTCAAAGTTTTATGGAGGAACCACGATGTTGAGGAAATGACCTGGGAGTTAGAATCTAAAATGAAATCAAGGTATCCTTACCTCTTCGACATACCAAGTACGTACCCTAATTTCGAGGGCTAAATTTCATAAGAAGGGGAGATTGTAAGACCCCAATTTTTATGAATAAAAATGAATTTCCTATAATTATCATTTTTAAATATTATGGAATGAATTTGATATAATGTTATGGTTGTGGGTAATATTTATAAATTTTGCAAAGTACGCAAGTTGTTATATAATATTCGATTGGTCGGGGAATATTTGTTTTAACAGGGAATATTCGTACAACGACGCAATCATTGGTGGAACCCACAACGGAATTATTGTCGGATTGAGAAAAACGACAAAAATATTTTTATGAAAATAACGGCGGAAGTTTTACTATTAATCTTGTTGAACTACTTTAGTAGTAAAAGTACGATGTCTGTGTAGTTGCATAGTAGCACACAAGATTGGTTATTGATGCTTACGTGATAAGTCACTTTCCGGTTATACTCAATTATTTCTCTGATAATTAATGCATCATATCTCTATATTATTGATTCGATTATTATACGATTATCATCGCATTATATGATATATTATTAAATCAATAATTGAGACGACAAATTTATTCATATTATTAAATTGCAATATTTACAATGTCTAGAAGTTACGCGAGGAGAGGTTTGGTCACCTAATTGCGCCCCAATAGGGAGAAATCCTTATTGGAAAGCCCCCTCTTTCCTGGGAACGACCTGGTTGTTAAATATTGTGAGTTATAATATTAATGATGAATAAGTTCGTGTTGATTAAAGATGAATTTGATAGTTCCATTGTGTTAAGATTATTGGTGTTAGTTGAAATCGACATCTATTCCGATGATAATTGATGTCTGGGGGTTATATTGATAAATCGGGTAATTTATAAGATAAATGAGCAATTAATTGCTACTAATTCACATGCTCATATAGCTATATATTCACATGTGTGTACTATTGAATCACATTCATTTACTATTAGGGGAGTTGGTACAATATTGATAATTCTTCTTCCAGTTGGTTCATTTAGAGAAATGTTTACGCCTAAACCATTTTGTGAAGGGGCTATTGATAAGTAGGTTTTATATCTACTTATCCGGTATCTGTTATTTGAATTAGTTGCTTATATTCATGTTTCTTAGTTACTTTTCATACATTTTATGTTATTTTGTAGGCTACAATACGACATTAGCATAAAGAAGCGAGTGAAAGCACTTTGGACATCTTTTGGACTTAAATATACAAGTAAATGCAAGAAGGGAATATTGAAAGACTTTTAACACCAAGTTGGATGCATGTTCTTGGCTTGGAACTTAGATTTTATTGTAGATCTTTTTCTTAGGTTTCAGGAACATCTTGAATCGTCTCAATCGAAGTTCGGATGCGAGAGTTATGGCCTTTTTATCAACGAAGATCAAAGCTAAGAGTTGTCATGCTTGCCATTTACATAGCATCTACTTCAAGTCTGATTTCCGCCTTGATCTAATCCGACCCTCTCAATTCTCAAAGAATGCAAGTTGTATATCTGGTCGATATCTTCGATTTGATAGATGGCAGGCGCCGTAACTCTAAGCGGATCAAAAGTTATGCCTGTTTTACCAAAGGACGTCGCAGCAAAAAATAGAGTAGCGTGGGGCGCGCTATAAATGAACTATGAGCGGCACGGGGCGCGCTAGTCCATCAGTTCCTCTCCTACAGTAGCGCGGGGCACGCCCGAAATGGCCTAGGAATAGTGTGGGGCGCGCTAGTCGGTGGGGAGAGAGTTAAATTGGGTTATTTGATGTCCAATTTGAGCTAGAATAGGATTCTTAGTTGCCTAACTTGCTAGGGTGTCGATTAGAACTCTAAATACTTGAGTTTAACTTAGATTCGGAGGCTAGTTCTAAGAATCCATTAAATCCCTCTTGGGATAGATTTCTATCAACTTATTCTTTTCTTTCTTTCTTTGATTAGGAACCCTAGATTAGATTAGAATTAAAGATTGAAGCTATTGATTATCATTGGAGAATCAAATTGGAAGCAAGAGAATGCAGATTTGTTTATCTTAATTCTAATTTCTTTTCTTATCTATTTGTATCTTTTTAATGTTTACTCAATTGTGGTTGATGGATTCTAGTTTAATTATGAATTAAACTCTATTTTGAGATTACTATGGATCTTATTGTGTAGTTTACTTTGATATATTTCTTTGTTAGTCTTATTAGCTATATTTGGATTGTCTATTATGATTTCTAATGAATTGCTTAATTGCCTAGCTAACAATTACCGTGATAATCTATATGAACTCGAGAGATGAAGTATAGATTTATATCTGATCATGATAGCATGTTTTTGTGATTTCTGCATAGATGGAATTCATGATTCATGTTTAGGATAGAGATATACCTTTACGCCATATGTAGTCTAATAAGAACTTGAACTTAAACCCTTTTTAATTGAAATTCACATAGAGATATAATGCGTTAGTTAATTAGGGTGTTCAAATTGATTCTATCATCCGTGGATTTGATTTCATATGAGTATGGTGCATTGAGAGATGGCCATATTTTACTTTCATGTTCTTGATTAACAATCCAGTATAAATAATTTGGCTTAACAGGAAGTGTGTTGATTTAAGTGAAACAATAAGTGAAATTGTAATCTCAAGTCTTCAATATCTTGTTTCATTCTAGGGATAGTTAGTAATAGTTTATTTAATTATTTTAAATTAAATTATTAAATCATTTGGTTAAATAAGATTAAATTGGTCATAGGTAAGTAATTGGTAATTCTTATTAAATAATTCTCTGTGGGAACGATACTCAATTTATCACTTTATTACTTGTTGACCACGTATACTTGCGTGTTGTGCGTAATTAGATTTTACCCAACAACTATATTACCACTTAACGACTTCGACGAAACTGAGGGTACATGCTTTAAATCAAGATGTCCAATACCAAATTCTTCTTCTGTAATCCATGATGCCTACAAATATAGGAAACACATCAAAATACTGTAACAATGAAATAATAAGCAGTTGAACATGTAAAGATAGAAGAAGGAACATTGGATAGCACGTCTCAAGTCATTACATAAGAACAACAATAGCTATTTCTTTCCCTTGATGAGTATATAGTCTCAACTTTTAACTTTTACAATTTACCTTTCTTTACCCATACCGCAGAAGAACACTGTGTGACACCTTTAGATCCTCCCTCTCATCACTTTTTATTTTAGCTACACATTGTGTATAGGGGGGAAAAGATTTTAATTAACCAGATGATACTCAAATAAGCATATAAAATCATATGTACTATCAATTTTGAACATTCTTACCCATTTTTCAAGGTTGATCCCACTCTTTTGAGTAAATGGAAAAACGATTGAGATTTTAGTCAACAAGATTAGAGCGTTTCTAATTTCCATGTACTCAGATGATTCCAAGCATTGTATAAGTAATCTTGTTATCCTTTGACTCCATTTCCAATGTACCTATCAACAAGCAATGATACCCCAAAATCTTGATCAAATTGGTGATAAGAATACAATATAAAATCCATTTTACCATGCAATTAGAATAAGAGCCCCATATGGGCTCAAATAAAATTCCTATTACAGGACGAAGACCTGGTCCTGCAAAGTTTTATGAAATTAAGATAAATTTCAAATAGTTAAAGAAAAAAATAGCACACCTTCATGAACTGGCTATACATGTGGACAAGGTCCAATTGAATTTTATGAAATAAATTTAGAGCATGATAAGAGAAAATTTTAGCATGTTTAGAAAAGAACTTTACCTTAATGAACTGGCTCTATGTAACACGTTGGCTGTTTGGATATCTATAATATACAGCAAAACCTGGCATATTTCCACACTCTGTGTACATGATCCCATGGATCTTGACAGCTCATCTTCCTAATATAAAAAAATTATTATTCGAAAGTGGCATGAAAATTGAACATGGTCTACACTACATGTGCTCAACAAAACATTAAAGTAATTAATTTAACTCAGAATGCAAGTTAAGAGTGTTACAAACATAGATAAAAGGAAAAAAAAGAAAGTACAGACCTTTGTTTTCAAGTGCGAAACAATCTGATAATTAGCCTCATAAAACTGGTCCCTTTCTTCCCTAACATTGTGAAGCTGAGAATTAGCAGTGACCAGTGAGATGTTGACCTATTCCATATGTCCCAGTCAAAACAATATCTGCTATCTTATACACTAAGACTTGAAGTCTGAAAGACACAGGAATTTACAGTCCCAGGGACTTATCATTTTGAATTGATTTATGAATGGAACAAGACATATCAGGTTTAATCTACACAATCATTTCTACAAAAAGGAGATTCTAAACAATCATTTCTACACAAACCTGAAGCACATGAACTCAACTATATTAACGTACCTTAAAGTGTTCATTCTCACATCTAGAGTCCAAGGAAAATATGTCGATTTAATCATATCTACAAAAAGGATATTCTCAGATCCAAATTTTCTTTTAAAACATTATTTAAAATAATTATAAGTCATATTACATTCAACAACTATATATATATATATATATATATATGGATTTAAGTTTTCCACAAACAAAAGTGATAGTTTCACAAGGTCTACTCACATAAAATAGTAAATGGGCCTCACACTAATGTGAGAGGGAACTTATGGAAATATCATATTTTACTTATGGAAATATCAATTCCCTATATACACTCTACATTATGATGACACCCTTGAACTTTAAAACACGAAGATTAAAGTTTAAAAAACTCAACATATCATTAGAGAAGTTGAGGCATAAAGCTTATTGTTCCATTATATATTCCATTAGTTTCAACAAAAAATAGTATAGAAAGATCATGGGTGTGGCATAAGTTTGTTATTAAGTTTGTGAAGTCTATAAGGGCAAGAACGCGAATTCCAAGGGGTATCTGGATGCCTAACTACAGAAACGCAGCTGCTTATTGGCAAGATCATTAAACAAATGTTCACAAAAGGAAGATAAAGGTATGAGAGAATGAAAACCATCTTCAATGCAGCTTCAAGTTCATCTCTCTGCTTCTCGAGACCAGCTACCTCAGCAGCTAATTCCTGAAAGGAAACCATATATGCAGAATCTTTCATTTGCCTTGAAAAATTAAGCACTTGTATATCTCACAAAGCTAAGAAAATTTGAAGAACCAAGAGATTTTGTAGATGATTTCTGGAGCTAATGAAATGGAACCGTCAAAGGACAACATTATGATATCTAATGGACACACTAAAACACCCCATCAGCAATTCTGCATGCTCAGAACATGAGCCCTTGATGTATAAGCTAGAAAAGAAGTACTGTACAATTAAACCTATCTACTTTTAAACATAAAAGCCAAGATTTATATGATAATACATAGTTCTGCATGTAACTAACAATAGAAAAACTCATGACAATATTTGATCCAATTTGTATTAGTATGGTAAAACTAATAAACTTCAAATCAACAGGATTAGATGGAATAAATCAAAGATTATACCAAATCCCAATTCACGGAGAGTTAGTGAACCTTCAATGGGCTTAATTTGCACGATTCAACTAAAAATTTTGAGAAAATCATCACAAATCAAACCCGAAAATCAATTTGAAAATGAGGTAATATCATAAGGTATGGATGTTTTATATCTGCAATAATCTCATCCTCACAATATACATATAACTATTAAGCCTGTAAATTTTACTTCAAAATCCAAAAATTAACACAAATTTGACTTGCGATGGCAAGGTATTGGAGGCTAGGGTTCTTCCTATTTGAGGAAGAGAAGAAATAAGATGAAGATAGAAATTCTAAACACAAATGTTACATTCTGATTTGGGGTTGCGACTGACGGTTGATGAAGAGAGGAGAATATTTTGAGGGGTGGATAGATTAGAGCATAATCAGACAATGGAGTTAGGGTTTGAGGACTTCGAAAAGGGGAAGGGAACAAATGAAGTTAAGTTTCCTAATACCTCCGTGTTTTTTTTACCCGACTGCACATACCTCCGCGTTTTTCTTCCCTACGTGTTTTTTATATACATAACGCTTTTTTTAAATTAAAAATTTCTCTTATAAATAGATAACATTTTTTCATATGTATCTACAACGTTTTATTAAAAAATGTTGTGAAAAAAAATATCACAACATTTTTTATAAAAACGTTATTGTTTAAGTGTTGTCTATTTACTATTTTGTACTAGTGATTATCTTAGTCATAATATTTTTTACTGAGCTAGTTGAGCTCACTCTTTTGCTTTCATTGTTCTCTTCAGGAAATGAGAACGTAGCCAGGACTAGTCGGGGAATGGAGTGACAGTTCGAGATGGTGGCTGTAATAGTCCTCACTATTTTATAAAATAGTGTGATAATAATTGCAATGAGGACTCTATTGGAAGAATGCATATTGTGATTTGATGTTTAATGTAAATGCTCATGATTATGTGTAAAGTCCTTCGAGGAATATATGTACAAGGACTTAGTGATAGATCAAAATTGTTAGGTTGATCTTAGCCTTTAATGCTCACTTGTATAGATAAAGAGATCAAATATGTTAGGTTGATCTATCGTGAAACGTATAGATAGGCTTCAACATGAATCGTAGTCTATCAAGTTGATCAACAGATTGCAGAAACCAAGGCAAGATCGTAGAGCTTAGAAGATCATAGTGTATTTACCTTGAAGGACCTCTTCAAAAATTGTAGTGTATTTGCCTTGAAGGACCATTGGGCAGAGGAAAACACCTTTTCAGGTGTTAGATCAGAAAGCAGTCTGATGTGTCAGTGGGCCAGAGTGAAATTCAGAAGATGTGCAGAAAGTCTCCATCAAAGTTCAGAAAGGTCAAACACATTTAATGCTTCTTCAAAAGGCTTCAACGGATAGATTTCAAGATCACATGTATAGAATATAGGCATATGAGAAAGATAAGCAAGTATTGAACAAAAACATGCAAGAACACTCAACGCTCAACTCTACGATCTAAGAAAAAGAGAAAGCTTGCTCAGCTACTCAGTTCTTTCAAACAAGTGCTTAATAGCAACTGAGTAGTACCAATCACGATCTCAACAACAACCAATCAACTGAAGTGAGAAGTTCCAGGTCTGGAGGACTTGAAGAGTTCTAAGTGAACTGTAAAGAACCAAGTCTGCTGGACTTGAAGAGTTCAAGAGTGAACTAAGAAGTGCCTAGACTGCTGGTCTAAAAGGAATCTGTGAGATTCAAAAAGTGTAACAGACATCCTTAGTGGATTTCCTACTCAAGGAGTAGAATAGTGGATTAGGAGCTTTTAGTGCTCTTAACCACTTAAAACTACTGTGTCCATTATAACTACTATAACTACTATAACTGTAATAACTGCCTCACTCTCATTAATTCAAGATATCTCAAAGAAGGTTTATCATATACTCATTCCACTGTACATTAATCACAATCATAACTAACGAGTTTAAAAGAAAAAGTTTTCAATTATCTATTCAAACCCCCCTTCTAGATATCTATTGTGCCTCCTGGAAACTAACAATTGGTATAAAAGCAGGTTCTATAATACAGCCTACAAAGCTTGAGTAGATCCAATGGTACACTTACCAAGCGAATCAAAGACTGGAGGAGGCAGCAAGCCACCTATTTGCAACAAAGATAAATTCACTAACTAGAAGGTTAGGATGCAAGCTTACATGGACTCAATAGATGAAGATCTATTTGAAACTGTTCAAAATGGGCCCTACGTTCCTACAAAGCTTGCACCAACTACAGATGACCCAAACAGAGTACAGATCAAGGTCAAAGGAGAATGGACAGAGAACGAGAAGAGAGCTATCCACCTTGACAAAAAGGTCAAGAACATCCTATTTCAATCATTAGAAGATGATCTATTTGAAAACGTGGTCAATTGTAAAACAGCAAAGGAAGTTTGGGAAGCACTACTCATTATGCATGAAGGAACAGAAGAAGTCAGAGAAAACAAACAATCTCTCCTAACTCAACAATATGAGATGTTTGCTTACGTTCAAGGAGAGAACGTCACTACCATATACGAGAGATTCAATATTCTGCTCAACTCTCTACGATCCTATGGAAAGATCTATCCAAACAAAGATCTGATCATAAAGTTCATGAGAGCTTTACCAAGCAAGTGGGATGCCAAAACCACTGCCATAAGAGAATCAAAGAATCTACATGAAATGACTATTCAACAGTTATATGGCAACCTCCTCATGTATGAACTGGAGCTAACACAACGAGCAGAAATGTTGTTTGAAGGAAGAAAGAAGGATAAAGGTGTTGCTCTCAAAGTAACCGAAAACACCTCCAAAGTCAACACTGAAGTTGATTCTAACTACGATGAAGATGATGATGAGGACTTTGCAATGCTGGTTAAAAGACTAAGAAGATTCATGCAACAAGGCAAAACCAGCAAGCCAAAGAAAGTTAGCAACTACAATAGCCAGGAGTAAATGAATGACATATGCTACAACTGCAAGAAACCTGGTCAATTCATTGCCAACTGCAACAAACCTCTAAGAGAAGAACTCAAGAAGAAATCACATGCAAGGAAGGAATACAAAGGCAACAAAAGGCCAGTAAAGAAAGACAAAGGCCTTGTAGCTGGAGGATCGTGGAGTGACTCTGATAATGACTCAACTCCAGAATCCGGAGACGATGAAGATCCTCAAATGGCTAATCTCTGCTTGATGGCCAAATATGCAAGGGATAAACAGAACTCCAACATACATAAAGTAAGTATCGATGAAGTATTTGACTTAACTCTCTCGATGTAGATATTGATGACCTTAGAATCGCATTACCGGCATAACATCCGATCCGCAACAATACATGAAGTGGTTCGAGTTCGTCTAAAGACTATTCACTTCTTCAAAAGAGAAAGAAAAAGTTCAAGAGGCTGAAAAATTTCTTCTCAAGATCGATTCTCTCTCCAAGTTTGAAGCTGAAAATAAGCTCTTGAGACAGGAAAATGAGCTCAGTGCACAAAGAGAGTCTAGTCTAACCTCTAAGATTGAGGATCTAGAAAAGATAGTCTCTACATGGAATAAATCCTCTTCATCCATGGACTCCTTAATCTCTAACCAGAGAAGTGACTCTGATAGAACAGGGTTAGGCTTTGGGGAATCTACCTCAAAGTCATATGTGGAAAAAGCAAAGAAAACTAGCTCTGGTGATGCTTCAGGTTTTAGTAGAGACATTATATTTGTGAAATCCTCACTGAAGGATGAGCTTGTCAAACCCTGCCCAGCTGATTCAATTCATATTCCCAGGAGTAAGGGATCTCATGTTGGTCTAGGTTTCAGAAAAGAGAAGAGTAATCTAGCTACTACTCATCAACCTCAAAGGATCGTAGAGTCCAATAAAATCAACTCTACGAACCAACCAGGAAGATGCAGTAGGAGTAAGATACACTCATCACAAATAATAAAACAAGAGAACACATGGAAAAGGGAATATCAGCCTAGCAGGATGATGACCAATAACCCACAAAAGTCTAAATGGAGGAAGAACTTTCAAATGCATCATATCAAATGTTTTGTGTGCTACAGAGTTGGCCACAAGGCCACAAAGTGTCATTATAATTCCATGCATGTGAGACCAAAATCAATCAGATTTGGGTCCCCAAGGGTACTAACATAGTAGGACCCATGCAAGTATGGGTACGAAAATGAAGGTTTAATATTACCTCAGGAAAAGAGCTCCACGAACACAACCTAGTATCTAGATAGTGGATGTTCAAGACACATGACTGGGAACAAAGCCCTTCTATCTAACTACATAGAGAAGGAGGGTCCCTTGGTCATCTTTGGAGATAATGACTCTGGCAAGACAAGAGGTTATGGCTCAGCTGGAAATGGTGCGGTATCCTTCAGTAAAGTGGCCTATGTGGAAGGACTACAACACAATCTTCTAAGCATTAGCCAACTCTGCGACAATGGTCATCAAGTAACACTTCTCAACAATCAATTTCATGTCCGAGACCTGAAGACATCTGCTGTAAAGCTAACCGAAAAAAGAGAAGGAAATGTCTACACAGTAAATCTTGGAAAATTGAGCTCAGACGAGACAATATGCTTTCTAACTAAAGCATTTGAAGAAATGAGCTGGCTATGGCATTGAAGACTGTCTCATCTCAACTTCAAAAGCATGTCCAAATTAGCTTTAAAAGATCTAGTTGCAGGCCTACCCAAGTTAAATTTCATTAAAGAAAGGTCGTGCAATACCTGTCAACTTAGAAAACAGACCAGAAGCACATTCATGAGCAAAACTGTCAATTCAATTGACAAGCCTTTGCAGTTGCTACATATGGATCTTTTTGGGCCAATTCCAACAACAAGCCTTGGAGGAAAGAAATACTCTCTGGTCGTAGTCGATGACTTCACCAGATTTACATGGGTGTTCTTTCTAACCTCAAAAGATGAGATAAGTTCCCAGCTGATCAAGATATTCAAGCTTGTGATGAACGAGAAAGGAGAGAAAATCAAGGCTATAAGGAGTGATCATGGTAGAGAATTCGACTTCTCAGAAATGGACTAATTCTGCACAGACAATGGCATTAGCCACAACTTCTCAGCTCCACGAACTGCTCAACAAAATGGAGTTGCTGAGAGAAAGAACAAGACATTAATAGAGGCTGTAAGGACTCTACTAGCAGCAGCTCATCTGCCTGAGTACTTCTAGGCAGAAGCGGTCAACACTGCATGTTATACTCAGAACAGATCACTCATACACTCTACGATTAAGAAGACTCCTTATGAACTTTGGAAAGGAAGAAAGCTAAGTGTCAGCTACTTTCATGTGTTCGACTATGCATACTATATACTCAACAATTGAAAGCAGTTCTTAACAAAGTTTCAACCAAAATCAGATGAAGGAATCTTTCTTGGATATGCCACAGACAACAAGGCCTACAGAGTGTTCAACAAGAAGACACTAAGTGTTGAAGTCTCGATTCACATCATCTTTGATGAAACAGACTTAGACAAAATAATGCCTCAAGATACTGCGACTAACAGTTCAGACACTACGAATGAGGTCGTCGACCTCAACACTACCATCGTAGTACCAGACAGTGAAATCATTGAGCAAGAGAATGAGATCGTAGAGAGGCCTATGCCAGACAACGAACCTCCACATCAAGAAGAAGAAATAGATCTTGAAGATCTAAGACAAGAAGGCATAAGAACTGATGTCCCAACAGGAAGCAGATGGGTAAGAGATCACACTCAAGATCTAATCATTGGAGATCCGAATGCAAGAGTCAACACAAGAGCTACTACTCAAAATGAATGCTTCTATCTAAGCTTCCTATCTCAAATAGAACCGAAAAAGATAGAGGATGCTATTGAAGACTCCAGCTGGATAGAGGCCATGCAAGAAGAACTTAATCAGTTCGAGAAAAGCAAAGTATGGAGATTGGTTCCAAGACCAAAGAACCATCCTGTAATTGGAACCAAGTGGGTTTACAGAAATAAGATGGATGAAGATGGAGTCATCGCCAGGAATAAGGCAAGACTAGTGGCCAAGGGCTACTCTCAGGAAGAAGGCATCGACTATGATGAGACATTTGAACCTGTTGCCAGACTGGAAGCCATCAGAATATTTCTTGCCTTTCCTGCTCATATGAAGTTCAAGGTCTTTCAGATGGATGTCAAGAGTGCATTTTTGAATGGAGAACTTCAAGAAGAAGTTTATGTAGAGCAGCCTCTAGGTTTCATCAATCCATCTCTTTCTAATTATATCTTTAGATTAGACAAAGCCTTATATGGTCTTAAAAAAGCACCTAGAGCATGGTATGAAACACTGACTAACTTTCTTATTGAAAATGGATTCACTAGAGGTAGAGTAGATACCACACTATTTCTTAGAAAGTATAAAGATAAAGTCCTATTAGTTTAAATATATGTTGATGATATTATCTTTGGGTCTACTGATGAAAATTTATGCAAGAGATTCTCCAAGCTTATGCAGAGCAAGTTTGAAATGAGGATGATGGGTGAGATTAACTTCTTCCTTGGAGTGCAAGTAAAGCAGACTGATGAAGGAATCTTTATCAACCAAGCCAAGTACATTAAAGACTTACTTAAGAAGTATGGCATGTAATCAGCCTCTTCCATGAAAACCCCAATTGCTCCTGCAACCAAGCTTGACAAAGATGAAAAAGGTAAAAGTATTGATATAACTCAATACAGAGGTATGATAGGCTCTCTTTTATATCTAACTGCCAGTAGACCAGATATAATGTTTGCAACATACATTTGTGCTAGATTTCAGGCTAGTCCTAAAGAATCTCATTTAACTGCTGTAAAGAGGATTTTTAGGTATCTCAAAGGTACACCCCATTTGGGGCTTTGGTATCCCAAGGAGTCCTCATTTGAGCTAATAGGATACACAAATACTGATTTTGCAGGCTGCAAAATTGATAGAAAGAGTACCAGTGGCACCTGTCAATTGCTAGGAAATAGACTTGTGTCTGGTTTAGTAAGAAAGTAAAATTCAATTGTCTACTTCAACCGCAGGTTTGAATACATTGTCGCAAGCGATTCTTTGTGCTTTCGAGATCTTATGGATGAAAAATCAACTAGCAGATTATGGGTTTGAACTTAAATCCATTCCTATTCACTGTGATAACACAAGTGTAATTTCTATAACTCATAATCCTGTCATGCATTCTAGGACTAAGGATATAGAAATAAGGTTTCACTTCATTAGGGATCATGTGCAAAATGGAACTATATCTTTACAATATATCCCTACTAAAAATCAACTTGCTGATGTCTTTACAAAGCCTCTAGATGAATCCAGATTTAATAAGTTAATAAGTGAGCTAGGCATGCTTAATCTACAACCATGAAAAATATGCTCTAGTATATGCTAACCATATAGGTTTAAAGGCTATGTTTGAAATCATAGACATGATCAAAGGAAGACCATGATCGTAGAACCAAAGTGTCATACAATGACAACGATCGCAGTGAAGACTCAACGATCGCGGTGCAGACTCAACGATAACAGAGTTACATCAAAACCAAAGGAGCACCCTATGATGATCAAGTCTCAAACAAGGCAATCTCTCTGTTAAGTACCTCAGGAACAAACCTAACCCTTGATTCAATCAATGAGGTTGGCCCTTCCTGAGCTACCTTAAACTAAGAAAGGTTCATCACGAGGACTTGATCAGACTCTACGATTGATAGTCAGACTCAATGATCGTAGTTCAGACTCTACAGCTTAGACACGACGACTGCTACACAGACTCAATGATGGAAGAACAGACTCAACGATTCCAAGGACCATCTCAACAATCGTAGTCCTAATGATAAATACATTAGCTCAAAAGGAGTTAAGGGCAATTCAGTACAATCCTTCTCTATCAAATTCGTAGAGCCAAACAAAATTTGACACCTGTTCCACTAAGCAAAATGGAGAGAGGGAAGTTACAAGTACAAATTAAAATCATCTTTTTGAAATCTAAAGTTCAAAAGATCGTCTCTCTCTTCCTCTTTCAAGCAGTAAACCAGTAAATCAAGTAAGCTTCGGTCGGTCCACTTCTGTAAAAGAAATCAATGGCCTTCCAAAGGTGTTATCTCCTATTCTGAGACTCTTCTTTGATGAGTTCAAAACAGCTGAACCCAAATTTCACAAGACTCTGTCGCTACTAAAGAAAGAGGGTCTCGAAGAAGCTTTGGGTACAGACACATTAATCTACCCAAAGCTGGTAAAAGAATTCTACAACAATAGTGTATTTTAAAACAACACCATCTCTGCGAAAGTTAGGAATGTGGAAATCAGACTAAAGGCTGAAGACATCAATCTAGCCCTAGGTCTCAAACCTGAAGGGTATACGTCCATAGATGTCATAGACTTCCATAAGGGACTCAAAAAGATGCACCATAAGAAATCTCCTTCTGTCAAAGGATACAAGAAGAAGGAGTTTCCATAGAGGTACGAATTTTTAGCTGATATTGTTGGAAAATGCATATGTTGCAAAAGCTCTGGTCATGACTCCGTGAATGAGGTACAACTCAAACTCATGACTGCTATATGTTATGGAATACAACTTAACTATGGGGCTATATTGCTTGAATGAATTGGGAAGTGGTTAATCAGCTCAAAGAAGATGATGAAGGATGATGAAGGAGAAGCTACTAATCCAAATCGTCGAATGTCCCAGCAACTGTTCGAGAATTGGAAAAGGAATTCAGCTGAAAATGTGCGAATGATGTCTGAATCCAGTGGAAGAACTGGTGAAATAAAGGAATCAGTAATGCCAAAAAATATGTCAGTTATCAGAGAAGAAGAAGAAGAAGAAGAAGAAGCTAACAAAGGAGAACCCATTGCTTTGGTCAGAAAAAGCAAGGGAAAAAGAAAGCTAAAAGCCAGATCTATAAAAGAACCTCAGGGATCCACTACCGATAAGCCTATAGAGTCCTCAGACATTGAGACTCTAAGAATCTTAAGAATGAAGGAACAATAGGCTCAGGTAGAAGAAGATAGAGCAACCATATCTCAACTGCTGAAGAAGAATAAAATCAGCCACAAGACCAAAAGGCCATCAATCTCTTCGATCGTAGAGTCTCTGCCGATCTTAGAGACCGGATCAAACAAGGAAGTAGCTACAAAGAAACATTTTACGATCGGAAGGATAAAACTAAAGAGAGTCCTAAGGTCGTGGCTCTCATTAAAAGCCAAGAAGGAAACTGGTCAAGAAATATATTCTTATCAATGAGAAAACACTAAAGAGGGAAGAAAAAGAATTGGCTGTTGAAAAGGAATCAGCAAATGAAAGCCAAATAGTCAAAGCTCAAACTGAGGGGGAGACATCTGAAGATCTGATGATAGAGGATACACCTATTGAGGGGGAGATGGCTGAAACTCCCATTGTAGAAAGTGCCCCAGTTCAGGGGGAGCTATTGATAGTCCAAGAAGATGATCACGGTGAGGGGGAGGCTCATGGCATCTCTATGACAGAAGAAGAGGATCCGGGAAGAAATGGAGAAGAACCAGTGCAAGAACATCATGAGGCCATTGAGATAACAGAATCCTCCAACGAAAGCAGAAAAGAGGATGAAGGTGATGAGGTAGAGATTATAGTTGTGGGCATTGATGGGCACAGAAGAGCCAACTATGAACAACTGTTTTCATATCTACCTATGATGCCTTTCCATCAAGCTCAAATTCTAAACTCTTGGAGTCACATGTTTTGGAGCTTCAAAGAGTATCCGGCCATCTCAGTGCTAGCTAATGGATTCCCAGGGAGATTTAATTTTCCCAAGAAGCTTCTCACCAACAATTCTTCCTCAAACAACAAACTTAAGGTACTATCTATCCCAAATCTTTTCAGAGTTAATCACTTGCCATCATCCTTATTTAATCAATATTATGAATTCCCACGATGGATGGAAGTGATTCTTCATCCACTAAATCAATTTCAAGTTGCAGAATCCCAAAATTTTGTAATTGAGGAACCAAATAAGATCAACTCCCTAATGCTCTCACATCCTATCAACTCTACAATCCCTGACTCTAGCCCCATTGTAGAGTCTCCACCTCAAATCGTAGAGTCACCAACCTTAAACATCCAAACCCAGGCCCCTCCATCAGATATTCCCTCCTCATCCAACATTGAATATTTCAATCTTGATCTTGCCCTCTACTCATTGAAAGATCAATTCAAGAGCACACCACCTCCCTCACAAATTACTCATCTAAATGAACTCATGTCAGAACTATCCATAAAGGCTGATTTGTCGCAATGTCTGAGAAAGTGATCAAGGAACTCGACGAGAGTCTTGAAGATCATACTGCACTTATTCAGCTGAGATTAACATCAATGATCAATGCTGCAAACAATCTCCCAAGCTCCCTAAGCTCTGAGCTTTCTAAAACGCTCAAAGAAATCATCAAAGAAATGCTTCAAAGCATAAAAGATAGGGACGATATTCACTTTCTTGCAGCTAAAAAGCATCAGGATGTTGTCTTTATCTTACAGAAAACTCAAGAATCTCAGAATAATCTAGGGATACAGAGCATCAAAAGTCTTCAAACTGCAGTCAAAGAATTTCAAGACTTCTCCATGGGTTAAATGTAGTAGACAAAAACTGTTCTCACCATTCTTCAATGATGTGAAACTCGTTCTGATGCCTTGATCCAAGAAAATCGTGAGGACACTGCTCAAACTCAGAGTCAACTAAACGAGCTTGTCCAAGGAGTCACTCGCCTCTCCGACGACATTCGAACCCTTGATGCTAACATAAAGTGGGAGAATAAAGGCAAAGGAGATCAGGGAGGTCAGGGAGGTAAGGGCGGAGGTAGAGGACAATTCCAAACTCAAGCCTCGAGGAACCCACCTGCAAGACAAATCACCCAGCAGACTCCACGATCCAGCCATCAGGCTCAACGAGCTAATCAACAGGAAATTTTAATGGCTCAACCATTAAGGAGTCTAGGGCCAACTACCAGCTCTCATGAGGTGACAACAACAGGCCTAAGAATGCCAATTGGAGATCCTACATTCATGAATAGGCATGAACACAATCCTAGATTAAGCCCAAGTGAGCTGGAAGATTTGGCCAGAAGAGATGAAGCAAGAAGAAAGAGGAGAGCTGAGGAATATGCAAATCCTCCAAGAAGCAAAAGGCCGAAGAAATAGAGATAAGTTGAGTTTTAAGTTATATTGATGTAGTCAAACTTAAATGTAATATATGTCTTCATACATCAATAAATTCATGCTTATTCTCTAGAAATTTTAGCTGCTCACTGAAATACTAAGTCATGTTTACTTTTGTCAAGAATCGCATATAAAATTTAATAATCATGACAACAAATCTCCTTGGTTATGTCAACATCAAATAGGGGGAGATTGTTGGAAGAATGCATATTGTGATTTGATGTTTAATGTAAATGCTCATGATTATGTGTAAAGACCTTCGAGGAATATATGTACAAGGACTTAGTGATAGATCAAAATTATTAGGTTGATCTTAGCCTTTAATGCTCACTTGTATAGTTAAAGAGATCAAATATATAAGGTTGATCTATCGTGAAACGTATAGATAGGCTTCAACATGAATCGTAGTCTATGAAGCTGATCAATAGATTGCAGAGATTTAATAATTTGACATAATTAATAAATGAGAAATTTAATTTTTATGACTATATGAATTAATGAGAAATTATTATATGATATTTAAATTAAATTAAATAAGATGTTGGATTAATTCCCTAAATAGATGTGACACGATTAAACTATATTATAAAGGATTAATTAAATTAATTGGGATTGAGTCTTTAAGAATAACCAAACAGAGCTTTAAGGGAAGTTGAGAGCAGTTAACCACGTATGGGTTAACTAACCTCAACATTACTGGATTTATTTGTGCGCCTGGTCAGTTTCTCCATTTTACGTATTTGCAATTTAGAGTTAACTTGAGAGTCAGAGAGAATTCAGAGAATTGTGAGAGTCAAGAAGAATCTGAGAAGGAATTCATTTCCTACTAAATCTACACTACGCTTTGGGTAATCTATTAAACCCAGTTTCTATTATACGTTATTAAAGTTTTCATGAAAATGGCTTTCAAGTTTCTGTTAAAATCTCTGTAGTTGGAAAGAGTAATAATTATGTGTTTATATATGTGGTAAGACATTTTTATAATGTTTTGTGCTATATATTATGGTTCCATAACATCAGTTTCATGAAAATACGTTGTATATGGTTGCTACAAAATTACAGAGTATAGAAATATGGCCATATAAGCACTAACGTAAATTTAATACGTCAATCATATGTTGTCCCTAAATTTTACACTTTTATATAATTATGCATGTTAAAACGAAGAAAACAAACTTTGAATGGACATATTTGGAGTTATAACGAACCCGTAGTGTTTATTTTTATGTTTTGTTTTCAAAACTTTCAAGAACATCAAGAATAGTGAAATTATGTGTTTTGATTCAAGTAATTATATAAATTAAGTTGTTAAAATCATGTTAGAAAGGTTGGGTAATGATCATATATGAATTATAGTATTTGGGTATGCTTAAATTAATATATGGACAAGGAAATTGGAAGTTATGGGCATGTTCTCTGTGTTTTTCACGGGAACATATGGGTGAACTTGGGAGATTTTTTTTGGCCCAACCTTGTTACGTATGAACTAGAATCGAAGTGCAGGTAACCCACCCCGGAGGGTGTTACTAAACTAAATTATTACCCGTGGCAAAAAAATAAAAATAAAATAATAATAATAATAATAATAATAATAATTAATTAATTAAAATATTTGTCAAATAAAATAAATATTTTAATTGAGATACTTATGGAATAAAATAAATATTCGATGGAAATTATTATTAAAATATTTATCGAGATAAAATAAATATTTTAATTGAGATATTTATGGAGTAAAATAAATATTCGATGATAATTATTATTAAAATATTTATAAAATAAAATAAATATTTTAATTGAGATATTTCTAGAATAAAATAAATATTCGATGGAAATTATTATTAAAATATTTATAAAATAAAATTAATATTTTAATTGAGATATTGATGGAGTTAAATAAATATTCGATGAAATTATTATTAAAATATTTATAAAATAAATAAATATTTTAGTTGAAATATTTATGGAATAAAATAAATATTCGATGGAAATTATTATGAAATAATTTATTTGAGTGTAATAATAGTAAGGGAATGAAAATATTCTAATTTAATTAGAAGGGTAATGATTTGTTAAATAAAGTGTAGTTTACATTAAATAATTAAGTGAAAATGTAACTAATGAATGTCGTGAATGCATATGGTATGTGTGTAGGACTTGTGGTGAACGGAAGTAGTAATCGTTTAGCCTACACACAAGGCAAGTTCCTAAACCTTGATTCTTTACATAAAGCAAGTTCATTATTCTATCTTGTTTATTATTGTTCAAGTCAAGATTTCATATTAGATCGTATCATTCTTTAAAAGTACGATTCCTGTTATACAATACTTATTCGATTGTATACATCTTGAGTTTTATTATTCAAATTGAATATCAATTATTGTTGAACCTTGTAAGACTAGCGAACCCTTATTGATTCGACTAGTCCATAGTTGATGAGTGTTATAAATTCTAGAACTTTTATTGAGCTTATCGAAACAAAACTTCCTTTGGTGCGGACTCCGATGTCAAACTGAGATGAACAACCCTTTAATAGGCGATTATTTATGCTTTAGCGTTAAGATATTGTGCATAGTATAGTACTAAGGGTTGATCCCCTAAAACTGAGAAGAAGAGTCCATAGTCTTATTGTATTAAAGGTTTCAAGTATAACACTTGACAACCTAGGACATATAGTTCAAGGTCTTATGACCTCGAAGTTCTTTTGATTCTTGTTATTCATTCTTAATTCAAAACGAGTTTTCTTATTACGAGAAGTTTTTGATTCACTCGCATTTTATTATTTTATTGTTTTACTATTATACTTGTAGGCAATCGTGCTCACTCTTGCATAATAATAACATTGCGATTAAGAACGAAAGGTCAAACGAGCCTTCTACTAGCAAAGGCAAGGCAAGATTAACAAGTGATGAAGACTTGTTGTTTATGTGATTATGTATTTATGTTTCAGACTTATGTTAATGTTGTGTAAAACTATTATTTGTTTATATTTTCGTATTTGAGATTTAAAGTTAGTATGACCTGGGATTTATGTATTTAATTCAGATGATGTAACTCCTTAAGGATATGATTTTTTTTTTCTATCTATTGCATGGTTTGCATTTATTATGGGTAAATAGATAGATGATATTTGTACAGGAAACACCAAATCCCGTGGAATTGAAGTACCCAAATGTGGGGGTGTCACAGGTTGGTATCAAAGCTGTAGGTTATGAACCTTAGGTGGGGGAACAACCTTAGGTAGTAGCCTTATAGGAGATCGAGAACATAGTGGTGGTAAACTCTCATCGAGTTCTAAGAAATGAATTACTTAATTCATTGAAGATAATAAAAGATTTTATGTGCTTATGTGATAACTTATATGCTCGTGAGTGTCGATTAGTAACTAAAACTTAAAATTGTGTTGTCAGGATGTCGGATGTTGGAGGAGCTAGTCGAGCTGGGGAGGAGGAACCTCGAGTACCTACAGAGGAGGAGCCCCAAGACATTCATGTCGTCAAGGAGCAGTTGGTACAGAGAGAGCCATCTCCGTTGATTACTATTATTGGTCAGGAGCATGAGACTGAGACTGATCCAGAGGAGGATCCTGAGGAAGAAGAGGAAGAAGAGGAGTTCCCACCGAACTCCATTGATGCTAACATGTATGATGCGCTTTATGATCATAACATAGAGTTACGAGACAACTTCGAGGAGAGTGAAGGAGGCGGATGGTTATTATTGATTACCATCGAGAAAAGGATAGGGAGATTGTGACTCTTCACACACGTTTGGGAAGCGTGGGTGGGATTTGGTTCGAGAAGGTCAAACCAAGAGAAGTCAGAAGAAATAGAGAAGTTGAAGAAGGAACTGAAAGGGAGCTCAGAAAGGCTGACCATAGCAGAGGAGGGCTGGGTAAGAGAGTCACGTCATGCTGATCTTGCAGAAGATGATTGCCATGCGAAGAAGGCTAAACTTGGGGAGACATACTCTACACTTCAAAATGCAATGGATGAGGCCCGAGATCGAGTTATGAGATACTCAATCCAGTTCGAAGGACTACCATCTTATATGCTAGATCCCAGGACGATGTCCCGCATCATGGAAGAGGAACGTAGCAAGGCTATTTAGTGCCTTAACAGACAGTGATAGGATTAGTTTAATTATGTGAAAACCTATCTGGTAGTTAAAGATGTAAATTCCGATGTGTTTATGAACAAAGGAATATTTTAATGTTTTAAATCCTGTAGATTCTTTATCTCGGGATAGTCGATGTAAATAGCAGTGATGCTATCGTTTGATGTTAAAACTTTCAATTTGAATAACTATCAGAGTTTATTAATATAATTAGTTAAGTGATTATGATTAAATGTTTTAGCTAAGTCTTAAATGTTTAAGGGGTTGAATAAAGACTTGTTAAGCGTATATTCTTAACAGAAATATGTCGCCAAGAAGATGACCAAATCGTCGACCAGCCCAGGAAGGGTCAACGAATAACAACAACAACACCAATGCAGACCCCGTTCAGTAGTTAGTGAATTTACTAGTTGGAGCAATTAATAATAAACCTCAAGCCCCACCAAATACAGCATTCAAGGATTTCAAGGCGGTGGGACCGCCAGAGTTTAAAGGCTCCATGAACCCGATAGAAGCTCCAACCTGGGTTATGGAGATGGAGAAGGTGTTTGTTGTCGCCAGAGTAAGCGAAGACCAGAAAACCGCATACGCAACATTTATGCTGAAATCCGAAGCTAGTTATTGGTGGAAAGCAAATAAGGTCCGGGGAGGAGAAGGTGTGATTACCTGGGAGAGGTTCAAGGAGATGTTCTTCGAGATGTATTTTCCGACCATTTCATGAGAACCAAATGGAGGTCCAGTTCTAGAAGTTTGAAACAGGGAATATGTCTCATGTCGACTATGTGGCAAGATTCAACGAGTTGGCTAGGTTCGCCACATATCAAGTGCATACTGACGAGAGAAAGGCAAGACGTTTCTAGCAGGGACTGAAGCCCTGGTTGTATAGCAAGGTGTTAATGTTCCAATTGAACACTTTTGCTGGGGTGCTAGAGAAGGCCATACTCGCTGAAGGTGGAACCGATGCGTTAACTAAATATAATCAGGATCAGAAGAAGAAAAAGAGTGAAAATGAAGGAATTAATAAGACTAGTGGAAGTAGCACGGGAGGTAATAATAATTAGAAGAGAAAGTGGTCTGATAACTCATCGACTGGAAATCAGCAAGGAGGTCAGAAGAAGAGAATCGATGCATGCCCGACCTATGGAAAAGCGCACCTGGGAGTTTGCATGAAGGGAAAACGTGTGTGCTACAATTGTGGTTAGGAAGGCCACATAACACCTAACTGTCCTAACCCAAAGAAAGGCGTCTGCTTCACTTGCGGCTAAAAGGACCATCTGGAAAGGGACTATCCTAAGAAGGGATCTGGAGGGGCAGGATCAGGAGGAAATAGGGGAAACATCGGTGGAAGCGCTCTAACTATTATGGGACCAACCGCAAGGACTTTCAACATAACAATACAGGATGCTGTGTAGTCTCGTGATGCGGTGTCAGGTATCATTCCGATCAATAAAGTTAATACTTATGTATTATTTGATTTGGGTGCTACTTGTTCATTTATAAATGATGACTTTGCTAAGAACTTAGAATTGCCTAAGGATGAGTTAAAATACCCCATGAACATAGAAATTGCGAATAGAGAAGTGATCTTTGTTAAATATGTACACAAGAACTGTAGGGTGGATATTAAGGGTAACATTATGAACGTAGACCTTATCCCTATCAAACTTAGGGAATTTAACTTTATCTTGGGAATGGATTGGTTATTCAATTACGGGGCTGTAATTGATTGCCAAAAGAAGCATATTAACCTTATGACTCCGTCAAAGGTTGTGTTTTATGGCGACAAGTAAATCAGACAAGTGAGTTATCGATGATGATGATGCGAGGCAGGAAGGTCATTGTTAAAGACAAGTTTGTATAGGATATTTAGCTTACATAGTCAATAGTCGTAAAGAGAACTCGAAACTAGAGAAGATACCAGCAGTGAGGGACTTCGCAGACGTATTTCTAAATGATCTACCAGGACTCCACTTGGATAGAGATTGAGTTTGTGATCGATTTAAGCGCCGAGAATGGCTCAATATAAAAAGGCAAGTATCGGATGGCTCGGTAGAGATGAAATAATTAATGGTACAACTGCAATAGTTCTTAGACAAGAAGTACATTCAATTGAGAAATTAAAATTTTAAAGCAATTTCCGAAACCTAAAAGCAGGATCCGTGCGAAAATCAATTAATTGAGAGAGGTTTAGAGATTATACGGATATAAAAAAAGCGAGAATCTGAAGCCATTGCGCCTCGAATCTCAGCATAATACAAGCCGATTGCGCCTCTACGGTATCCACGAGCCTTGCTTTGAGCCAGTCGAGCGATTACGCAATAAGAAGGACTTGCGGTACTAGCCACCAAAAGGAATGGATTTTTAAAGCTGTTTTCTCTCTAGTCTCTCTCTAAGAAGCGGCTAGGGGTTTTCAATTATGATATCTTACCCTAAGTAGGCTGCTATATATCATATATATAGTAGTTAAAAGAATTAATCAAATCAAAACCTAATTTCATATAAAATTATATATATATATATATATATATATATATATATATATATATATATCTTAATTAAGTCTTACTTAATTAATATACATATATACAAATTATCCTTTTAATTTAAATTAAGTGATTTAAATACTATTAATCATATTAATATATTTAAATCCTTAAAATTTAAATTAATTCCCTTTTAAATAACGTTTATGTGTGTGACCTATAGGTTATTATTACGTTGGCAATAATTTTAAAATCATATTATAAAATTATAAGCGGTGAATGGCATCTAGTAATGCATCACTTTGCTACCCAGTAATAATAAGATCGATGATTCGATGCAACCTTTTAGTGACCGATGTTTTGATGTAATTTAATCCTTTTAACCTTAATATCCTAGATTAAACTCGAGTCATGGAATGTGTCATACTCTTCATAATTTAATCGAGTTTTCTTGATCAATGAGTAGACTATATGAAACAAATCACTATTTGAGCATGGCCATGCATTTCATAGTCCTACTCAATCAAGAAACCTATGGATATCACCCATAATATATAGGATGGTTAAATTCCATCTAGATCACTCATATTTCTCACCACGATTAATGATGAACCCAATAATCACCTTTATAGTCCACCTATTAAAGGTGACATTTGATGATATCAAAGTACATAAATTCTCGTGTAGTAATATAGCGATTTGGTCGGAGGACCATTACATCATTGTCACTATGAGAATTGCTAATGACACTTAGCATAATGCTCCATATAGAATTCTCATGGTGGAGTACATCCGATTACATCGTTCTCTAACATGTACCTATGCATTGACTTAATATCTCATATATTTATGACCAATGAGATTTGGTGGTCGTGATCGATCCACATACTAGTCTCGATGCATCATTGTTGTCCCATCAACAATGATACTCGACTAAGGACATTTAAGAACAACGATACTAATGGTAATATATAATCTCATGTTCAAGTCACATACTTGAAACTATATAATTTGTATCACTATTCTAAGGAATTTTATTATGTTAACAATTATATTCTGTGATAAATAAAACCATAATAAAATCATATATTTATTCAATCAAATATAATATCAAAGCGTTAAGCAATTATATCAAATAATTGGCCTCTAGGGCATAAACTCTATGATCTCCCACTTGCACTAGAGCCCGATCACTCATGTATCTAATACCCATGGAACTAGTGTGTAGTCGTTAGCCTGCTGCGACAAAGCCTTGGTTAGTGGATCTGCAACATTATCATCTGTTGGCACTCTTCCTATATGTACATCTCCTCTATCAATGATTTCACGGATGAGATGGTACCGCCTAAGTATATGCTTGGATCGTTGGTGAGATCTGGGTTCCTTAGCTTTGTCTGATGGCTCCATTATTATCACGGTATAAACAGCCGGATCAACAATGGTTGGAACAACACCAAGTTCGATGATGAACTTTTTAATCCATCTGACCTCCTTGCATTTGCACTAAAGCGACAATATACTCGGCCTACTGTTGTAGAATCGACTCATCTCTTGCTTGAACTTTTCCATTCTTGACACCACCATTAAGGCAAAACACAAAACTGGTTGAGACTTATAGTCATCATTGTCGGTCTGAAACTAACATCTGTGTAACCCCTTCTTTGCTAGTTCGTCTTCACCTCCATATACCAAGAATGAATCCTTAGTCCTTTTCGGTGCTTGAGGATATTCTTATTTAACATCGATGACCTTCACTGGATTATTTGGTATCTGCTTCGTCATGCTCAAAGCATCTGAGACATCCGAGACAGTACATATCATTGCATACATGATAGATCCAATTCTTGAAGCATAAGGGATCTTTCTCATATCGCTCCTCATCATCTTGTGATTTAGGACATTGGGCCTTAGAGATCTTTACACCATGAGTCACGGGTAAGTTTCCTCTTTTCGCCTCTTGCATCTTTGAGCAGTTTCAACACTTTATCAATATATGTACTTTGACTTAGGTAGAGCATTTTTCTTGATCTATCTCTATAGATCTTGATACCTAAAATGTAAGCGACATCGCCCAAATCTTTCATGGAGAAACATTTTCCTAACCATGTTTTTTCTGACTGTAAGGAAGGAATGTCATTCCCAATAATTAATATGTCATCAACATATAATACTAGGAATACAATGTGACTCCACTAACCTTCTTATATACACAAGGTTCATCTTCATTTTTAATAAAGCCAAATTCTTTGTTGCTTCATCAAATCGAAGATTCCAACTCAGGAGGCTTGCTTGATCCATAAATGGATCATTTGCGACTTACATACCTTTCGGCATCCTTTGGGTGACAAAACCCTCGGGTTGTGTCATATACACATCCTCGAGGAGATTTCCGTTAAGGAAAGCGGTTTTGACATCCATCTGCGCGATTTACGTAATCATAAAAAGGCTGCGATAGCAAGTAAGATCTGATGGATTTAACCATTGCCCTTTGGAGAGAAGGTTTCATCATAGTCGACACCTTGAATTTGTTTGAAACCTTTTTGCTACCGATCGGCCTTTATAGGTTTGTACATTACCATCCATATCGGTTTTCTTCTTGAAAACCCACTTGCACCGATTGGTTTTACCCCTTGGTGGATCAACCTGAGTCCATACTTGGTTAATATACATGGAGTCCATCTCAGATTTCATGGCTTCAAGCCATTTCTCAGAATCTGGTCCATTCATAGCTTCTTGGTAGGAAGCAGGCTCATCTTGATCTATTAGCATCACATCGCCGTTTTGAGTCACAAGATATCCATAATATCTCTCGGGCTCTTGGCGTGTCCTACGAGATCTCTGAATGACTTGTGTAATTTAAGCGAGTTCACTTTCCACAATTTCTTGTGGTTTCTGCTCATGTTCAACTTCGAGTTCAATGATATTTTGTGGTTCTCGAATTTCTTGAGTTCTACTTTCTCTCCTTTGTTTCCTTTAGAGACAAATTCTCTTTCTAGAAAAATACCGATTGAGCAACAACCACTTTGTTCTCGGAAGGTTTGTAGAAATAATACCCTTTTGTTTCCTTTGGGTATCCCACAAAATTACATTTGTCGATTTGGGTCAGAGCTTGTCGAATTGAGGCGTTTTTCTGAGCGCCTGCAACCCCAAATCTTCATGAGCGACATACTAGGGCGTTTCCAGTCCACATTTCATATGGTGTCTTGAGCCGTCTTTGTAGGAACACGGTTAAGTGTGAATCGGTATCTCTAGGGCATGACCCCGAAGCTTATTGGAAGATCTGCATGACTCATCATTGATCGTACCATGTCCAACAAGGTTCGATTCCTCCTCTTAGATACACCATTCCATTGCGGTGTTCGGTGGAGTAATTTGTGATATAATACCACACTCCTTTAGAAGGTCATCAAAGTCTTGGCTTAAGTATTCACCTCCTCGATCGGATCGAAGGGCTTTTATGCTTTTGCCAAATTGGTTTTGAACTTCATTCTTGAATTCCTTGAACTTTTCAAAGGATTGGATTTGTGTCTCATAAGATACACATATCCATATCTACTAAAGTCATCAGTAAATGTAATGAAGTAATAAAACCTACCTCTTGCTAACGAACTCATGGGTCCACATACATCACTATGTATAAGTCCCAATACATCGCTAGCCCGTTCACTTTGTGTCCAGTGAAAGGGCTTTAGTCATCTTGCCTAATAAACAAGACTCGCATTTCTCATATGATTCAAAATCAAATGAATCCAAGAACCCATCTTTATGGAGTTTGGATATCGTTTCTCATTTATATGGCCTAAGCAGCGATGCGGAGATATGTCGGATTTGAATCATTTGATTTAAATCGTTTTGTATTTATGTTATAGATAGGCATTTCTAAATCAAGAATATAGAGGCCAGTTAAACAATTGTGCAACACCATAACAAATATCATTTAAGTAAAACAAACAACGATTGTTCTTTATTATAAATGAAAAACCTTTCTTGTCAAACAAAAAGCGAAATAATGTTTTTGCTTATAGCGAGGCACAAAATAACAATCTTCTAATTCTAAAACTAGCCCGGTGGGCAAAGATAAATGATAAGTTCCTACGGCCGGTCTGACAACTTTTGCTCTATTTCCAACTCGTAGGTCGACCTCTCCTTTCGCCAAAGTTCTACTCCTTGAGTCCTGCACATTAACACAAATGTGAGAACCACATCCGATATCAATACCCATGATGTAGAAGTAGACAAGTTGACTTCTATAACATATATACACGAATCGGAAGTCGTACTTCCTTTTCTTTTCTTCACTTCTTCCGGATAAGCATAGCGGTTCCTTTTCCGGTTGTCGGGTTTTCCACTGAAGTGACATTCACCTTCTTTAGCCACCCCACCTTTGGGTTTTAAAGCTGTTTGGTTTTGGAATTGGGTTTGGCAAAAGATTTAGATCTATCTTCTTCTTGCCTTTCCAATTTCCTTAGCATTCCCCTTTTGCACCATCATTATGGGGCGGGTCTGCCTTTTTCATGTTGTTCTCGGCGGTTCTTAACATGCTCAACAACTTCGATGAGGGGTTTCTCAATTTCATTCATAAGATAGTTCATAACAAATTGAGAGTATTTGTTGTTCAAAGATTGCAAAACAAAAGGTCGGTTTGGGCTTAGGGTGATTGGAAAACCCAACCTATCAAGGTACTCAATATACCCAATCATTTTCGAGCACATGTGGACCAAGCTGGATCACGTTCACCCATTTTGCGGTGATACAGCGCCTTGCTTGTATCATACCTCTCTGTCGAGCATGCCCTTGAACAATTTCTTGAGATGCTCGATCATCTCATAAGCATCCATCAACTTCGTATTTGCTTACGAAGCTCGGCGTTCATGGTTGCTAGCATGACACAACTCACATCGAGCATCATCTTGATGCTTCTTGTAAACATTATGCTCACTTGCGTAGTGCGATGACAATTTGGTCTTTGCGAGGAATGGGCCCATCGAGGACATATAGCTTACGCTCTTGTTTGAGGACAATCCTCAAGTTCTATGCCGGTCGAGGAAATTAATTCCACTTAGCTTGTCCTTTTCAAGGGTGATCGTAATGAAAGACTATTTGTGTTGTTGTTGTTTGCCATTTGATATCTACAATTTATAAGTGCAACAATAATAAGTCAAATTCTGAGTTGATATTATATAATTGATAATAGTACATTCAAAAATATACCTCCACTATTTTATTCAAATTAATAGCCCTCACCATTAATTAGGAAAGCATTTTCTATTAAATCTTTCTAGTGAGCCAAGATCCATATTTCATTATGCCTTAAGTTAGCTTTGGCTATTCTCTCAAAACATAATTATTTAGGTAGACAACCCTTTGTCAATTATATCATATATAACTCTGGATAGTTTGGTAAACAACATTTGTTTCTAGTCCATCTAATGGTACCAACCAAACTCTATGCCTCTAAGTCCACAATCCTATTGAGATAACTTAGTTAAGTAAGGGCCCAATGATTTTAATAGTTTGGATATCACAATTATCCTATCGCATCTTACCTAGATAAATAGGGTACTTTGCTTTGGCAAACCTACATCTATTGATCAAGGTCTTGATGAGTGTTATTCATTGGAAGGCATCGATTTAGACTTAATAATTTAATGAGGATTTTATTAATTTAGATCTCACCAATTTTAATCTTATTAAGCATGCACATTATTAATCATATCATATCGCATACAAGTATAAATAAAGTGCAAAATTAAATGTGTCACGATTATGGCCCAATCCACATCGATCTTTTCAAGCTAATGAAAGATTGAAGGTCAATCTAAGGTGGTAAAGATCTTAAAATAAATAGCTTCCTTGGATCTTCCTCTAGCATCGCCTCCTCTCCATCATCATCTTTCCATTGTGTTCTCCATCTTGACATCTTCATCAATTCTGATTATTACATGACATAAAGAAACCTCGAGTTACATTCGAGGGGATTTAGATGAGAAGAGAATATTACATTAGAATTTATAGAAAGGGCGACATGCAATAGTATTTCAAAACCAAAACCACTAACCTATGGGATTCAAAAGGCCATAGCATGCACCATGCATATCACAATAAGCACATAACAATTTATATAAATAAAAAACTATATATAAAATAGGGGGGACACGACCATCATGCGCTTCTGACGGGGGGGTCGAGGGGAAGGGTCTACATTGCGAATTTTTCCATCTGAATCTAAAAAGCAGTTTGAGAATCATACATTTTAATCCACCAAAACACCCATAATAACAAATCATATATGTCGATTTTGATTTAATCATATTAAAAGCGAATAACGATACACCAATTTATCATATATTTCGATTTTGATTTAATCATATTAAAAGCGAATAACGATTACACCAATTTATCATATATTTCGATTTGATTAATCATATTAAAAGCGATTCTTCATGCTTCTAATCCGATTAGAATAGTTATATTGTTATTCCATAGATTAAAGATACGATTAACGGTATCATCATATATATTACGAATACACATACAACGGAATATCATATATTCAATTTTATATCGGTAAACATGCATCATCATATATCATATATATATGAATACAATTAAAACACGTAATCTGAATTAATCTTTTCATAAGTAGCTCGATACCTTTGTTGGGTTTTGACACGAAGCATGCGGTGAAATTAAAATTTTAAAGCAATTTCGAAAAACCTAAAAGCAGGATCGTCATGCGAAAAATCAATTAATTGAGAGGTTTAGAGATTATACGGATATAAAAAAGCGAGAATCTGAAAGCCATTGCGCCTCGAATCTCAGCATAATACAAAGCCGATTGCGCCTCTACGGTATCCACACGCAGCAGCACTTACAGAGCAAAGTGAACGATTACTGTGATAAGAAGGACTCTTGGTACTAGCCACCAAAAGGAATGGATTTTACGAAGCTGTTTTCTCTCTAGTCTCTCTCTAAAAGCGGCTAGGGTTTTCAATTATAATATGTTACCCTAAGTAGGCTGCTATATATCATATATATAGTAGTTAAAAGGAATTAATTAAATCAAAACCTAATTTCATAAAATCCAAATTATATATATATATATATATATATATATATATATATATATATATATCTTAATTAAGTCTTACTTAATTAATATACATATATACAAATTATCCTTTTAATTTAAATTCGTGATTTAAATACTATTAATCATATTAATATATTTAAATCCTTAAAATTTAAATTAATTCCCTTTAAATAACGTTACATGTGTGTGACCCTATAGGTTATTATTACGTTGGCAATAATTTTAAAATCATATTATAAAATTATAAGCAGTTGGCGGCATCTAGTAATGCATCATCACTGCTACCCAGTAATAATAAGATCGATGATTCGATGCAACCTTTTACGTGACCAATGTTTCAATGTAATTTAATCCTTTTAACTTAATATCCTAGATTAAACTCGAGTCATGGAATGTGTCATACTCTTCATAATTTAATCTGAGTTTTCTTGATCAATGAGTAGACTATATGAAACAAATCACTATTTGAGCATGGCCATGCATTTCATAGTCCTACTCAATCGAAGAAGAAACTATGGATATCACCCATAATATATAGGATGGTTAAATTCCATCTAGATCACTCATATTTCTCACCACGATTAATGATGAACCCAATAATCACCTTTATAGTCCACCTATTAAAGGTGACATTTGATGATATCAAAGTACATAAATTCTCGTGTAGTAATATAGCGATTTTGGTCGGAGGACCATTACATCATTGTCACTATGAGAATTGCTAATGACACTTCTCGCATAATGCTCCATATAGAATTCTCATGGTGGAGTACATCGATTACATCGTTCTCTAACATATACCTATGCATTGACTTAATATCTCATATATTTATGACCAATGAGATTTGGTCATCGATCGATCCACATACTAGTCTCAATGCATCATTGTTGTCCCATCAACAATGATACTCGACTAAGGACATTTAAGAACAACGATACTAATGGTAATATATAATCTCATGTTCAAGTCACATACTTGAAACTATATAATTTGTATCACTATTCTAAGGAATTTTATTATGTTAACAATTATATTACGCAGTAAATAAAATCATAATAAAATCATATATTTATTCAATCAAATATAATATCAAAACGTTAAGCAATTATATCAAATAATTGGCCTCTAGGGCATAAACTCTAACACTAATTTCAACAATGGAAAAGCTGGAATTAGAAGTAAGGTATCCTATAGAGATAGACGAGAAGTTGTTCTAAATACAAGCTGGTACAACTTTACTAGATAAAATTAAGGAAGCTCAACTTCAGGACGAAGAATGTGAGAAAGTGAAAAAGAAAATATATGAAGGGACTGAACCAAGATTCAAAATAGATAGTGAGGGACTACTAAGATTTGAGAGGAGAATTTGGGTACCGCCAGTGCCAGAGATTAAGGAAGACATTTTGAATGAGGCTCATAGCTCACGATATTCGATTCACCCTGGTAGTACTAAGATTTACCAAGATCTTCGACAACACTTTTGGTGGTCGAATTTGAAATCAGAGGTTGTAGATTGTGTTGCCAAGTGTCTGACATGTCAAAAAGTGAAAGCAGAACATCAGAGGCCGAGTGGGTTACTACAACCTTTAGAAATTCAAGAATGGAAATGGGAACATATTACAATAGATTTCGTGGTTGGCTACTGGATAACTCGAGTAAAGGCTACACGTCATAAAGATGAGTTATTGTTGACCGATTGCGAAATCCACACACTTCCTTCCGATCAAAATCAGATTTAACTTAGATCAATTGGCAAGGTTATATGTGAAAGAGATTGTTTTGAGGCACGGAGTTTCGGTGTCAATTGTTTCCGATAGGGATCCGCGCTTTACATCAAACTTCTAGAAACGTCTACAAGAATGCATGGGTACATAGTTGCGAATGAGTACGACATATCACCCTCAGACAGATGGACAGAGTGAAATAATAATTCAGACATTAGAAGACATGTTAAGAGCTTGTATAATGGACTTTAAAGGAAATTGGGATGATCATCTACCGCTCGTAGAGTTCGGCTACAATAACAGTTACCACGCTAGTATTGGCATGCCGCCTTATGAAGCGTTATACGGCAGAAAGTGCAGAACTCCACTACACTGGGATGAAGTTGGTGAAAGACAATTACTAAGCCCAGAATTGGTTCAGCAGACAGCAGAAATAGTCAAAGTGATCCGAATAAGACTGATAGCAGCTCAAGATAAGCACAAGAAATACGTCGATCCACACCGTAAAAATGTTGAGTTTGAATCGGGTAGTTATGTGTTATTAAAGGTCTCTCCCTGGAAGGGAAAGATCAGGTTCAGAAAGAAAGGGAAATTAAGCCCAAGATTCATTGGACCCTTTGAGGTACTACGAAGGATCGGAGAAGTTGCATATGAGGTAGCTTTACCTCCAGCACTCGAGAATGTCCACAATGTCTTCCTTGTTTCCGTTCTATGACCCTACAAACCCGATTACAAGCACGTGATTGAATATGAACCCCTACATTTCGAAAAAGATTTATCTTACGAAGAAATTCCAGTTCAGATTGTCGACAGGAAAGAGCAAGTTTTAAGAAATAAAGTAATGCCTTCTGTTAAGGTAATTTGGAGGAACCACAATGCTGAAGAAGCTACGCGGGAACTCGAAGAGAATATGATGAAGAATTATCCTCATTTATTTACTTAAATTATTGTAAGCGATTCTGGGGACAGAATCTTTGTAAAGGGAAGAATGTAATGGGGCGAATTGTTTGAACCGTGATTCTGAGGACAGAATCCTTTTAAGGGGAGAAAGATGTGATAAACAAGATTTTGTAATTTAATTTTAATAATTATTGGATTAAATAAATATTTTTTGATGATTTAATTATTAGATTAAATAATTAATTCATGAAGTTGTGGTAGATTAATTTAATTATATGTGGTATATTTATTAAATTAATGTGGAGAATTTTATTATTCAAAGTATGTAATTATGTGAGCTTATTGAATTCAAAGAAATATTTAATAAGCCTAATATTATTTTAATTATTTAGAGATTTAATAATTTGACATAATTAATAAATGAGAAATTTAATTTTTATGACTATATGAATTAATGAGAAATTATTATATGATATTTAAATTAAATTAAATAAGATGTTGGATTAATTGCCTAAATAGATGTGACACGGTTAAACTATATTATAAAGAATTAATTAAATTAATTGGGATTGGGTCTTTAAGAATAACCAAACAGAGCTTTAAGGGAAGTTGAGAGCAGTTAACCACGTATGGGTTAAGCCCGACCTCAACAATCTTCGGATTTATTTGTGCTACCGTAAGTTTCTCCATTTTACGTATTTACAATTTACAGTTAACTTGAGAGTCAGAGAGAATTCAGAGAATTGTTAAGAAAATTGTGAGAGTCAAGAAGAATCTGAGAAGGAATTCATCTCCTACTAAATCTACACTACGCTTTGGGTAATCTCTTCAACCTAGTTTCTATTTTACGTTATTAAAGTTTTCATGAAAATGGCTTTCAAGTTTCTGTTAAAATCTCTGTAGTTGGAAAGAGTAATAATTATGTGTTTATATATGTGGTAAGATGTTTTTATAATGTGTTGTGCTATATATTATGGTTCCATAACATCAGTTTCATGAAAATACGTTTTATATGGTTGCTACAAAATTACAGAGTATAGAAATATGGCCATATGGCCCTTACACGTAAATTTAATATGTCAATCATATGTTGTCCCTAAATTTTACACTTTTATGTAATTATGCATGTTAAAACAAAGAAAACAAACTTTGGATAGATTTGGAGTTATAACGAACCCATAGTCACTACAAAAAAAATTTTCTTTGGCGACAGGCTCACTACCGACGACACAATCCCCGTCGACAATAACGTCAATATCGACGGTCTTGTCGTCGCCAATAATAGTCATTGCTAATGACCCTTTTTTTGGCGCCAGACATTCCCGGTGGAGGGAAAACCTCATTGGCGACGGTGTTTATTTTAGGGCTGACGGTGTTGCCGTCGGTATTGAGTTAATAGCGACGGGGTAATTATCGACGGGGGATGCCGTCGATAATGACAATTAAAACCTCTTCGACAGCAGCGACTCTTTTTATGAAATTTTCTTCTCTATTTTTCTTTCCCTCTCAATATCAGCCATTTTCGCTCCTTAATTTCCCCACGAATCTCAAACTGCGTTTATTGATTCTCTAAAGTTGACCCATTTCACCCATTTCAATTTATTCATTTTGCTCTTTTGTTTTCTACTTCCCTTTCCCTCGCGATTCTAACTTCTCCTCTTGTCGTCGCCCTCTTCCTTCTTGCCGTCGCCCTCCGGCTAGTTCTTGCCGTCGCCACCATCCTCTCTTCGCGCCATTGCAGTCCCTCTGTGTCTCTCTCGAGTGCAAGGTATGTTTTCCCAAATCCAATTTTCCCCCAAATGTAACCTAATAATCTATGTTTCTACAATTTCACTTTATTTTTGCCCAAATATCAGTTGCTGTGTATTACAAATTTATAGTTTGCAAGTTTTTATGAAAATTTTAATGTGACATGAGATACCCAATTGCAGTGTATTACTTCATTCTTTCCGTTTGGTGCTGAACTGGGATTTTCATGGCTTAGTGACATACATCCAACTTGTGTTGATAAATTATTGTGTTGAAGAATTTAGTTATTTCTTGAATCAAAGTTCAGGTATGCTCTGATTTTACATTAATTTAGAAATTTTCAGAGGGTATATGCGCTGACTTTCTTGGTATAATGGGTAGTAATTAATTATTTTTTTTAGGAATGTTCAATCTCTATCCTGTGAATATTTTAGTTATATGGCCATATCTATCTTTGTGAAGAGTTAGAGATAGAGAAAAAAAATATTTAATTTGGCTGCGGTGTTTATTGAAAAATATAGTTAGTTATATATTTGGTGGACAATCAATTGTAAAAGATATATATAATATGTTTTCATAACTGAAGGAATATCTCGTTTTGTGTATTGTTTGTGAATATATAGGCATAAAATTTTTTATACAGTTAATTTATACAAATGAGATTCCCCTGAAGGACAAATGGTTGTGTGAAAGGAAACACTTGATTAAGTGGCATTCTCTCCGTACTAGTTTAGAGAAATGTATAACACTTTATAATTATTAATTTTACATGTATAAAGAGCATTTGAACATCAATCAAAGTTTGATACTAGCATTTGAAGATTGCTTATGTAATGGTCGTATGTAAATGTTGTGTAATGTTCATTTATTGGGTTATTGAAGATTACTCAACTTGGTAAATATAGTGATTATAATATCATCTGGGAGTCTAAGAAAGTGATCTTCTTTGTGTTTCTTTGATTTCTTATTCATCCTTGAAGAACTGTCTTTTTTTCTTCAGTAATCACTATGATCAATTAAATGTGTGTATATATATGGGAGAGATTTAGGGGAAATTAACTGTCTTTGTTTATGGTTGTCAAGTGTTTGTGAGTATGTTGTTAAAAACATATGAGTAAGGGTAAAAATAACAGTTATTCCACGTGACTTGACATGTGCATATTTTCATATAGTTTAGGAAGCTTAGAAACCCGTTTGAGATTCACTTAGTAGGAGTGAATCTCAAATAGTCCCCATTTTGGGACTATTCTTGTATGTTTCGATCTCACTTAGGTCGGTGTTAACAACTTGAGCACGTCTTTATATTTTTAGAATTTTCAGTCAGTATATATCTCTTGACGTTCTTCGGGTGCATATTTAGACTACGATGTGTTAGTCTATTTTGTGTACTTGAAGACCATGGGGAGGTGCTGCCGAAATTTTTGCAAAATTTAAAGATGTGTTCAAGTTGTTGGCATCAGTGAGGTGACACATCCGGGAATTGGATAGAAGCCTGACCCGTTAGAGTGGGAGATGAAGTTAGGAAACTCATAAGCTTGCATATACCCTAACTTGGAGACTTGATTGTGTTTGTCTAACTTTCCATATATATAGCAGACAGTTGTCCAAGATGTTTGTTGATCGAAGTTGGATGGAATGTAGGGTAGCCACTGATAAGAGTGGGCTTAACTCTGAGTACCGTAGTGGGGTTGAACAGATTCTCAATTTTGCGTTTGAGCAAGTCAGCGGCGATGAGATTAGATGTCCTTGTAAGAGGTGTGTGAATGAAGTGTGGAAGGAAAGGAGTGATGTCATGTGCGACTTAGTTGCGTAGGTTCAAGTAGGGTTATACGACATGGATCTATCATGGGGAAACCTGGTTGGATGAACATGAATCATAACCGGAATCTAGAGGTGACGAAACCTTTGACTGTACTAACATGATAGTCGAAGCTGCTGGTTCATACTTCCAATGGAATACAAACAGGGATGACAGTAGCGTCGAGCAAGAGCCGAATGACGGGGTTAAGGGTTTCTATGAGTTATTGCATGAAGCAGCGACGCCACTGTATGACAGGCAGGAAAAGCACACCGTCTTATCTGTCGTGACTAAGTTTTTACACTTCAAGAACGAGCATGACTATAGCGAGAGAGGTTTTAATGAACTGTTAAGCATTGTGAAGGAGTGCTTACCTGCAGGCAATAAGTTACTAGAGTCGTACTATGATGTGAAGAAAATGGTCAAAAGGCTCAATCTATGGTATGAGAAGATTGATGATTGTGAGAATGATTGTATGTTGTATTACGGTGATGTCAATAAAGATAAGAGGTCATGTGATATTTGTGGTACAAGTAGATACCGTGAACAGCACATGAAAAAGGGAAAAGAAGTGTCGTGAAAGATCTTACGTTACTTTCCCATTGCCCCGAGGCTTCAGCGGTTGTTCATGTCAACACATACCGCCAAGGATATGAGGTGGCACTCTACACGGGACATAGTCGAAGGTCAACTAATGCACCCTACAGATGGGCTTGAGTGGAAAATATTTGATAACAAGCACCCCTCGTTTGCTGAAGAGGTTCGCAATGTTAGGCTTGGACTTGCTACGGATGGGTTTAATCCATTTAACGGGCCTTACACAAAGCCCTACTCAACTTGGCCGGTGATTATTGTGGTGTATAACCTCCCACCTTCGATGTGTATGAAAGATCCCTACATGATCATGCCTTTACTGATTCCGGGTGATAAGAGTCTGAGTAAAGACATCAATGTATACCTCAGGCCATTAGTTGATGAGTTGAAGATGTTATGGGAAAAAGGGGTTCAAAGTTATGATGTATCTCTTAAGCAGAACTTTGACTTGAGGGCAGCTTTACTGTGGACAATAAATGACTTCCCGGCGTTAGGAATGATCAGTGGATGGTCGACTCATGGGGCTTGTCATGTCCCGTGTGTATGGGGTCAGTTAAAGCTGTGCGGCTCAAACATGGGGGGAATATGAGTTTCTTTGCAACATCCAGACAGTTTTTACCGATTGAACATCGTTATCGATGGATGAGTAGACAATTCAATCGAAAAATAGAGAAACGTCAAGTACCTAGCCGTCTTTCTGGGTCAGCAGTGTTGAGTTGGATTAGTCATTTAAAGTTTCCACCTCCAGGTAAGAATCACATATTAGAGTGAGCTTATGGTTACGGCAAGGTTCACAATTGGACACACAGATCCATGTTCTTTGACCTGCCTTATTGGGCTACACTCTGCATCCATCATTGTATAGATCCGATGCATACTGAGAAGAACGTATTTGATAACATTTTTATATAGTCCTAGATGCCAGTGGTAGAACAAAGGACAACAACAAGTCGAGGCTTGATTTGGAAGAAATGAACATTAGGGAAGATCTGTGGCTATATCAGGAGGGTAGTAAGACGATAACGCCTAAAGATGAATATACTTTGACCAGGGAATAGTTGATATTGATATGTAATTGGATCAGTGGACTGAAGCTCCTAGATGGATATTCTTCGAATATATCAAGGTGTTATAAAGTCGAAGAGTTAAAGTTTCAGGGTCTCAAAAGTCATGATTGTCACGTATTCATGCAGAAGTTGATCCCTGTTGCATTTATCGACTTATTTACGAAAACATGGTTCAAGCACCGACATGAGCTTTCTAATTTCTTGAGATCTATGCTTGGCGACTTGACTTAAAGACATAGATAAAATGGAGATGCAGATAGTGGAAATAATGTGCAAGTTAGAAATGATCTTCCCCCCATCATTTTTTGATTCAATGGAGCATTTGCCTATTCACTTGCCATACGAAGCTAAGTTTGGCGGTTCCGTACAATATAGATGGATGTATCCATTTGAGAGGTAATGACATTAATGTTTTTAATATGGTAAAATGTTCGTTCTTTTTTTCTAATCTATATATCACATAGGTATATGCGACGTCTAAAGCAAAAGGTGAAGAATAGAGCCCGTGTAGAGGGGTCAATTGCTGAAAGTTATGTTATGGAGGAACTTGTTAATTTTTGTTCATTGTACTTTGAACCGAATGTTCAGACGAAGCACAATCGCTTACGTCAGAATCAAACTATTGCGCACGAGGAAATGGAGAATTAACGGCCTTTAGTCATCCTGTACGCCCATTCGGTGGTAAAAAAAGGCGCTTCTTGACCGATAGTGAGTATGCAGCTGCCACATTATATGCACTTGTCAACATGAATGAAGTAGCGCCATACATTATGTAAGTAGTCATAACTATATATGTCTGGTATAATTGTGTCAAGTTCCTTTACAAACACATTGAGTATATAACTGTGCTGCAGCCAATATAATGCTGAAGTACGTGAAGCGAATTTGAGTATATCGGACGAGGATTTGCAAAATTTGATAAATGAAGAATTTGTGCAATGGTTTAAAGATCATGTAAGTCTAACCTTTACAAGTTCAATAAATCTACCATCATAGATTTATTCTTATGGCGTAATTAACTTTAGAATACGTTGTGTTAATGTACATTAGGTCCTCACAGATGAGTTAGCTGGCAATCGGCTAAAGCTTATAGCCGATGGCCCTGAAAGATCTGTAGATACTTATACATGTTGCATTGTCAACGATTACAGATTTAAGTGTTGCGATATTGGGGAAGTCGCTTCTGCTGATTCTAGTGTTGTGGTGAAAGGTAGCTGCTACGATAACATTTGGGATGACTAGTATGGACGATTGCTAGAAGTTGCTAGAAGAATTAGTTTGCTTCAATTGTCATTGGTTTGATGTTGAGAATGGAGTTAAAGTAGATAAAAAATCAGGACGGGTGACTGTTAACGTTAAGTCAAAACTAAGACTGATGAGTGGTATGGACGAGCCTTTTATTTTAGCAAGTCAAGCAACACAGGTGTATTACGCGCGGAGTGTTAAGACCCCTGCAAGCCCATGACATGCTGTTATAACCACCAGTGCCCGTGGTTTTCAAGGCACAACTCCTCGTCCAGACGATGATCCTTTACAAGTCGAGTCTACTAGTGTCACACCTACTGATGTAACAATTATTAGTGAGTCTAGTGAAGAAGAGGATGATGTTGTCACTGTTGAAAGTGAAGACGATGTTTTTGAGGAGGTAGATATAATTGAAGAAATCGTTGAGGACGACGAAGATGGTGATGACAACTATAGTGAAGATCTATTGCTCGAAGATGACGATTCTACGCGTGATGATTAGGCCGGATCGTCAGGTATAATTACATATTTTATTGGGATACATCTTATTATATTTTATTTTATATTGTATTGACATTATATTTGTTTATATAAATATTGATGTATTTCACTACATAGGTGATCGACGTAGGCCTCCATGGGGACTAGCACGTGGCTTGCTAGGTAATCCCCCCCCCCCCCAGGCGCCGCTTATATGTCATGTTGGGACTCATAGGTAATTAATTTCATAATCCTATATAGTATTACTATAACATAAGTATTTAATATTCTTTGTAATTTGCAATGTATTAATTTCAATTGTAGTATCCTTGACGCCACGCCAAGGAACACGTTGCTTGGGATCGTCCGCAACCGATTCTCAAGCCCGTGGATGAGGTGGGCGGATGTGGATGACCGCACACGGCAGCTGATTATTGATGAATTTAGGGTAGGATGTCAATCATTCATATGCTAGTTTTATATTTCATTTGAATATACTGTTACGTCTTTCATTTATGTTGTCTACTAAGCTTCTTAATGTGTAATGTGCAGAGATATTATCGTTTTGAGGACGGGCAGGAAGCCCATGACATGACTTTTCTGCACAGATACCTAGAGATGAATTTGCACAAGTGGGTCTACGACTGGAAGAAGAAGGCCCAGACGAAGATGGCTGATGGACAAACAGTTAAGGATGTCCGGCCAGATTTCATATATGCTGCAGTGTGGGACCAGATGTGCAGCATTTGGGATGGTGAGGCCTTTAAGAAGATGTCGGCACATCGTTCAGGTGCCCGACAGCAGAGTCGTCTCCCATACTACACTGGGTCTCAGTCGTACGACCTGTACCGGGAGAGACTCGAGGTGAGTTTAAAGCATGCACCCTCCCGCTTGGAGTTTTGGTGGCACGCCCACCAAAAGAAAGGTGATGGTGGTTATATCTCACCTGAGGCAGAACGCATTGCTCTAAGTTATGTAATTATCTTATTTAGTATGTATGTAAAATTCAGATATTCTTTTGTATTATTTCATTTTATTCTTTGCGTATCATCTACTAATGTGTTTTTTCTCAGCGACGGTTCGAGGATCTTGCAGTGGCCCGGAGCAGCCAGAGAGGTGACACTCCAGTAGATGAGTCTGTTAGAGTTTATGCCCTAGAGGCCAATTATTTGATATAATTGCTTAACATTTTGATATTATATTTGATTGAATAAATATATGATTTTATTATGGTTTTATTTACTGCGTAATATAATTGTTAACATAATAAAATTCCTTAGAATAGTGATACAAATTATATAGTTTCAAGTATGTGACTTGAACATGAGATTATATATTACCATTAGTATCAGTGTTCTTAAATGTCCCTAATCGAGTATCATTGTTGATGGGACAACAATGATTCATTGAGACTAGTATGTGGATCGATCGATGACTAAATCTCATTGGTCATAAATATATGAGATATTAAGTCAATGCATAGGTACATGTTAGAGAACGATGTACTGGACAGACCCACCATGAGAATTCTATATGGAGCATTATGCGAAGTGTCATTAGCAATTCTCATAGTGACAATGATGTAATGGTCCTCCGACCTGAAATCGCTATATTACTACATGAGAATTTATGTACTTTGATATCATCAAATGTCACCTTTCATAGGGTGGACTATAAAGGTGATTATTGGGTTCATCATTAATCGTGTGAGAAATATGAGTGATCTAGATGGAATTTAACCATCCTATATATTATGGGTGATATCCATAGGCCTCTTGATTGAGTAGGACTATGAAATGCATGGCCATGCTCAAATAGTGATTTGTTTCATATAGTCTACTCATTGATCAAGAAAACTCAGATTAAATTATGAAGAGTATGACACATTTAATGACTCGAGTTTAATCTAGGATATTAAGGTTAAAAGGATTAAATTACATTGAAACATTGGTCACGAAAAGGTTGCATCGAATCATCGATCTTATTATTACTTGGGTAGCAGTGATGCATTACTAGATGCCGCTTTCATTTGTTTATAATTTTATAATATGATTTTAAAATTATTGCTAACGTAATAATAACCTATAGGGTCACACACATAGAACGTTATTTAAAGGGAATTAATTTAAATTTTAAGGATTTAAATATATTAATATGATTAATAGTATTTAAATCACAATTTAAATTAAAAGGATAATTTATATATGTATATTAATTAAGTAAGACTTAATTAAGAGATATATATATATAAATTCGGATTTTATAAAATTAGGTTTTGATTTGATTAATTCCTTTTAACTACTATATATATGATATATAGCAGACTACTTAGGGTAAGATATCATAATTGAAAAACCTAGCCGCTCTTGAGAGAGAGACTAGAGAGAAAGCAGATTTCAAAATCCATTCCTTTTGGTGGCTAGTATGCAAGTCCTTCTTATTGTAGAATCGTTCGAAGACGCCGTGAGAGGCGTTCGATGTGGATCTGTAGAGGCTTAATCGGTTTGTATTGCGTTGGAGATTCGAGAGGCTTGATGATCGGTTTGATTCTCGTTTTGTTTATATCTGGTATAATCTCTAAACCTCTGAATTAATTGATTTTCGCATGGATCCTATTTTAGGGTTTCGGAAATTGCTTTAAAATTTTAATTTTCGCTGTGCGTTTCTGTGCCGAAGCCCAACAGAGTCTATGCGTGCGGACGAGGAGATAGAGGATTGGCTGCAGGCTACAGGGGGACCAAAGAAGGGTAGAGTTGTGGGCATTCCCCATGTCCCAGCTTACACCATAGTCACTGCTGCGAGATCTCGACGGCACCCACCCACTGGAGGTAGTGGTGCGAGTGGATCGGGTGCCGGCCCTTCATTATCCGACGTCCGAATGCCACGCAAAGACACACATAGCACCGCATAGGTATTAGACACGTTTTAGAACTTACGGGACTCGATTCTGATATACGGAATCTGAGTTATCATCCAGTTTACAAAACTCGCCAACACTTACGCAAAAAGCCAAAAAACAGCCCAAAACCCGCATCGGACGTCTGAATGCCACGCAAACACACACGTAGCACCGCGTTGGTATTAGACACGCGTTAGAACTTACGGGACTCAATTCTGACATACGAAATTTGAGTTATCATCCAGTTTGCAAAACTCGCCAACACTTAGGCAAAAAGCCGAAAAACAGCCCAAAACCCGCATCGGACGTCCGAATGCCACGCAAACACACACATAACACCGCGTAGGTATTAGACACGCATTAGAACTTACGGGACTCGATTCCAACATACGGAATCCGAGTTATCGTCTAGTTTGCAAAACTCGTCAACACTTAGGCAAAAAGGAAAAGCGGTTAAAAACCCGTGACGGCCGTCCAAGAATGCGCGCAAACACACACATAGCACCGCTGAAGGTATTAGACACGTGTTAGAACTTCTTGGACTCGATTTCGACATACGGAATCTGAGTTATCGTCCAGTTTGCAAAACTCGCCAATACTTAGGCAAAAAGCCGAAAAATAGCCCAAAACCCGCATCGGCTGTCCGAATGCCACATAAACACACACATAGCACCGCGTAGGTATTAGACACACATTAGAACTTACGGGACTTGATTTCGACATACGAAATCCGAGTTATCGTCCAGTTTGCAAAACTCGCCAACACTTAGGCAAAAAGCCAAAAAATAGCCCAAAACCCGTATCGGACGTCCGAATGCCACGCAAAAACACACATAGCACCGCATAGGTATTAGACACGCGTTAGAACTTACGGGACTCGATTCCTACGTACAGATCCGAGTTATCATTCAGTTTGAAAAACTAGTCAATATTTAGGCAAAAAGTCGAAAAACATTCCAAAACCCGCATTGGCAGTCCGAATGCCACGCAAAAACACACATAGCACCGTGTAGGTATTAGACACGTGTTAGAACTTACGGGACTCGATTCCAACATACGGAATCCGAGTTATCGTCCAGTTTGGAAAACTCGCCAATACTTAGGCAAAAAACCAAAAAACAGCCCAAAACCCGCATCGGAAGTCTGAATGCCATGCAAACACACACATAGCACCGCGTAGGTATTAGACACGCGTTAGAACTTACGGGACTCAATTCCGACATACGGAATCCGAGTTATCGTCCAGTTTGCAAAACTCGCCAACACTTAGGCAAAAAGCCGAAAAATAGTCCAAAACCCGCATCGGCCGCCCGAATGCCACGCAAACACACACATAGCACCGCGTAGCTATTAGACACATGTTAGAACTTACGGGACTCGATCCCGACATACGGAATCCGAGTTATCGTCCAATTTGCAAAACTCGCCAACACTTAGGCAAAAAGCCGAAAAATAGCCCAAAACCCGCATCGGACGTCCGAATGCCACGCAAAAACACACATAGCACTGCATAGGTATTCGACACGCGTTAGAACTTACGGGACTCGATTCCGACATACGGAATCCGAGTTATCGTCCAGTTTGAAAAACTCGCCAACATTTAGGTAAAAAGCCGAAAAACATTCCAAAACCCGCATCGGCCGTCCGAATGCCACGCAACAACACACATAGCACCGTGTAGGTATTAGACACGTGTTAGAACTTACGGGACTCAATTCTGACATACGGAATCCGAGTTATCGTCCTGTTTGGAAAACTCGGCAATACTTAGGCAAAAAGCCAAAAATAACCCAAAACCGCGCGGACGTCAAGAATGCCATGCAAACACACACATAGCACCGCGTAGGTATTAGACACGCGTTAGAACTTACGGGACTCGATTCCGACGTACGGAATCCGAGTTATCGTCCAGTTTTAAAAACTCGCCAACATTTAGGCAAAAAGTCAAAAAATATTCCAAAACCCGCATCGGCCGTCCGAATGCCACGCAAACACACACATAGCACCATGTAGGTATTAGACACGTGTTAGAATTTACTGGACTCGATTCCGACATACGGAATCCGAGTTATCGCCCAGTTTGGAAAACTCGCCAATACTCAGGCAAAAAGCCGAAAAATAGCCCAAAACCAGCATCGGACGTCCGAATGCCATGCAAACACACACATAGCACCACGTAGGTATTAGACACGTGTTAGAACTTACGGGACTCGATTCCGACATACAGAATCCGAGTTATCGTCCAGTTTGCAAAACTCGCCAACACTTACGCAAAAAGCCAAAAAATAGTACAAAACTCGCATCGGCCGTCCGAATGCCACGCAAATACACACATAGCACCGTGTAGGTATTAGACACGCGTTAGAACTTACAGGACTCGGTTTTGACATACGGAATCTGAGTTATCGTCCAGTTTGCAAAACTTGCCATCACTTAGGCAAAAGGCCGAAAAACAGCCCAAAACCCGCATCGGACGTCCGAATGCCACGCAAACACACACATAGCACCGCATAGGTATTAGACACTCGTTAGAACTGACGGGACTCGATTCCGTCATACGGAATCCGAGTTATCGTCCAGTTTGCAAAACTCGTCAATACTTAGGCAAAAAGCCGAAAAACAGCTCAAAACCCACATCGGACGTCTGAATGCCATGTAAACGAACACATAGCACCGCGTAGGTATTAGACATGTGTTAGAACTTACGGGACTCGATTCTGACATATGGAATCCAAGTTATCGTCCAGTTTGCAAAACTCGCCAACACTTAGGCAAAAAGCCGAAAAATAGCCCAAAACCCGCATCAGACGTCTGAATGCCACGCAAACACACACATAGCACCGCGTAGGTATTAGACACGTGTTAGAACTTATGGGACTCGATTCCGACATACGAAATCCGAGTTATCGTCCAGTTTGCAAAACTCGCCAATACTTAGGCAAAAAGCCGAAAAACAACCCAAAACCCGCATCGGACGTCCGAATGCCACGCAAACATACATTTAGCACCGCGTAGGTATTAGACACTTGTTAGAACTTACGAGACTCGATTCCGACATACGGAATCCGAGTTATCGTCTAGTTTGCAAAACTCACCAACACTTGGGCAAAAAGCTAAAAAATAGCCCAAAACCTGTATCGAAGGTCTGAATGCCACGTAAACACACACATAAAACCGCGTAGGTATTAGACATGCGTTAGAACTTAAGAGACTCAATTCTGACATACGGAATCCGAGTTATAGTCCAATTTACAAAATTCGCCAACACTTAGGCAAAAAGCCGAAAAATAGTCCAAAACCCGCATCGGCCGTCCGAAAGCCATGCAAACACACACATAGCACCGCGTAGGTATTAGACACGCGTTAGAACTTACGGGACACGATTCTGACATACGAAATCCGAGTTATCGTCCAGTTTGCAAAACTCGCCAATACTTAGGCAAAAAGCCAAAAAATAGACCAAACCCCGCATCGAACGTCTAAATGTCATGCAAACACACACATAGCACTGCGTAGGTATTAGACACGCGTCAGAACTTACGGGACTCAATTCTGACATACGGAATCCGAGTTATCCTCCAGTTTGCAAAACTCGCCAACACTTAGGCAAAAAGCCGAAAAATAGCCCAAAACCCGTATCGGACGTCCGAATGCCACGCAAACACACACATAGCACCCCGTAGGTATTACACACGTGTTAGAACTTACGGGACTCGATTTCGACATACAGAATCCGAGTTATCGTCCAGTTTGCAAAACTCGCCAACACTTAGGCAAAAAGCCGAAAAATAGCCCAAAACCCACATCGGACGTCCGAATGCCACACAAACACACACATAGCACTGCGTAGATATTAGACACGTGTTAGAACTTACGGGACTCGATTCCGACATACGAAATCCGAGTTATCGTCTAGTTTGCAAAACTCGCCAACACTTAGGCAAAAAGCCAAAAAATAGCCCAAAACTCGCATCGAACGTCTGAATGCCACGCAAACACACACATAGCACCGCATAGGTATTAGACACGCGTTAGAACTTACGGGACTCGATTCGACATACAGAATCCGAGTTATCGTCCGATTGCAAAACTCGCCAACACTTAGGCTAAAAGCGAAAAGCAGATCCAAAACCCCGTGACGGCCAGTCCGAATGCTACAAACACACACACATAGCAATCGCAGAGGTATTAGACACGCATTAGAACTTACGGGACTTGATTCCACATACATACGAATCCGAAAGTTATCGTCCGGTTTGCAAAACTCAACACTTCAGCGAACACAAACAAAACTAATTTAAATATGCTCTATTTTGAATTCGTTATTAATATTTTAATATTAATTGTAGGGTCTTGTTGATGAGACTTGATTGGTATGAGGTAGGGCACATACATCGATTCCGTGGTGGAGATGGTGATAACCGCCGTCTTGATCTTTGGTGAGACTATTGAGGTGGGACCCAATCGCGACCCCATGATGGGTCCGTAGGTGGGACCGGCGGTGGGACCGACGATGGGACCGACGGCGATGGTGATACCGACATTCTTGATCTTGGGTTGTAGTACCCATTATGTTTATATTTTGACTTTCATATATGTATATTTATACAGCTTTTGAGTTGTACAGACTAGAGTTTAGATTATATTTTGTATTTACATTGTACAAATTTTATCTATAAGTCATTACGTTGTTTACATATTTGATGGTTGATATAGCAAAAGCTATTATTGTTATTGATATGCGTTCGTGAAGAATTACTTATAATTTTTCTTTAGTTTATAACAGGTATAATTATGTATATGTAAATGAACAGGGGTATTTTGCAATTTTAAAATTTTTTTTATTAAAAACTCATTGACGACGGGAGAGAAGGGTCATTGGCGACGGCATGCCGTCGATAATGACTGTTTTTTATTTTTTTGGGAAAAATATTCTGCGACGGTGTATTAAATGCCGCCAACGCTGTTTAAGTAGTGAGTGTGTCACGACTACCGGGCAATGCAAGCGTTAACAATGACCGTCGGTAATGACACTCTTGCCAACCATGCGGCGATGGGGGAGGCGAAGGCGACGACCCATAAGACGACAGGGGAGGCGACGGAGACGGTCGTCGCGCAAATGATGATGATATCATTGGCAAGAAGGCAGGTCATCATTAACAGCAAGCTTGGCGGTCGGCGAATGAGTCGCTTTTTTTGTATTGAGTGTTAATCTTTATGTTTTGTTTTCAAAACTTTCAAAAACATCAAGAATAGTGAAATTATGTGTTTTGATTCAAGTAATTATATAAATTAAGTTGTTAAAATCATGTTAGAAAGGTTGGGTAATGATCATATATGAATTATAGTATCTGGGTATGCTTAAATTAATATATGGACAAGGAAATTGGAAGTTATGGGCATGTTCTCTGTGTTCTTCACGAGAACATATGGGTGAACTTGGGAGATTTTTTTTGGCCCAACCTTGTTACGTGTGAACGGGCAGAAACTTAGTGCTGGTAACCCCACTTACCGACGGGAGTTACCAAACTAAATTACCTTACGTGAAAAAAAAAAATATTTTTAAATAATAATAATTAATTAAAATATTTGTCAAATAAAATAAATATTTTAATTGATATATTTATGGAATAAAATAAATATTAGAAGGAAAATATTATTAAAATATTTATCGAGATAAAATAAATATTTTAATTGAGATATTTATGGAGTAAAAAAATATTCGATGAAAATTATTATTAAAATATTTATAAAATAAAATAAATATTTTAATTGAGATATTTATGGAATAAAATAAATATTCGATAGAAATTATTATTAAAATATTTATAAAATAAAATAAATATTTTAATTGAGATATTGATGGAGTAAAATAAATATTCAATGAAAATTATTATTAAAATATTTATAAAATAAATAAATATTTTAGTTGAAATATTTATGGAATAAAATAAATATTCGATGGAAATTATTATGAAATAATTTATTCGAGTGTATTAATAGTAAGGGAATGAAAATATTCTAATTTAATTAGAAGGGAATGATTTGTTAAATAATGTGGAGTTTACATTAAATAATTAAGTGAAAATGTAACTAATGAATGTCGTGAATACATATGGTATGTGTGTAGGACTTGTGGTGAACGGAAGTAGTAATCGTTTAGCATACACACGAGGTAAGTTCCTAAACCTTGATTCTTTACATAAAGCAAGTTCATTATTTTATCTTGTTTATTATTGTTCAAGTCAAGATTTCATATTAGATCTTATCATTCTTTAAAAGCACAATTCCTGTTATACAATACTTATTCCATTGTATACATCTTGAATTTTATTATTCAAATTGAATATCAATTATTGTTGAACCTTGTAAGACTAGCGAACCCTTATTGATTCAACTAGTCCATAGTTGATGAGTGTTATAAATTCTAGAACTTTTATTTTGGTGCGGACTCCGATGTCAAACTGAGATGAACAACCCTTTAATAAGGGATTATTTACGCTTTAGCGTTAAGATATTGTGCACAATATAGTACTAAGGACTGATACCCCTAAGTACGAGAAGAAGAGTCCATATGTTTATGATTGTTAATGGTTTCAAGTATAACACTTGACAACCTAGGACATAGTTCAAGGTCTTATGACCCTCAGAAGTTCTTTTGATTCTTGTTATTCATTCTTAATTCAAAAGCCGAGTTTTCTAGTTACAGAAGTTTTTGATTCACTCACATGTTATTATTTTATTGTTGTACTATTATACTTGTGGGCAATCGTGCTCACTCTTGCATAATAATAACATTGCAGATAAGAACAAAAGGTCCGACGGGCCTTTTACTAGCAAAGGCAAGGGCAAAATTAACAAGTGATGAAGACTTGTTGTTTATGTGATTATGTATTTATGTTTCAGACTTATGTTAATGTTGTGTAAGACTATTATTTGTTTATATTTTCGCATTTGAGATTTAAGGTTGGTATGACCTGAGATTTATGTATTTAATTCAGATGATGTAACTCCTTAAGGAGAGGATTTATTTCTATCTATTGCATGGTTTGTATTTAATGGGTAGATAGATAGATGATATTTGTATAGTGAACACCAAATCCCGTGGAATTGAAGTACCCGGATTTGGGGGTGTTACAAATAGTTACTTAGATTATTTAAATATCAGTCATATTATTTTTAAATGACTTATAATAATTTTTAAACAATTATTATAATTTATCATGATTTTTCAAACATCGGAATCATTATTAAACGATTTAAATATTAAATAGTTCTATTATCATTAATATTTAAATAATATTAAAATATTAATAAAACCATTGTCAAAATATTAAAGTTATTTATAATAACTCAAAATATTTTTAAAACATTAATATTACCTTAAATGATTTTTAAAACATTTAAAATTATTTTAAATAATTACCATTAATATTTAAATATTAATGTACTATTAATCAAAATATTGAAAGTCATTTATTATAAATTAAAATTTTTTTAATTCATTTATATCCTTTTTAAATAATTTTTAAATCAATAAAATTATTTTAAAATATTTATTTAATATAATTATTAAATAAATCAAATATCATTAATATTAAATTATTAATAAAATTTATCTTTAAATATTAAAAGTTATATTTTATAACTTAAAATACTTTTATAACACTTAAATAATTTTTATATGATTTTTAAATCATTAATTCTATTTTTCCACAATTTATTTAATATATTTATTAAATAAATTAATTACCATTAATATTAATTAATTAATGAAATTCATCACCTAATATTAAAAGTTATTAAAAATAAATTAAAATATTTTTTAACACCATAATATATTTTTAAATGATTTTTCATACATTAAAATCATTTTAAGTAATTTATTCAATATTATAATTAAATAAATTAAATAACTTTATTATTCCAAGAATACTAAATACTTATGAAATATAATCAAATTTATTAAAAACCTATTTTTAGGCTTTAAAATAATTTTTAGTAATTTATTTTGCATTTTTAATAATTAAAAACTATTTTTTTTCTATTTATTTATTAAAATAATTAATTTAGGAAAATAACTTTCACTAAAGGGTGCCTATAGCGACAAAACTGTCACTATAGGTGTTCTTCGTGTTCTTGAGCCTAACCTAGAAACTCATGTCAGTGATCGAGGTAGGAGGTTTGACTAATGCTAGATTCTTGATCTTAAGGATTATGGGCTAGATATTGATCAGATCATGTAGTGTTAGTGTAACACTACAAGTAGCAAGCAAGTTATAGTTCAGATTACAACATACAAGCAACATATAAGGCTCAAAAAATATTGTCAGAGTTGTTCTTCATTTTCTGGGTTACCCAGAAATGAATAACAGTTCGTGTAAGCATATTTGGGCTTCCACAACTTGTTGTTCGTGTGATGTTTTTGTGATTAAAGAGTTTCAGTGTGTAGCCAACATGAAAAGGTATATATCTATTACATAAAACTAGTCTAATAACAACACAATCATCAGATCTATGTCGGTCAAAGCTTGTCAAAAACCGTGATCATAAGTTTTCTGGGTTACCCAGAAAACCATGCTACTTTGACCGGCCACTGAATCCTACATAATTGATGTTTTAGTGATATAAATACATAAGAATGTAGTCCAAACAACATATAACAACTTAGATGCAACAAAAATAACAAACAAACAAATACAAGAAAGATCTGGAGCCCTAAACATCTTGTTAGAACATTCTAGGTACGTTTCTGGGTTACCCAGAAACAAACAATCATGGTCGGTCAACGATGTTTGACTACCAATAACTTTTAATCTACAACAGATCTGACTCTGAATCAGGTTCTTGAGTAAAGCCCTTACAACATACTAAGAATACAAACCTTTAAAGAAACAAAAACATAAATAGACTGAGATCTATGGAACCTGACATTTGGTTGTCAGACCATATTTTCCAGTTTTCCAGATTTTGAAAATCTTTCATTTCGAGCGTCTAAATGTTATAGATCCACTTTCTACCAACCCAGATCAACTATATATACTACATATAACATGTTTTAACACAAAAATGTAACATCTAACAGAGGATCAAGGATCAGATTTCTTGGTTAAGGTTTATACCTTTATGAACTAATTCTTGATTCAAGGCTTCTAATTTGTTATGAGTGGTAGTGGGGACTTGCTAAGGGACTGAAATACTACTAATTTTGGTGGGGTTTAGAGAGGGAAGTCTTGGTGGTGTGTTTGTGAGCAAATGTGATAAAATGAGCACTTTTTTCTCTCTTGATCCTTATATAATTGATGGATGCAATGAACTTGCTGAGATATATGGCTGATTTGGGTAGATTTCAGTTACATGGTAAAGAGTGGTTGAACCACTAAAGTGTTGTCAAATTTTACAAGTAACTTAATAAATAATGCATATAAGGGCATTTTGGTCAATTATATTATAATTTTAATGGCCATTTTGTAATCTTGCCAAACCCTTAGGGTGTGAACCTTAGGGTTTAACCCTAAGGTTTTATTCATTAATTTTCTAGGATTTTTCAATTATGGTTAAAAATGAAAATTTTAGTTTCTAAAAATGAAATTTAGTGTTTCTAAATTAACGCAGGTTATTTAATTACATTAGACTTGAACATTAGGGTTTAAGGTGACTAATTATCATTAAGCTGTATAATTTAGTGATTAGGGTTTTATTTTAGCAATTAGGGTTTCTAGTCATTAGGGTTCCTAATTAATAATTAGGGTTTCCTAATTTACATTATAATTCTAACACTTGTTATTAATCACATTAACACAATTTTTGATCGATATTAAACTCTGGTTTGAGTTTCAAATTAGGGTTCATCCCAATAATCCTAGGGTTTGTCATGTTACACCATAACTGTTCCACAAGTTAACATTACACACATAATGTACATATTTATAACATTGAAATATAATTAATATTATATTATTATTCTTTGTCCTTATTCAAAATCCAGAATTAGGGTTTTGAATCCATAACCGACATAACTTTCATATACAAACCATTATTAATTAAGTTATAATAATTAACCTAATTAATTTGAAATAAATTCATATAATAAAATAATTATTATAATAATTCTAATAATCATTTCATATATTATTTAAATAATATATAATCATATTTTTGGAAAATAAATAATAAAAATATTATTACTACAAAATTAATTATAAAAATATAATTTATAATGATCAATAATTCTAAAAAAAATATTTGAAATTATTTATATAATAAATAAATTTTATTTATCACATATATACTTACACTTTACCTTATACATATTCCCCACCTTTAAAATAATAATAAAAATTTATATGCAAAACTTCTTATTTAATTATATAGAAAATATCGGGTTATTACAATTCCACAAGAGAAAATTCCCCGTTGACATGGCGTGGCAGCGCCGTCTCTTTAACTAACATTGGCGCGACATCGCCGTGTTCTTGGACTAGGAACTAAACTCTGCACACTAGGCGTGGCAGCGCTGGTTGTCTAAGAATTCTTTTTCACTTGTTTTCGAATCTTTAAGTACCAAACTTGATCCTTAGCCCATCCCTTCTCTTCTCCACCAAACGTGACGCTTTGTATGACCCATATGAATGAACTTATAATCAAATCCAAGGATGAACGCTTCAACGAATTCCTAAAGGAATCCTCATCCTTCGTCCCATATAATTGTACACTCATGACGTCGCATGATACATTGTACACTCATGAACATTCTCGAGTAGATTTTAGTCCAATCAATCACGATCACTTGTTAAATCCTTTGAGCTCGTGTCGAAAAATTATCATAAAATTCTAACGCCCTCATGCTTGTGTCACAAACTGTACCGATTTTTGAATCATCTGAACGGTACCCGACCTATTTGCTGGCCTAGTGATGCTTAATTGGATCTCACCAATTTTTGGCATGACATAATCCCTTAGTGACTTTGGAGCTTCGTTTGCTATTTTATTCGATGTTTCTAATTTCTCTCGAGTTTCCTTAATCCACTTATGCAACTGATTAAATCTTTTATCGATGTCGTCCTCGTAAGGCAACAATTTTGGCTTCTTCGATCGAGTTTGCATGCACTACTCAAGAGCACCTGAAACACGAAGTAAACAAAAAGAAAAGAAAAGTCTTTAACTAAAACAAATTTAATTAAACTTATATTGAAAGTAGTAAACACAATTATAATTTCCCGGTAATGGCACCAAAAACTTGTTTGCCTAAATCTATACCAGCAAAAATACTCAAATACACGCAATCCACAAATAATATATGATAAGTAGAGTATCGTTCCCATGGAGAAAATAACTGCAATCTATCTCAATTTTATTAAACAAATGACGAATTTTATGAAAACTAAGAAAATCACTAATTAAGTAAATATTAAACTAACTACCACAAGATTTAAATCAGATAATGAAGACTTAAGAGTACAATTTTAATTATTACTTCACATAAATCAACACACTTCTTGTTAAGCCAAATTAATTATTTCAGATTGTTTATTAAGAACACATTAATAACTATGACCATCTCTCAACACATCATAATCAATTCAACTTAAATCCACAGATGATAGAATTAAGATGAACACCCTAATTAATTAATCCATTATATCTGTATGAATTACAATTAAAAAGTATTTAAAGCAAAAGTTCTTTTTCAGATTACATGCGGTGTGTAGGTATATCTCTACCCTAAACACGAATCATGAATTTCATCGCCATGCAGAAATCACAAGCACATGCTATTATGATCAAGTCCCAATCTATAATCCATCTGTTGAATTCATATAGATAACTATGGCAACTACTTGTAAGGTAATTAAATCACTAAGTACAAACCATAATAGAAAATCCAAAAATAATTCTCAATAACTTAATAAGGAAGCATGTCAATCACAATTACACAATAAGATTCATTATAATCTTAAAGAGAAAATTAGTTCAACATCATTGAATTAATATCCAACATCCACAAGTGATAAAAAATCCTCAATACAAGATAAAAGACAGAGAAGTAAAAACTGTGTAACAATCCTTCTCCTCTTCTCCGCTCTTGCCTTGAATCTATCTTGCTTGCTCCCTTGCTTCAATTCTCCAAAAGCTTGTTTCAATCTAGGGGTTTTTGTTCCTCTTTTCTATCTCTCCAAGTGCTTTTTATATCTCTAACACGCACTCACAAAATCAGCCATCAGAATCCTTTCCTACTTCAACTTCCCAAAATAAAGTAATTGCCTTTTTCTCGACCAATCCGCACCTGTGGATTCAAAGCCTTGAGGAACTTGCCCCAATGGATTCAGCATATGAATTTGCACTGATGCTTTAGATGAACTAGGGAGTCCGCCCTGACTCTTTCACCTGAGCCTAGAAGCCGTAAATTTTCCATTATCACTAGATGTTCCTATTTTCACCACCCATAGCCATTTCCCATAACATAAACACAAAAACACATAAAAAGGATACTAAAAACAGCAAAAAAATCAAGCCCAAAAGATATCTAATTCGTAGGTATAAAAGTCACTCATCAGCTTTGGAAGGTCACAACGGGAAATTTGGAGCTTAGTGGTATTTTTGTAATTTCTATAATACAGAATTGGTCGGGGCTAATTGGTTTGGAACAAAGAGAGCATTTTTGCTAAGTTCCAGAAGTTGAGTCCAAGAAGGATTGGTTTGGCTAACTAGTTTCAAGGACTTTAAAGTAAAAGACATGAAAAGAGGTTATATAAAGGTGAGAATTCACGAGGATTGGGACATATCTATCTTGGGAGATTTGAAGAACGTAGAAGACCATGTGAAAGATCTAAGAAGGGGAAGGAAAATTCTACATAGTTTATTTCTTTTTCTCTTCTTTTACTTGTAAACTTCAGATTTTAAATTCTTCAATAGATTCATTATTTGCTTTGATTATGTGGAACTAAGTTCTATTTTAAGATTACAATGGATCTTATTGAGTAGTTTTGACTGATATGCTTATTGATTATTGTTAACTATTATGAGATTGTCTATTATGGTTTGTGTTTAATTGATTAATTTCTTCATCAACAATTACCGTGATAATTTATGTAAACTCGAGAGATGGATTATAGCTTTAGATATGATCATAATAGCATGTGATTGTGTTTTATGCATGGTGATGAAACTCATAGTTTGTGTGTAGGATAAAGATATACCTATACACCACATGTGATCTGATAGGGAACCTGTGCTTTAAATCCTTTTTAATTATAATTCACATAGAGATATAATGAATTAGTTAACTAGAGTGTTCACCTTAATTCTATCATTTATGGATTTAAGTTTATTCATTTACAATACATCGAGAGATGGTCTTAAATATTGATGAGTTCTCGATTAACACTCCAAAATAGATAACATAACTTAATAGGAAGTATATTGATGTAAGTGAAATAATAAGTGAAATTGTAGTCTTAAATCTTCATATTTGTTTTCAATCTCGTGCTAATTAGCATTAGTTTAATCAGAGGTATAAGGTATGGGAAGGAGGTGAATCAGATCCAAGTGGATTCGGCTTTATCATTCAACCTCCATCCGCTAATGAAGATGATCATTATTCAGATGATGTTGTGGATGCATCGACGACTTCTGGACTGCAACCTAAGGCACAATTTAGCATTTAATTTCATAATTTGCAGTTGCAGATAAATGATCGAACTAAAAGTCTAGAGTGACAGAATAAAAGACATGAGGCACAACAAGATCACATGTTTTCCTATCAGACTAATTTCAATATATAATGATAGAGATGTCCGCTAGGATGAATCTGAGGGTATACCCAGTTCAATTTCCTGAGCCTTAGCCATTTTCGGTTGATCCACCACTAGACACCGATGATGAGGAGGTCAAGCACGACGCTTGACCAGTTAGGGAAGTCTTTCGTTCTAATTTCTTTAATTTTATAAACAATGAGGACATTGTTCATTATGAGTTTGGGGCTGGATTTGTATGTCATTGTACATAGTCATGTCATATTGCATTACATAATTCACATACATTTCATGGGTTAGTTATTTTTGTATATTATTATAAAAAAAATTAGAACTGGGGAGCTTGCTTCGGTGAGCTCATAAAGAACATCGAACTCGCCCCAGTGAGTAGGCCTCTGTCCATTTTTTCCCAACGAACTCTGAACTCGACCCAACCAGTTTCTCTTTGCTAGTTCTCACCTCGGCGAGCTCCCACAACACAACGAAGCCGCCCCAATGAATTGATCGGGTTTTTGTTTTTAAAATAACCCTGAACCCTAATCAGATTACCATTACCCATATTCCTAAGCAGTTCCAAACTCAATTTTCTTTCACCCTAACTATTGAAATCACTCTTCTTCTCCCTAATGAAGTCTCCAATATAACTTCATCAATCCAAAATTAACCAAGGTGCACATATTCCATCTTCAATTTGGATTACACATCTTAATTTTGGGGGCTTAACAAGGGTGAATCTCAAGCAAAATCATTTACCCACACGCGCGAGTTCCTCACCGAAACAACTCTACACCCACAATGATCCAACCGAACAAGGCATTCAACTAACACTAGTCAAGTTAGTATATTGGATAGTTCTTGCTTAGATAACGGCATGTTGGATTATATTGATTTTCATCTATTGTGGAGTTTGGGAAATTAGTTAATTGGTTGCCCAATTGAGTTTGTGTTGGCTCAATTGGAGGTTTTTGTGGTGATTATTACTATATAAGCTCCAATATTTTGAAAATTTCTATTAAAATGAGTTTAAGGGAATTGTTGAAGAAGGGATTTCAGTTAGGGAAACCAAGTGTTCGACGATTTGCTACAAAGAATAGTTGGTCTGATTTTTCACTATTTCATAAGGAATTGCTTGGGTTATTATAACATGGCTCCTAATCGTCAACGAGGTGAAAGTTCTTTGACTACACGAACATATGATATGCCACGGTTTGTTAGTGCAGAATTAGAAGACAAATTTGATACATGTTTGGGAGGTAAAACTCTAACTCTCGAGCGTGGTTTTTGTCCTTTTGAGTTGCTAGATGGAGAGATGACACAATAGATCATTGAAAAAGGTTTGGATACTTTCACGGACTAACCAGAATCGGCAGTTATAGCTATTGCCAAGGAGTTTTATGCTAACGTCGAGGATAAGTCACCAAAAGTCATGATTAGGGGCAAAATGATATCTTTCAGTGGATATAATATTAATGAGTTTTATAATTTGAGAGCACTAGAATACTACCAATATGTATAATGTTTGTTAGTGAAAATCCAGATTTTGAGAAGGTTATAATTTACTTATGTAATCCTGGTTCTGCTTGTACGTTTAAGGGTCCACGTGGTGTTATGTATTTCCCCAACAAAGATTTCAGCAGATGTTGGAAGATTTAGAATGCGTTTCTGTGTGCCAAGCTCATGCCATCTCAACACGTTAGAGATGTAACAAAAGAAAAGGCTGCATTGTTAAATTCGATTATGAAGGGATTCAACATAAATGTGGGAAATGTGATTGTGCAGTCTATTAGAAAGAATTTGAAGGTAAATACTGTAATAACCGTGAATTTTAAGTCACTATATATGTATGTACATTATCGATATTTTAAAAACTTTGTGTTATATAAGGATTTAATATGTGACAACACATGTGAAGTGGTGCATGGGTCAATTAACATGTATACTATAGTTATGGATACCTACATTTATAGATTTCATTAAAAATGATAGCTTCGTAACCTAATTATACATTAGGTAAGACTATTAAATAACCTAAGGGTTATGGTAATAATGAAAGGTTGATATTTAATATATACTAACTTAAGTGGATAATCTTGTTATTTCAAGTGACTAATAATTTTAAACCTTATTCTAGTAAACCTAATTAAGTTATGAGCTAAAGTCACATGTATAAGTAATTAAATTTCATATGATTGGAAATGGAAACCCTAAATAATTAAATTGGGTATCATATATTAAAATTACTAGACTATGTTTATTACCTAGCCCAAAACAATTAAAGGAGAAGCCCAAAGGAAAAAATACAATCCAATACTTAGCCCACTTGATTAGGGGTATTGTAGACATTTGATTAATCAAAATTGGGCATTTAAAATAAAAGCTAAATGGAGGATATTATGGGCTAGAGGATCAGCCATATTAGGCCACCTAAGTTGACAAATTAAGCTAATTATTGTCCATTAATAGTAATTATTATACACAAGGACAATGTTGTCAAGCTCCCATTGGTTGCCACTCCATTAAGCACCTTTAATCATGTCTAGACTAATGGAAGTAATAATGCAAAGCTTTTACCCAATGGACAAAAAAAAAGGATATGGGGCTAGAATAATGCTAGAGACAAACTATTCTACAAACATTTTGCAAACTGCTGAGGTGGCATACTCCATATCAGCATATTGTGTGGGGTCGAAGACTACATTGAAATAATTTGTAAATCAATATGCTGAGGTGGAGTATGCCACATCAGTAATTTGTAAAATGTTTGTAAACTAGTTTGTGTCTGTAGCATTACTCATGGGGATAATAGCTAGATACACTAAGTGTATCTATACTTTTTGCAAGAATCCTTTTATTTCAATTTTAGTTCATTTCTTCTCTTCATTCCTTCTAAGCTTGCAAAAAGAAAACCAAAGAGAAAGAAAAGAGAGAGAGGTTCAGCTATTGAGAGAGAGAGAGAAGTGCTAGTTTGTGCATGCCTCCTAAGTTTATTATTTACTTTGGTAGATCAAGAAAGGTAACAACCAAAACTAGGTGAAGTTCTCATCCTTATCTTTACTTATTCTTATTTTATTTTCAGTTTTTACCTCATCATATGTGGGGGTTATGGTCTAATAATCAATGTACCTTAGTTCTACATATCATCATGTAGGGAATTAAGTATCTTGAGTGTTAGATCAAAGACTTAAGAGGAAGAAAATGAGCATATGTTCTCCAAGGGTGAAAACTCTTGTTTTTTTCCACTAAATCTTGTGTAACTCAAGTTTTACAACTTGGAATTGTGATCCGTCAAGGGGGGAGTGCTAGATACATGAGTTATGTAGTAAACTCAAGTGGTAGAACACAAATCTAGCAAGTTTTTAAACCTTTGGGACTATTTTTCCCAAAATAGTCCACTTTGTTTGTTAAGGGTTCAAATCCTAAAATTGTTACTGATCCCATTTTTCTTGGGACTGTTTCGGTCACTTAAATATCTTTTAAAAATATGGGAAAAATCACAGAGGTACCTTGAGAAGTTATGTCCATGCAGGAAAAAGAACGGACACGTTTCGAGTTATATATTGTGTGGAATGACTATTTCCGTAAAGGACTCCGAAATATTAACCTTCGAATGTCTCACTGTGTATACACTGGAAAATTCCAAAACTTTTACAGTAACTTCATATATGTTAAGAGAGAATACTCTGAAAATTTCATATTTTTCTGAACAAAACTCAATTTATGAAAAATGGGACAAGATTCGAGTGTTTTGGACACTTTAAAAATAGTAAATCATTTTCTAAAATTCCAGAAAATTTTGGGAATCATTGTTGGTTCTTATGCTATCCAAATCCAGAAGATGGAGATTTTTGGAATCAATTTGCTATTTTTCCTAAAAATGATTAAGTTATGAATAAAAGAAAATAAATAGTTAAATGATGTCTTTAATGAGAAAAATGTGATTTTTGTGCTTGAATACTCATAATATGTAATATCATGACTATCTTAGGGTATTTTGGTAATTTACAATGATAAATATTATTTATAACCTTTTATGGATATTAAATAAGAGGTTAATAAAGGATGAACAATTAGAATAAATTGTTTAATAATCTAATAAGTCATTGAAATATTATTATAATATTAATAATATTAGGAGATGATATTGTTAAGTAAATAAAAATATTAAGATTAAAATTTCATTAAAATATTATTAAATAATTAATAATATTAGATTAAGATATTTATCTTAGATTAAAATATTATTAAAAGATTAATAATATTAGATTAAAGTATTATTATTAAATGATTAAAATATTATTAAATAATAATATTGGAGATTAAATAAAATGTTATTAAATGTAATAACATTAGTAGAGGAATAAAATATTATTAAATGATTAATAATATTATTAAGTGAATAAAATATTAGTAAATGATGGAATGTATTAATGATGTTAAAGCATAAGTAAGATGTTATTAAGGTAATATTATTAATGCATGATTAAAATATTATTAAGAGGATTAATAATATTAGTAAGGTATTGAAATATTACTAAGATGTTAATAATATTAGTGAGTGAATGAAAGTATTATTAGTGAACCAATAATACTAGAAGGTGAATTAAATATTATCTAGGTTAATAATATTATGTGTATTAAAGGTAGTCGTTAATTAATGGTAACACTATCTAGACAGGATAATGTTTATAAGAACTAAATGTAATGTATAATATTTATGTGATTGCATAATCTAATGTTATACTATGACTAATTGAAAGATTAACTATAGGTCTCTCAAAGGAAGATAATATAACTGCATAGTGGATATAAATTAATTGCATAGCCGTAATCTATAGACGAGGCAAGTTTCCTAACTCAAACTCGAGTTATTATTTTCAAAGCAGGTTAGTGCATAATTATTGATGATTATTCACGTCTATATTGATTATTGAAATTCGCACTTTGTGCAATTGAATTCCGTTCTACTGCTATTGAACTGCGAATTAAATTAAAGTTCTTCATTTATGAAATGTTTATGAAATAGATCTATGCTAATTGTATCAGCTAGATCAAGCATGTCTAAATTTGTTAAATCAAATGTGTTTTAAATAATTTGTTCTTATTAAATTAATATGATAAGAACTCTCAATTTGAAAAGGACGAATTTAATTAAGGCATGGTATCAATCTTTGGATTATTAAGTGTTTATGCATAAATCACGAGGTATGAAAGGTGATCCTTGAATACCAAAACTTATTAAGAGGTCCGATTTAAATCACTGAGCACCTTGGCAAATGTTCATGGTTATTCAAAACCACTCATTTCATGTTATTCAATTATCGAATATTCAATTGTTGATTATTAATTCATGTTCCTTCACAATCTTATACTATTGTTGAACATTGAACGTAATATTTCTTTCTAAGTCATGATATATCTTCCATGCATATAAACTTGCGAAGCAAATTAGTTGCTTACTCGTGCTATATCATGACATCTATTTCAGTTAAGCCCGAAGGATCCAACATGAAGGACAAAGGCAAGGGCAAGATCCAGGAGTAGTTTAGAATGAATGTCAATTTAATTATTATCTGATGGAATTTCTTAAGTAAACTTTTTGTATTATGAATGGTATATTTAAAGTTAAGGTTATGGAGTCCTTGGGACCATGTTATGAGACTTTATTATAATGAACAATGTATGTTTATTATTTCGTAATAGTTATAGAATGCTTATGATGATGATAGGTCATGAGCACTGAATCTGAGGTTAGAGAACCTGGATTTGGGGGCGTCGCAAATACTCGGGGAGGATTACCACATCCATCACTCATATGTGGCTTGTGTAATCGAGTGGGCGTTAGATAGGGAGCTGATGAAGTTGTGCAACAACCTTTGCTCATTTTGGATCATGGTTTAATTGAGAGGTACAAGGTAGCCCTCAATGTGAGACATCTAAAAGTAGTATGCACATAAGCTAATCATGTTTGATGATAAAGTATATACTTTGTAACAATCTTATTCATTTATTAATAAAAAATTATTTAATTAAAGGCTTTTAATTTATCTACATGGTGTTATTTTATAATATGTGATAAACCCATAGTCTTGAGTAATGCTTTTAGAATCATGATGATGATCATGCTAATGAAATCTAAATTATTAGATAGCTCACAAACTAACATTGTTTCCAATCGTTTGATTACTAAAAAGGGGATTAGTTAATCCGGATAGATTAGTACATACGTTGCTTACTCATTGGATGAAGATGATTGATCCCATAATCATTTGTGTGGAGACACTAAAGCAAGTATGTATGTGCTTATTGGAGAATAAGTTCACTGAACGTAGCTCGTTAAGGAATACCTAATGGAGTTTTACTTGATTGTCAATATGAATTCCTGAAGTGATAGTAGTATAAGTCATGATTATTAGACTTGAGATCATCATAGTATCTTATGTAAGATTAGTTATGCTTTGACATGTTCTTTAAGACCCTTAGGGTATTTCAAAGGGCATGCTTGGGTATAATAAGTCATATATGGAGATAATGAATGATCAACAAAGAATCTACCGCTTCTAATAAAAGAAAAGAATGTCCTCTGTGATTCGATAAATGACAACCCAGTAGTCCTTGGCCAAGGCAGAATGAAATTAGAAAGGAGTTTCTAATTTGCATTATTTGGAGTTATGCATTTAAGAATCAAAATACATATAATTAAATAAAATAAGACTTGCCAGTAATTACATGTCTTATATTTAATTAGGACATTGTATGGTGGAATGATTGAAGTGTACGGTAACTATTTACTCAAGGATTCTTTTATGATTAATATTGAAATCTATATTATCTGGAAAGTCGTTGATCGCTAAAGAGGCTTGTCCTTATTGTAGAATAAATGTTATTTATTTAAATAAATTAATAGATTAATTTATTTATTTAAATAAGATTAGAATTGTTCTAATTGATTTATTCATAACCGGTTTAATATGAAGAACCTAAAGGGTCACAACATAAAAGGAATAATATTTATTTAAGAAGCAAATGACATAATCATAATAATAAGTTAAGTGTATTTAATTTAATCTAAGGTGATAGAATAAATTAAATAGCTTAATATTTATTATTTAAAATTTTGGAAATATTATATATAAATCAATAAGAGAAATCTTATTATTATTACTATTATTCTTATTTAATTCCTAAAGGAGTTTGAGAATTAATTAATAAAATACTCTCTTATATTCCTAATAAGATTAGGAGGCTAATTAATTAAAAGAGTTTAATTAATTATTCCTAATAAGATTAAGAAGCCTAATTAAATAAAGGAGTTTAATTAATTAAAATAAAATCATATCCCTAAATTGTTTAGTAGGGTTCCCTACATTTATAAATAAGAGGAGTCTTATTATGGATTAAGGTGACACACTTTATTCTAAGAGTCGGAATAGTACACAATATTCTATACAGATAGAATTAGGATTTTGCCAAACACCCATCTTCTTGAATACTTATTCCTTGGTGGATCTGTTGACGCCGGGAAAAAAAATCATTAATTCCTAGGTGTTTGGTTCTTACCCTTTATGTTTTCTATGTGGTTTAGTTTATCTTGCTTTAAAGGGTGAGATTTTAAAAAGAGATTGACATATAATGTCGACGATTTGAAAAGTTTTATTTTAATTTGATTGAGCCGAATTAGATAGAGTAGCCAGTTGGTATTAGTTAAATGGTTGTACCAACTCAATCGAATTTTGCCCAATATTTGACTCTATTTAATTGGTCTTGGAAACCGAAATTCATCGAGTTCAGGGGCTTGCTTAAGTTAGGGGAAGGTGTTAGGCACCCCCCGACTTCCGTGAAACACGGTTACCGCGTCTTTTCAATTCCCTAATCATGTGAAGTGTGTGTATGTGTGATGCAAATAAATGTGATTAAAGTGCTTTATTTGAAAGTAGTGCTATGCCTCTTTTGCATCTATATACAAAGGGTTTGACTTATCAAAAAGTTCAATTTTAAGCGAAGAATGTAAAAGTGATGTTTTAAAAATAGGTTTTCAAACCCTTATGCTCAAATAGGAATTATGGCTTTTGATACCTCCATTTTATTCCGTATTCGGCTTGATTTGATTTTATTCAAGATGCAAATCATCTTTGATTATATATATAATTGGCAGACTTCTTATGGGCGTGAAAGCCATTAAAGTAAGCCCGAACACGACATGCATGATTTTCATTATTTCGGGGTCTTAAACCCGTATAACCATTTTAAGGCCCTGGATTTACAAGTACAAAAATTGGCAAGCTAGTTGTACAACTGAAAAGTGTCCATCGTGGGAACCAGATCTAGATCCATTGATTGAATCGTTGATCCTGTAACTCCTAGACTCACATAATATCACATAAATTGTCTGCACCATTAATATAATGCAATAAAAGACATATTTACTTCTAGACGTCGTAAAACAAATGATTTATCAGTCAAATCCTTGCATGTGCATACCTAAAGCTTTCAGCATCCTTTAGATACAGATCTAGGGTCATGTGCTTGCTAAATACTTGCAAAAACTAGAAAGAAAACTAGATCTGTATGGATCTTAGCCATTCTAGCTACCAGGTTTAAGTTTTATAACTTTTAAACCAGTTAAAAGCTAGATCTGGCTAGATCTAGTATAGATCTAGTCAATAAAGCTTAATTATTGACTATTTATAAGAAATGAATGGTTAAATCTTCAGATCTAATGAATATAAGTTACTAACTATATGTAGCACTTATATATATATTAGAGTAAGCGAAAGCAGCACATCTGGCGAAATCATATAGTTAAGCATGAGAATGGCTATCGAACGGCTTTGAGAGCCTTAAAATTTGTTTTCCACTAGTTAAAATTTGATATGTTATAGTATATATGTATATGAGTGTTTACAAAGAAGTTTTACAGAAATCAGAGTTAGATAGAAGTTTCGTTTAGCTCTTCTAGCCTCTATTTCTCTCGCCTGGGCCCTCTCATTCTCTATTTCTCTCTCTTTCTCTTTATAAATGAGCTGGGGGGTATTTATAGACCCAATCTTTCGCAGGTCTACCTGCAGCTGGGCCTGGTGGGCCCCACTATCTCGAAGTACGTGCACTCTAACCAATGCATAGTCTACTTAAACTTTCATAACTTACAATATGAGAATCCAATGGAGGCGTGCCATACCATTCCAGAATGCTCTTTTTGAGAGCTACGTAATGACATATGGATTAACCTTTTTTGAATCCAAAAAGATGGGTCAATGACCAGATCTTCAAATCTTCGTAGTCAGTCCGTTGAGCTGTCTGGCGCAGTTTTCTCTCAGGATTGATGTGATGGTTGTGTATGACATTATTTGAAGTAGTTTAATCCGAATTGATGTTGAGTTAGAAAAATTACTCTTTTGCCCTTTTGGTCTGGTTTCCGTGGTTGACGTGCTACATCTGTCTTTCCTCAGGGTTATGTCCGTGGTTTGACTCTTGTTGACTTCTGTTTGTCCTCAAGATGTTTTTGAGGTTGATTTGATGTTTTCCCGGGGTTATCTCCAGGGTTTAGTTTGATGATGTCCTGGGGTTGTCTTTAGGGGTCTCATTTGATGATTTCCCAGGGCTGTCTTCAGGGGTCTGGTTTGATGATATAGTCTTCCAGGGTTATCTTCGAAAGATAAAAGATTGTTTAGCCCTCTTGCATGGTTAGTAACAGGGATGAAAATTTTTTGAGTGTCTACAAATGCCCCTCTTTATCATGTTTATGCAATGTAATAGAATGACCAGGATAAAGATTGCTAGACACTGGAAATATACTAAAAGCAAAATGTAATGAAATTTTTGGTATGACATGCTATGAATGTTACATGCCTCTATGGGATTAGCTTCCACAAGTTATATCAATGACCATTCCCTACTTTCTGCTGGGGATGACTTTCATGACTGATACCATCGAACTTTCTCGAAGTTCACATTGGAGTTGTTACCAATGCTCTCTTTTTCATCATTAAAAGGGAAAAATGTTCTCTCTAGATTTCTCTCTCTGCCGTTTCTCTAGGGTTCTGTTTCCACCCTAGGTTCCTGGTTATCCCATCTCAATTACCTGATTGTCTTCTCTTTATCTTATGCTCTCTCTTCCTCTTCTAACTCTCTTCTCTGTTTCGATGGTTAATTTCTCTCACCTGTCTGCTGGGAATTCCCTTAGTGAACCTTCGGGAGACTTGTTTGTTGAGTTTGGGGTCTCCTCACCAAATTCTCTAATTATAGATGCGGTTACCATGGAAGAATCTTTTCTAGTCCCGATCGAGGTTTGTAGGCTTTGATGCCTTTTCTGAAGCTAATAGCAACGCTGATGAAATATTATGGCTTCATCCTGGATCCTCAATGAGTGAGATATTCAAAGTTGCGCAACTTTTATCGCAACAGGGGTGTATTGACGTGGTTGATGAGCATAGGAAATGTAATACCTTGATTGAATTTATTAGAGCAAAAGGGTTTACTCTCTAAAATGTTAATGAGTTTACTTGCAAAGGTAAATCAGTTAGGCGGGTTGATGAGCATGACCTATTTGATAAAAGTCCTCACAGAATCCCCTGTTCTATTATGGCCCCTGTCTCTAGTTTGAATGATGGAAATGATGTTTTAAAAGAGGGGGAATTTAGCACCTTATTATATGAGGAAAGTTTGGGGAATGAAGGGATTGCAAAGCTTGAGTTTCCTGGGGTTCTTGTACAAGCTATGCTTGTAAAGCAAACCTGGAGTGCAGTTGTTGGGCAAGGATAAACTAATGCCAGTTTAAAGCTCGATTACTTTCCTCCTTCCCCTCCTTCTTCAAAAAATGGGATGATCCAAATTAGGCCTCCCCCTGAGGTTCTTGTTCAGGGGATCAATTTATGGAATTCGTGTCTTGTGGGTAGTTTTCTCAATGCCTGATTACCTTTCAAGCTTGTAGCAGATACTGCTCATTCGCTATGGGACAAGTATGGTCTGCAAAAGGTATTCTTGCAAGATAATGGGTTTTTTATTTTCAAATTTTCTAGCACAAAGGAGCGTGATAACCTTCTTGCTCTTTGTTCTTGGTATGTCTCAAATAAGCTCCTTTGTCTTAAGCAATGGAAGGAAGGTATAAAATTCAAATTTGAATCATGTACTAAAGCTCTTATTTGGGTAAAATTCCATAATGTTCCTATGTCTTACTTATCTTCTGCGGGGTTAAGTTATCTAGCTAGTGGGATTGGCATTCCTCTTTTTATGGACAAGATTACGGAAAAGCTAGAACCTATGACTTTTACAAGGATCTGCATTGAAATTTCCTCTGGCGTTTCCCTCCCGGACTGTTTGGAAGTGGTTGTTATGGATGAGGAGTCCCAAATTGAGAAAGCTATAAAGGTTAACATGGAATATCAAAATATACCTCAATCATGTGAGCGTTGTAAGGTTTTTGGACATTCTCGTTTTAGATGCCCGAGTGAAAACTATAAATGGGTACCTAATGGTCAGGCTCTTGCTCCTGCTCCTCTAGATGCAAATATTGGTTTTGGTTCGTGCTCTATTCCTTCTTCTACTAGCCAAGCCTGCCTTGCTGATGTTTGGACAGTGGTGGAAAAAGGGCCAAAGGTTTTGGTCTCCCCCTTTGTCCTAAGGGTGCTATTCCTCATCCCTTTGGTCAGGATAAGAATTATTTCTGCTTACTCTCTCATGTAATAGAGGTCCTGGCTTATGATTACTCTGATACTGATATCACCCTCTCCCTTAATCCTCTTACGGGGAAGTTGAAGCAAATTGATGAAAAGGAAGTGGAAGACATAAAGCATAAAGCTAGGAACAGTATTGATTAGGGCCAATATGCAAAGAAAAAGAGTAAAGGAGGGGGGAGCTCTAAATCCCCAAGTTAACCGAAATAATTTTTTTATGGTTAATTTTTGCTCTATGAATATTAGAGGTGTAAATATTAGGGCCAAACAGGCCAGTTTTAAAGATCTTATTAGTAAATTTTCTTTATCTTTTGTTGGCCTTGTTGAGACTCAGGTCAAAGCTCCCAAATCCAGTATTATTGCTTATGTTATCTGCAGGAAATGGAAATGGCTTTTCAATTATGGGTACCATGATAATGGGAGAATTTGGATTGGTTGGGACCCAAATATTTGGGACTTATCTGTTATTGCCTCCTCCTCTCAATTTATCCATTTTCTAGTTTTATCTATTGAGCTTAATGTTCAACTTTTTATGACCATTATCTATGGTCTTAATTCTCCTTCTGAAAGAAAGATTCTTTGGAGGGACTTGGGGTCTTTATTATCTTCCATTGATAAATCATAGTGCATGCTTGGGGACTTCAATGAAGTGTTTTATCTCTCTGATATTCGGGGTGGCCATAAGGTTTGGGATTGCAGTATTCAAGATTTTAAAGATTGTATTGAAGGTTTGTCATTGGTGGATCTTCGTGCTGTTGGGCCTTGTCATATTTGGTGGAACTCTCATCTTTCAAGCCCTATTTATCGGAAGTTAGATAGAGTTATGATCAACTCTTTTGGATGTAATTGTTTCCCTGCTCTCAGGCTATCTTCTCCCCCAGGGACCTTTCAGACCATTGCTCGGTCATTGTTTATATGGGGCTAAAGTTGCCTCACATTCTAAAGCCATTTCAATTCTTCAATTACATGGTCGGTCTGGAAAGCTTTCACCGGGTGGTTCTTTCTGCTTAGAACCAACCTGTCATGGGTGACCCTTTGCAAGTTCTTTCTGGAAAATCAAAATTTGTGAGGAGGGCTCTTATTAGCCTCAATAGATCAATCGGTAACCTCTCCTCAAATGTGGATCAAGCTCGGGCTCTTCTCCATTCTACTCAGCAAGCTATCTCGACTAGGCATTTCGATCCTTGTCTTCTCGATCTTTAGAAAACCCAAACTGGGAATCTTTGGGAAGCTTTATTGTGTGAGGAATAGCTTCTAAAGTAGAAATCTAGGATCCAATGGCTCAAGGAGGGAGACAAGAATACTGGTTTCTTCCATAACAAAATAAAAGCACAGATGGAATCAAAATAAGATTTTATCAATTGAAGATCCTGGGGGCATCTTACTTTTGGGCAAAATGAAGTATAGCTGATTGCAGTGGATCACTTTAGTGCTTTGATGGGAACTTCTTCTCATGCATGCCATAGAGGTCTCCACCATCTGGCTTCATCTTTTGTGAATACGGTAACTATAATACCCGAGAATTTCCACGTATTATTAATTAAATATATTAATGGAAATAAAATTTCTGTGAATATAATTGTTATTATTTGTGAATCGATTAAATCAATTGATTCATGTTTAGATCAATGCGTATTAAGAAATGTGAAGTAGCAATGAGAATTGTGAAATGCCTTGTGTGGCATAATGCAAAATGAGAAAATTCACTAAGTGAGCTAAATCGGGAATTAGGAAGATTAATCGGGAATGATTATGTGATTTCATATAAGTAATCAATATGCTCGTAGACGTGTGGTAACACCTTTCTGGACATCAATTCATGTCGTATAAAATGAATCTAGCGTTGAAAATTGACACGGGCCGAAGCTAAACCAGTCTTGGCACTATCGAGGTACAGCCATGAGATCTGGCCGTCCAATAAGATAAATGGGCTAGCAAATTGCTGCCCGGTGGTCGATTGGAGAAAATTTAATTTTCTACTTTGAAAATTAAATGGAACAATTATGTGGTGTTTGTGACATTAATGAACCATGAAATAAAGTGCACAATTAAGTAATATTAATTGTTATATTAAATAATTGTTAATGGTTATGGTAGAATATTGAATTCTTAGTAATTAACTAATAATGTGTGATTACTATTAATTGCAATATATTATAAAGATGAATAATGATTATGGAAATCCATAAATACATCAATCAATGGTTGGATTAATTAATATTGGAGTTAATTAATTAAGAAAATGCATGATTGATTTATTTAACATAAATAAGTAAGTTAGTAATATAATAATATTATATTAACAGTTATGTGAATGTGAGCAATAATGCAACTATACTAAATAGTGTAGTGTGACATTTATAAGACTATATATTAAGTCTTATAAAACTATATTGTATGAGGCAATGTGAGTAAGCATATTGGAACTATATATTATAAATACATTATCTATATGACAATATGTGTGTGGGTACGTATTAAAATAATATACCATGAGCATATTGTAAACTATTATTTTAATAAAGTATACCAGTGTGAAAAAATGTACATGGATTATATGTATGTTGCATAACATCTACTACCTTGAAATGTTAAGCCATATTGTGACATTAGGTTATAAAATATGGTTGATATGTGTATTAAAATATAACATAAGAGTGAGAATGTGTAGGAGTATACAAGAATGCTGAGTTAACTTGTTTGTCCCAAAATGAGTGTCCAATTGCCTCAAACCTCAGTCACGTGTAAGAACAAAAGGCTAAGGCCTATGTTCTTCATTTCCTTCCAACTTCCTAGCTAATGATCATGGGGGAGTGCGGTTCATGATGCAAATTACCAACCAATCTAACATCTCCTCCATAACCTTCATACAATCCTACAATCCATGGGTTTGATTCAATGGAAAATTGTTATGTTTGTGTCAGAATTTTCCTATAAATAGCAGACATGTTTTATCAGTTGGTGTTGCTTGAGTTGTCTGATATTTGCCAAGTGAGAGTTGAGAGCATACAAGTGTTCTAGGAGCTTGAGAGTTAAATTGGAGCAAATTTCATTCATATTACGAAGGTATAATTTCATTCCTTGCTTTCTATTTCAATTTCTGTAAAAATGGAGTCTTGAGTCTTAAAATTTAAATTCTTGAATTCATGGAATTAGATGTTAATGAGATTGGGTAGGGGTTATAAAGTTGTTATATAACCATAGAAACATGTTGTAATTAATATAATATTGGTTAGAATTGAAATCATAAGTAAATTTTGAGGTTGGGCTAAATAGTTGCCGAAGTAGACTGTTTTTGGCTAGAACTAGTCATGGCCTTAGCAATTGCATATATATTTGTATTGAGGATCACTTGTTTTCGATTAAAGCCTTTGTTTTGCAATCTAATCCATGTTAGTTAAATATTATGACTCAAGTTAGCATGTAAGCATGTGTAAGAGGTATATGTAGATATATGAACTCAATATGAGCATGTTTTACTAGATTGGCATGATTAACGAAAGTGTATAGTTTCAAATGGATTTATGACCTTAGAAACAAACTTAATGAGTATGAATAACATGTTTATGTACTGACTTTGCAAGCATGTTAGTATGACTTAGAAATGCATGAATAAACCTTTAGCTTGTGTTTATATGATTAGTAAGGAAGCATGAGCAAGTTGAACTATTGTAAGCTTTGAATGTGAATATTATAAAAATACCTTGAAGGTTAGAATCTGATAATTGCGATCATGTTTGATGATGCTCTTAGACTCACTCATGTAGTATAACCATAGATATACCATGCTTGTGTATCATATTTCAAATAAAGCATGAACAAAGCATATTTTTAACTAAAGCGATGTTATTTACACATATGTGTTATAAATACGCACAAGCATGCTTAATATGAGCTTTATAACTATATTGTATGTTTAGAGAGCAAGCATGATAGACTTTGTGGTTTCATGACCTTGAATGGCCTTAAATTGTTGAAATGATCGAACTTAGAACCATGTTATGAAAGAAGGAACCTAGATTGGTTTAAGAAACATGTGAAAACCTTTAACATGGCAAAATATGATTGTGTGTTCAAGCCAAACAACCATAAGGCAGCAGTTAAGTCTTGACTTGGCCAGAGGATAGCGTAGCAGCGCCGGTCCTAGGCCTAGCCATGGCGCAGCTGCGCTAGTCTGGAATCCTAGATAGTGAATTCTAATTTTGGAAAGCTATCCTATATGATGCCTATGATACTAAGTGTGATCTAAAACCTACTGATGTATATATATATATATATATATATATATATATATGATGTTTAGTTGATAAGTTGGTGTTGCATTGTAATGGAAAGTCTGTGAGTAAGGAAGTCTTAACCTTGAGCATTCTTGATTTGCTTATAACTAAGTATTTGATTCATGATGACTTATAAACTGATTTTGTACCATATGTGCATACTGGAATCGTGTCGAGCTTGATTAAAGACTGTGTTAGCTAATGAACATCGTATACTTATAATACGCTATACTAGGATTCGAAAGTGTTAATTTATTAACGTGGATAAACTACGCTTAAGGCAAGTATCCTAAACCCTTGCATTACTTTATTCAACGAATACTGTAAGCTTATCTCTTTGAATACAAGTTATATTACTTTCTCGTTCAAATGAACTAGTATGTTAAACCCTCGTGAAAGCTATTATTCATGTTGAACTTGGTATTGTCCTTGAATATTGTGAAAGAGTCGATGCCATTCAATTCTGGTAGACTATATGCATGTCTATAAAACTGTCCAAACCAATTGATTGGTGCAAAAATCTTGAAAACTGAGTTGAACAACCCTTTTGGTAAGGGGAGTGTATGTCATTGGAAACCCCAACACATGATTGAATATTATGGTGGTGTTATGCATAACATATAGTATTGTAGATTGATCATCTATAGTACTTGATATTTTTGGGTTATCATTTTAATATTGGTAACTCTAGTGGAAGTTCAATAGTCCTTAGTGACTACTTAGTATAAACTATTTATCCAATTGGATACCTTGATAGTCGTTGAATTCATATATATCTGTTGATTTATATTGAATTATCATTCTTATTCAAAGAATTATTGATATTTCTTATCCATGATGTTATTCTGATACTTTGAACTATCCTAAAAATGACACTTCGATATTTTAAACCTTGTGATATTATATCCTACACCCTTGTTGTATATTACTTGCTGGGCAATTTGTGCTCATCCTTGCTTTTAAAAACCTTTTAGTTAAGGTAGAACAAGGAAGTGTATCCGGGCAGGGCAAGGGCAAGGGCAAGGGCAAGGGCAAGGCTACCGACTAGCTTGTCCCTTTTATGTTTAAAATATGTTATGATGTATTAAAACTATTTTAGACTATGTTTAAGCTTAAGTTAGATTATGTAATAAGTCCTTATTTGATATTATTATGTAATCTATTTAGCACTATAGGTTGCGAGACTTGGGGGAATAATTATAATAAATCATTGTATATTATTATAAAGTAGATTTTTCGTTGTGTATGCGTTATTTTAATTATTATTGATTTACCATGAGAACGTGATGAATCGAATTCGAGTGACCAAGTAGAGGTCTGAATTTGGGGGTGTCATAGTAACCCCCTTGGAAGTAATGGCCTTGGATACAAATGTTACTGCGGCAAAAAAAATTTCTTCCTTAAAGTCTATAAAGGAAAACAAAAGCACGGGTCCAGACGAATTTAATGTTAATTTTATTTCTCTTTTCTTGGGATATCGTTGGAAGAGATTTCACTAATGTTATCATTTCCTTTTTTAATATACCAGCCTTCTTAGGGGGAAAAGCTCCACTGCTATTGCCCTTATCCCTAAAGTCATTAACCCATCCTCAATGCATAATTATAGGACTATGTCCTGCTGCAATACCACCTATAAGTGTATCTCAAAAAATTATTGTGGCTCGGCTTAAAAGAGTCCTTCCTGAGATCATTCCTCTTGTCAAGCTGCTTTTGTCCAAGGGAGGAGAATTGGTGATAATATACTTCTGGCCCAAGAGCTCTTTAGGAATTACCATAGAACTTTGAGCCTTGCGCGGTGTGCCATGAAGGTTGATCTCCTAAAACCTTTTAACTCTGTCTCTTGGGATTTCTTATTTGAAGCATTGAATCTTTTCAAATTTCCTCCAAAGTTCATTTTCTGGATTAGGGCATGCATCACCACTTCAACCTTTTCTGATAAAGTAAATGGTGCCTTATGTAGTTATTTCAAAGGGGCTAAAGGTCTTCGGCAAGGGGACCCTCTCTCCCCTATCTTTTCGTACTTGCTATGTAAGTCCTTTCCATCTTTATCTTAAAAGAGACTGAATCCTCCGGGTTTAAGTATCACTAGAAAACAAAATAGCTACGTCTTACCCATCTATGTTTTGCTGATGATCTTATCTTATCCTGCCACGGGGATCCCTGGTCGGTTAATATTCTGAAAGGTTATCTTAACTTATTTACCTCCTTCTCTAGGTTGCAGCTTAATGCTTCAAAAAGCATGTGTTTTTTATTTAATGTTCCTCCTGATAAATCTGCCTACATCATTTCTATAGCGTCCCCAAATCCGGATACTAATCACCATGAATCTGGTACACTAATTTTATAACTATTGCGGAAGATATAAACATATATTGGTTATACATTAACTTTATACATAATCCCCAAGGTCGATAACCTTAAATTATTACATAAATTCAATATCCTACTAGATATACAATGTCATTATCATACAATACTATTACAAGTTTTATCTGTATGATAAACCAATGCCAGAACTATCTTTGACTTTGCATGTATCCGTCGTATTTGTCCTATTCTGCAATGTTTATCATGATATAGCAAGGGTGAACAACAAGTTTGCCCAACATGTTTAAGTTCAAAGAAAATATATATCATGATTGAAAGAATGAACAATAAGTTGGCTGACTTTTAACAATATAACAATTGTTAAATAGCATGAATCAAATTTTCATAACTGAACGACCGAGACAATGCAAATGAATGGTCAATAATGAACATGAATAAATTAATTGGACCAAATGGTAATGAAGGTAATCAGCCTTTCATACCTGATAAACATATGAAACATGCACAACGTGCAAATCAATATATCATAGACGTGATATAATCAGCAATGATTAACCACAAACATATTATACAATAACACAACTTGAGTTCGAGTTATGAAACTTGCCTTTATCGCCAACTACTACTACACAATCTATTAGGCTTCATCTGAAGACCTAATATTAATAATATCGATCTCCAAATTAAAATAATATCATCACAATTAATACTATTAATTAAAGTTATAAAATAACCTAAACACATTATCACATATTCCTAAAAGTCAATAAAACACATAAGACCAGGTATCAAGTCAAACTATTTCAGTCTGAGTTGAGTTCGGTACTATTTCAATATCCCAATGGCCCAGTCTGACATTTATCGAGCATAGTATCAATAAGACCCTACCTAAATGCTTCACAATTATCTTAGATAATTTATTTGTCAGACAAAATATTTTTCACAAGCTCATAATAATTTTCAAATAATTATTATCATTTATAATGATTTTTCAATCATTAATATCAATTTAATATGATTTAAATACCGCATAATTCAATTATCATTAATATTTGTTTAATTTCAAAAATTAATGAAATACACAACATAATATTGAAAGTTATTTATAATATCTCAAAGTAATTTTAATACCTTAATATCACAATTAAATTATTTTAAAACATTTAAAACTATTATTAAATAAGCGCCATTAATATTAAAATATTAATGTATTTCATAATAAAATATTAAAAGTTATGTTTTATAACTTAAAACATTTTTCAAACCTTTAAATCATTTTTATATGATTTTAAAACATTAAAACTATTTTTTCATAATTTATTTAATACATTTATTAAATAAATTAATTATCATTAATATTAAATTTTTATAAAATTCATCCCAAAATATTAAAAGTCATTCAAAATAACTTCAAATATTTTCTAACACTTTAATATAATTTCAAATGATTTTTAAAATATTAAAATTATTTTTAAGTCATTTATATAAATTAAATATCACTAATATTTAAATAAATTAAAATATTAATGAAATATATTCCAAATGATTAAAAATCCATTTTTAGGCTTTAAAATAATTTTTAGAAATTAATTATGTATTTTTCATAATTAAAAATCATTTTATTGTCATATTTAATATAAATAATTAATTTAAATACAAACTGTCGCTAAAGGTGGCTATAGTGATAAAACTGTCGCTATAGGTGTTCTTGAGCCCTCAAGAACATTTATGGTCAGTGTGCAGGGTACCTACTTTGACCACTCATAGATTCTGGATCTTGATGTTTCTGGGCTTGAAAGTGCATTAGTGTTGTAGTATTGATGTAACACTACAACCCCAAACAAGTTTCATAGCTAAACAACATTATATCAGTGAGATATAAGCCCATCAAAACTTGTCAGAAGCTGTTCTTCATTTCTGGGTTACCTAGAAAATGAAGACAGTTGCAAGGTACCACTTTCTAAGCTTTGAATCTTGAAATCTAGGCTTTCTCAGTGTGTTATAATGGTTCAATCATGTAGTCCTTATGTCAAGGAACAAATACCATACATTAGGTCAGTCTAACTACATCAACATCACAAGATTTGAGCCAGTCAAACCTTGTCAGAAAACTTGTTCTTCACGAATTCTGGGTTTTCTAGAAATTCATCCGGACAGCTGGTCAACCCTTGTTTGACCATCAATAATTTTGATTCTGTGGAAGATCTAGGTGTTCTAATAGCATGATTGTGTAGCCCATATGTTAGACTACAAATCCTATACATCAACATGACCTAATCACTTAACATCATCAAGATCAGAGGCTTGCAAAACCTTGTCAGAGGCTTTCTAGGTTTATGGGTTGCCCGGAAACTCAGTTTCCATGGTCGGTCAACCATGTTTGACCACTTATATCTCAAGATCTAGACATGGTATGGACTTGATTCCACTTCCAGTCTACTCTCCTCATGGCATAAAACAAGTCTATAACATCAAACACACATAACATTTAACACACAGAGATCTAGAGGCCCGGACATATGGCTGTCAGACCTCAACACTAGGGTTCATAGTCAGTGTTAGGAATAAACATGTGAATGATATTCCTATTTATATATGATTTGATTATGATACATTTATGAATGAATATGCAAATATGTTTGCATTAAGAAAAGCTATAAAGTCCTTTGATAGATAATAGAAACATATGTACAAGGACTTAGAATGAATTGATCAAATATGTTAGGTTGATCCTACATAATAAAAACAGCTTTATAAAGTCCTTAAAAAGAAATGATGTACAAGGACTATAAATATAGAAAGATCAAGCATGTTAGGTTGATCTTATAATGTAATAGATAGGCTTGTCTGATCGTCGAACACAGCACCAGATCAAGGCAGAATAACTCGAGAGCTATCAAGGCAGAATTGTAGTATGCAATATAGTAGATCTCGGAGTTCGTTGACTTCCAGGAGAAACGAGGAAGGATCGTAGTGTGTCGAGGAGTACTTCCTCCGAGGAGTAGTAGTCTATTTGAGGAAGTCGTGTTGAGAGAATTGTAGAGAGAGATGACACGCCCACTGGTCTAAATGACCGAGCATCTGTCGAAGCCAAGTCAAGAATCGTAGACTACACTCGGAGAGAGTCTACCAATGTCAAAGCTAAGTCAGAATCGTAGACTACACTCAGAGTCGTAGAGTCTACTAATCGCATCAAAGGCAGAGATCGTAGTCGAGCAAGATCAGATGAAGACAACAAACACAATGACAGAAATCGTAGTGTCAAGATCTGATCTCGGAGTCGTAGTGTCTGCACAGCCGAAGCTGAATCAAAGAGTGCAGAGCTAAGATCTCAACAAATGTGCTCACAAAGTCAAGGTAGAATTGTAGAGCAAAAACGACTCTCAACAATTGAGTACTCCTAGAATATCCAAAGAAATGAAGCCTCTGGTTGGCAATGCAAAGATACATCTCACCTGAAGGAAGCCAGAGAGCACTCAACGAATGGCATGCAAGCTAATAGAAAATCTAAGCATCAACTCAATCAGCATCTAGATTGAGTTGAGAAGCCATTCAAGATGAAGTCTTCCACAAAATGATCATAATAAGACTTCAGTAGTTGACTAAGGAAAGTCAACATATGCAATAGATGTCAAGTGGAAAGACGACAACGATCTTGGAAGTAACCAGGATCGTAGTATTTGCCAAACAAAGAAGAAACTGATGGAGTATACACAGAGATACTGGTCAGCCTCTGAATAACAAGGCTAAAGTGATTAAGCATTGGGTCAGTCCATTGATGATAAGTGAACGGGAGATCATAAGGAGAAAGCGAGCTGGACACGCCACAAATATGAAATATCTTGTTATTCAGAAGGGGCCAGGGCAAGAAGTCAAGCCATCAGTATCTGAGATCAGTCGAGGCAAATAGAAGTGTTGAAGCACTGCACTATAAAAGGAAGAGGTGTTCCACATTGGAGATCTAATGAACACTCTTCAAGATCGTAGTGTTAACTCCACAAGTCAAGAAGTAACAGTTAACAAGACACTACGATCAAGTCCAAGAAGATATGCATCAGAATCGTAGAATTCGAACAACTGAGGAATTTAGCATTGGGAATGGTTCAATCTGAAGGATGGCATTCAAACAAAAGCTTGAGAGCATCGATGCAAGGACAACCTCTGATCGAGGAATCAGAAAGAGAAACAAAGTTGTCGACCTTCCTGAGACATCAAAGTAACATATCTGACGGGGTAGGTGAAACAGTAGACTGTAGTGTCAGAAAGTCAAAAAAAGATGTCATGTCACATCTGCAGTCTGCACCAAATAACTCGAGATCTGCAAGGAAATTTGAATAGCTTTCAACGGCTACTTTCCAATGGGAAGATTGGGAAGCAGTTTAAATCAATAGAGCCTCAAAGATCAAGAGTTGCTAATGATTGTGAGGTTGCAGAATTGTTTAGTTGCTGAATGCTATAGTTGACTCTATGAGTTCCACCAAAGATCAACAGAACAAGTCTCAGTGACAGTGAGACTACCAAGGTGGAAGTGAAGCGGCCTTGAAGAAGGACTTAAACGGATTAGAGCTTCACTTAACAAAGATGAGAATACCATTGAAGATGGCAGCCAAGCTGAGAGCTGAGAAGGCCAAAGAGATAGCATTTAGAAAAGTGGCAGAATACAAAGAAGATCTGGAGAGCTACTCTACGAATCACCATGAACCTAAAGCTGAAATTGAAAAAGTGTAGAATCATGTCTGCAGAACATTCAAGAAGGGTTCAGGGATTGCTAAGTGCCAGAAGAAGCCTACCAAAAGCTCAGAGACTTAGCAAATCCAGATGGTGATGGTGCACAACTGACATCAGATAAAGATGAGAAGAAAAGAGTAAAGATTAGATGCACCAAAGAAGATGTGGTCCTGACTCGAAGCAGAATGGAAAGAGGACCACGCCAAGATGTTAAATACAAAAGATGTTCAGAGCTTAAAGACATCTTAGAAGCTCAGCAACAACAACAACAACAACAACGACGACTACAACAACAAGAAACCAGGGCCTAAGGGGTTCTTGTCTAGAGGGACTAAATGAGATTCCAAGCCTGCTGTGCTTGAAGAGTTCCTAGGGAACTAGAGAAGTTCCAAGGCTGCTGGCCTTGAAGAGTTCTTAGTGAACTGAAGTCCCAAGATTGCTGGCCTTAAAGGAATCTTAGTGATTCAGGGTGTTGCCCTTCCTTAGTGGAAATCTTGCTAGTTAAAAGCGAAGAAAGAGTGGATTAGGAGCTTGAGTCTCTGAACCACTTAAAACCCCTTGTGTCTTTTACTTTATGTCATTTACATTATGTACATTAACTACTATAACTGCTATGTATGTTTTAACTGTTTACTACTAAAGTAACTCTACGAGCAATGTATGTTTGATTATGAATATATCAATGAAGGGGATCTTTTACTTATTCCGCTGTGCTTGAAAAGATTTTTATGTTTGTCATCTGCTACTTAATGAGCTATACAACTTAAAAAGAAAAAGTATCTAAAATTCCAAGGATCTATTCAACCCCCCCCCCCTTCTAGATCTATTGTGCCTACTTGGAACTAACAATTGATATCAAAACTGGTTCTCATGCTATATTCAAAAGCTAATCGCTTTGAGTCTGATCCTAGGCATAAACATTATTCTAAACTTAGTTTAGTAGAAAGTCTCTTGTTATATGCAGATGAGCTCACACATTGGAAATATTGTGTACAGGTAAATGTGTATATACACCTGAAGCTGCTTAGATTGGTCCATGCTCTTGATTGTCATATCTACAAGTCAAACTTTTTCCCGCAGTCAAACTTGTAGTCTGAAGACCAGGCTATGAAGCACTAGCGACATTAACAGAAAAGAGTCAAACATCTACCAGGCTAAAAAGATGAAAAGGCCATACATGCAAAGAAATGCTCATCCAGAGAAGAAAGAAGTACTTCTCAAACATGTGTCTGGCTAACCAGCAACTGGATGTAAACCTTGTGAACTCAAGGATGTCGAAGAACTGAAGATGTTGAGATTCTCTTAGCCTGCATCCTCAAGACTATGACTAATTGATTGAAGGTCAACTAGAGAAACAAGTTGTCAGGAGAAAATGAGAAACTATGCACATCAATGCCTAATCTCAGCATGTCAAAGTTAAATGAATGTTAAGGAACTAACAGTAGAAAGGTATGATTCCTCGCTAGTATAACTGTGTACATAATGTTGCACCTCCTTATGAACGATAACAATATTCTTTCAAGGAATCATAATCTACCTAAAAAGGTGAAGAGAGAAAGTACACTGAGAGTGGAAACTCAAATGCCTATAAACTTTCTCTCCATCCAAGTTTTAGGTTGAAGATGATATCGTGAAAGAAATCTGAAATGGGTCATAAGAGCATCACAGGTTAAATTAATTTTATGTGAAGTAATCTTTGCTGATGGGTTAGTATGTATGTACAATCTATGTTCTAAGTGTTTAATAACACACAGAGTAAGATCAGTTCTACAAGAGTATCTTAAAGATTCGTAGAAACTGATCACCTTCATGAATCAACTAGATACAGATAAATCGTAGAATTTATTCTCACTCTGTGAAAGTTTAAACCTTGAGAACATAACCTAGCAAATGATGAAACCATCAAAGGAAAAGAGTGCTTTATTAAAATAGCAAATGTTACACACATTCACCATCATGCATCTCAAAATGTATTATCTAAATTAGCTACATGCATGAATATGACTGACGGTGATCAATATAATGATTATCCAACTATATAAGGAATAGGGGTTTAGAAAACTAACCTAGTAGGACCCATCTAACCATGGGTACCAAAAATAGAAATTTATAGCATGCAGGTACTTGGTCTATCTGGCCACACTAAGGAATGCTGAAGCAGAAGACTTCAGTCAAGAAGATTCAACCAGCAGAAGGCTTAAGACTGTTCAGAAATGAGTCTAATAAACCTCCGATATATCAAAGCCTATCCTTGAAGATCTGCTGAGCTGATCTGAATAAAGCTCAAGTGGCTGTTAACCGTTACATGAAAGCAAACACATCAACTAAAGATGAAAAAGGATCTTATATGCCCAATCATGCAAATCATGTCATAAGAGAAGAATCCTCAAGGAAGCTGACTACAGAGGATCATCGAGCATCAAACAGGATGAACTTATTATGGAAGAAAAACCTAACAAACACAAACTGACAAGAAAGACTACGTTTGTAGTGCTGTTAAAGGATCGTAAAATGATCAACCCTGAAAATGCCCATTTCTACGATACAAGAAGGTTTAATGACTTCAGCCAAAATAAGATATACATGGCTTCCTTCTGCTACATATGAAGAAGAAAAATTTATGTCTCACTGAAAAGACAACATCAACCATGGGGGAGCAGTGATCTGTTAAGGAACAATAATACTGAGATATACTATCAAGCAGTGTACCAGCTATAGAGTCCCAAAACTTTGTGGCTGATGAACCAAATGAAGATCCATAGTCAGTAGGAATGTCTCAAAACGTACTACAGATAACCTTCCAGCCACCCAACTCAAAATCGTGGAGAGCCTATTTTCAAACATCTGATCGTAGTGTAAAAGCAAGAGGACACCACGATTACAGCAAATGCAATTGTCTAAAGTTGGTGGAGGACCTCACCACCAGAAAAGGTCAAATGAGATATCAGTGCAAATCACTTCTAAAGTAATTCATCTGGAAAGCGCCTCAGGGACAAACCTAACCCTTAGCTCACTCTAAGAGGTTGGCCCTTCCTGAGCTACCTTAACCCAGAAGAATTGCTTAATCAAGTTCATCTCAAGGACCAAGTCAGTCAACGATCGTAGAGTAGAGGTTTAAGAGAACTCCACGATCTTAGTGCAACCTCAGTGATCGTAGAAGCAGACTCGACGATTGCAGTCCTACCAGAGGATACTATAGCTCATGAGGAGCTTGAAAGAACGGGACAATTGCTCAACCATTCAGATTATGAGGAGACCAGTTCGAATGCTGATTGGAAAGATGTCTTGCTAAAGACAAATGCCCAAGGCTTCATAAAGAACATCAGTGGCTGAGGCATACAGCTTCAAAGTGAGAAGTAATGTCAAAACCATCCACTGCATTATCTCTCAAAAATTGATCGGTGAATCAATAAAGGAAATCGTAGAGTCGATAGTTGTCCTATCATGATGCTATACGAACTCAGAAGGTCAAAGGTCAATCCACGTCAATCAAACGTCCACTCTTCTAAAAGAGACAACTAAGCGACAAGTTCTTTGGGAATTCTGACTTATTCATTGGGCATCGTGCAACTAATGACCGAGTGATACATCACATCATATGCAAAGTCAGAAGGAACTGCCATAAAGACATATTCAAATATGCAAATAGTTATAAGATTCTCTTAAACCTCTCTCCCTCCCATTTTCAAACCCTAGAATTCTCTTCGAAGCAAAACCACTCAAATTTCCAGCGTCCAAATCACAATCAGCCATACTCCATAAATTCCCCTGAATCAATATCCATATTCCTCGAATCACTTAAATGGCAGACTGGCAAGTAATCACTGGCATTCAGCTAGGAACCAAGACATTCAAAAAATCCAAGAAAAAGTTCAGGGATATTCTTGAACTTGTGAGGAAGGCAGGGTTCTCAGAATGTCTTGAGGCAAACACACGAATATTTGGTGACCTGGTCAAAGAGTTTCATTCAAACACAACCGTAAATTCTGGGATTCTCTCCACCAAGGTTAAGGGTCAGATTCTGAAGCTAAGTTCTTTTGACATCAATCAATTCTTACACCTTCCTGATCAAGATCTGAAAAGCCTGGAAGAGATCAACACTGAAAAAGCTAAGAAGACTATGCAGTACAAAAGAAACCCTAGTTTGAAGGACATGAAGAAAAAGGAGTTTCCTGAAGAATACGAGTTCCTTGCTGAAATAGTGGGTAAATGTATCTTATACAAAGACACTGCACATGATACTGTAATTGATCAACAGCTGAAGATCATGTCTGTCATAGTCCTGAAGGAACAAATCAACTTTGGAGTTGTCCTGCTCGATCATATGTCTAAGTGGCTAGATAAGGAAGAAAAGAAAAGATTAAATGAAAAAACCACTCACAAAGGTTTTTCATGGGAGATTCTTAAGTATCATCTTGAAGAAAAAGTTGAAGAATAGAATTAAGGATGATGATGGCGAAATTCTTAATGTTCACAAGAAATGTCTCTGCAAAGAAGAGAAAAGCAAAGGAGGTGGAAAGCTTTGAGTCTAATGACTCTTCATCAGTTGCTGCCACACCGGCAAAGAAGAAGCTTAAGAATGTGAAAAATGCAGAGGCTTCATCAAGACATGCCTCCAAGAAACAAGGAGCAGGAGAGAAACCAACATCAACTACTGAAAACCCAAAAAGAAGGAGTAACAAACCACTCCAAGAACCACCCAAGAAGAAAGAAAAAGGGATGAAGAAATCAGTTCTAGTTCCCCAAGGAAGCACATCTAACAAAGTAGGGGACGTAGAGTCAAAAGAAGAAAACAAAACCGATGATCTCAAGACTGAATCCCCGGAGATCAAATCCAGCAATAAAGGTGAAGTTGGATCCATGAAAGAAGATGTAAACTCTGCTGATGAAGAGGAATATTTAAGTCCTATGGCCAATTCTCAGAGTACTCACTTTAAAGTTAAAGAGAAGCTGAAAAATGACATATTTAAATCTCCAAATACAAATGTTCAAATAAGCTCTCATTATTGATCAAAAGATGATAAGATCGAAAAAGAAATACATGCCCCTGCCAATGCTGAAACTCAAGGAAGTTTGTCTGATGATTCAAAGGCCTCAGAGTCTGAAGAAGAAGAGAAGAGTCTGACTCTCCAATTGTTGAACCGCCAAGGAGAAGGAAGAGCTAGAGATTACTTGCTCAATTCGCCTCCAAGAAGAGGAGTGATCACTCCACTGCAGTCATTGAATTAAGTGATGATGAATCTGACTCACAGAAAGAAGATGCTGATGATTGGTCTAGTAATGAAGAAGATGAATCCAAGGAAGATATTTCTGAAGAAAGTTCTAAAAATAAAATTCAGCAAGAAGAATTCACTGATGAATCTGAGGAAAGGAGCCAACAAGATTCAAGCTCAAGAAGTGAAGAATTGAAGAAAGACTCTGGTTCTAAAAATCAGGAATTGCAAAAACCAGAAAACTATTCTATCATCTCCCCAGCCAAGGATTAACAAAATAGTGGAAGTCTCGAATGAATCACAAGATGTACTTCTAGAAATTCCAAGCCTAGAACTGGTGGCTCAAAACTTCTCAAAGTTGAAAAGTGATGTGACAATGATGATCAAAGACAAGCCCAACTACAAGGTTTACAGACATGCTGGCAACCATTATATTCCTTATGATCGTAGAGTCGATTCTGAAGGAAGAAGGATCATGACCAAAGAAATAATCATAGAGTCTGTTCACTCCACTACTGATGGCATTCTAGTCCAAAATGAGAAGCCTCCATCGGCGCAAGCACAATTGCCCAACAATTATTCATCAACAAATAGTGATTGGTACTCAATGATTTTTAAGATTATCAACACGTTCGAAAATCTGTCAAAGGATGAAAATCGTAGAGTCCAATATGAGGTTCAACAAGAGACTGCCTAACCAGATAACCAAACTCCTATGGGGCAAGAGCTGATGAGAAATTTTGATGATCTGATTGCGAAAATGTCTCAAATCACAGAAGAGTCCCAGAGGCTGACAACAACAGGAGATAATTAAGTTCAAAATAGATATCAAGTTGCTATGGCTGATATATCTCTCAAAATCAAAAAGAGAGATCACATCTATTTGAAGGTCATACATGATCAGAAAGCTGAAGCTATACGAGCACAAGAGGCAAACGAACAGAAACTCAAAGTCCTCTTTGACAAGATTGACCACATGAATCAGTCCTTCTCTATGCATCTTGAGTTAAACCAACAAGAACTCAAGAGTGAAGTTGGTAACTTCTCTTATTTAATGGAGCAGCTTATGTTCAACATGGAACAGCTCTCTCAAGTGATTAATAACAAAAAGGGGGAAAAAAGAGGCATAGAAAGAGGCACAGTAGGCAGTCAAGAAAGGGCAAGAAGTGCAAAAGGAAACAAGAGAAGAAGACAACAGAAGAAAAAGCTGGGTCATCATTTGAGGGGGAGCCAAAGGATGATTACCCTGTGTTTGCAAAGGCTTAGGGGGAGCCAGAAGAAGAAGAAAAGAAGCATAGATCTTTGGGGGAGCAGGTGCAAGGTGATCAAACAGATGAATAGTAGATCAACAGATATCCTGGAAACTTACATGGAATCAAAGAGGTACATCTCTAACTAGTTAGGTATGTTCTGGATCCAGGATGTAAAATGTCATTGTATTAAATTCCATATTATTATAAATGACATTCATGATTATCTGTTTTAGAAATACAATAGCTCACTGTATATAAGATTCATTCATAACATGCATATGCACTTATTATTTTTGACATAATCAAATAGGGGGAGATTGTCAGGAATAAACATGTGAATGATATTCCTATTTATATATGATTTGATTATGATACATTTATGAATGAATATGCAAATATGTTTGCATTAAGAAAAGCTATAAAGTCCTTTGATAGATAATAGAAACATATGTACAAGGACTTAGAATGAATTGATCAAATATGTTAGGTTGATCCTACATAATAAAAACAGCTTTATAAAGTCCTTAAAAAGAAATGATGTACAAGGACTATAAATATAGAAAGATCAAGCATGTTAGGTTGATCTTATAATGTAATAGATAGGCTTGTCTGATCGTCGAACACTGCACTAGAAATCATAGTCAACCAAGAGAGTCAAGGATAACTCGAGAGCTATCAAGGTAGAATCGTAGTCTACAAGATAGTAGATCTTGGAGTTCGTTGACTGCCAAGAGAAACGAGGAAGGATCATAGTGTGTCGAGGAGTACTTCCTCAAGTCGATCTCCGCCGAGGAAGTCATGTTCGTAATCATGAGAGACACACGCTTATGAAGTCAATCGAGCATCCGCCGGAAGCCAAGTCAATAATTGTAGACTACACTCGAAGTCGTAGAGTCTACCAATGTCAAAGCTAAGTCAAGAATCATAGACTACACTCAGAGTCGTAGAGTCTACTAATCGCATCAAAGGCAAAGATCGTAGTCGAGCAAGTTCAGATGAAGACAACAAACACAATGACATAAATCGTAGTGTCAAGATCTCGATCTCGAGTCGAGTGTTCACGGACAAAAAAGTGAATCAAAGAGTGCAGAGCTAAGATCTCAACAGATGTGCTCACAAAGTTAAGGTAGAATCGTAGAGGAAAAACGACTCTCAATAATTGAGCACTCCCAGAATATCCAAAGGAATGAAGCCTCTAGTTGGTAATGCAAAGATAGATCTCACCTGAAGGAAGGCAAAGAGCACTCAACGAATGTCATGCAAGCTAATAGAAAATCTAAGCATCAATTCAATCAGCATCTAGATTGAGTTGAGAAGCCATTCAAGATGAAGTCTTCCACAAAATGATCATAAGAAGACTTCAGTAGTTGACTAAGGAAAGTCAACATATGCAATAGATGTCAAGTGGAAAGACGACAACGATCTTGGAAGTAACCAGGATCGCAGTGTTTGCCAAACAAAGAAGAAATTGATGGAGTATACACAAAGATACTAGTCAACCTCTGAATAACAAGGCTAAAGTGATTAAGAATTGGGTTAGTCCATTGATGATAAGTGAATGGGAGATCACAAGGAGACAGCGAGCTGGACACGCCACAAATCTGAAATATCTTGTTATTCAGAAGGGGCCAAAGAAAGAAGTCAAGCCATCAATATCTGAGATCAGTCGAGGTAAATAGAAGTGTTGAAGAACTGCACTAGAAAAGGAAGAGGTGTTCCACGTTGGAGATCTAATGAACACTCTTCAAGATAGTAGTGTTAACTCCACAAGTCAAGAAGTAACAGTCAACAAGACACTACGATCAAGTCCAAGAAGATATTCATCAGAATCGTAGAGTTCGAACAATTGAGGATTGAAGCATTGGCAATGGTTCAATCTGAATGATGGCATTCAGATAAAATCTTGAGAGCATCGATGCAAGGACAACCTCTGATCGAGGAATCAGAAAGAGAAACAAAGTCGTCGACCTGCCCGAGACATCAAAGTAACATATCTGATGGGGTAGGTGAAACAGTAGACTGCAGTGTCAGAAAGTCAGAAAAAGATGTCATGTCACATCTGCAGTCTGCACCAAATAACTCGATATCTGTAAGGAAATTTAAATAGCTTTCAATGTCTACTTTCCAACGGGAAGATTGGGAAGCATTATAAATCAACATAGCCTCAAAGATCAAGATTTGCTGATGATTGTCAGGTTGCAGAATCGTTGAGTTGGTGAATGCTATAGTTGACTCTACGAGTTCCACCAAAGATCAACAGAACAAGTCTCAATGACAGTGAGACTACCAAGGTGGAAGTGAAGCAGCCTTAAAGAAGGACTTAAATGGATTAGAGCTTCACTCAACAAAGATGAGAATGCCATTGAAGATGGCAGCCAAGTTGACAGCCGAGAAGGCCAAAGAGATAGCATTTAGAAAAATAGCATTGTTCAAAGAAGATCAGGAGAGCCACTCTATGAATCACCATGAACCTAAAACTGAAATTGAACAAGTGCAGAACCATGTCTGCAAAAAATTCAAGAAGGGTTCAGGGATTGCTAAGTGCTAGAAGAAGCCTACCAAAAGCTCAAAGACTTAGCAAATCCAGATGGTGATGGTGCACAGCTGACATCAGATAACGATGAGAAGAAAAGAGTAAAGATCAGCTACACCAAAGAAGATGTGGTCCTGACTCGAAGCAGAATGGAAAGAGGACCACACCAAGCTGCTAAGTATAAAAGATGTTTAGAGCTTAAATACATCTTAACAGCTCAGCAACAACAACAACAACGACTACAACAACAAGAAGCCTGGGCCTGAGGGGTCCTTGTCCAGAGGGACTAAATGAGGTTCCAAGCCTGCTGTGCTTGAAGAGTTCCTAGGGAACTATAGAAGTTCCAAGGCTGCTGGCCTTGAAGAGTTCTTATGTTTGTCATTTGCTACTTAATGAGCAATACAACTTTAAAAGAAAAAGTATTTTGAAATTCCAAGGATCTATTCAACCCCCCCCTTCTAGATCTATTATGCCTACTGGGAACTAACAGTCAGTTTTTAAAACTCTATTTTCTTGCATCTAGATGTTATGGATCTATGATCATAGATTACTAAATAACATCCTCTAACACAAATCTAAACAACAAATAACATCATTAGCATAAAATTTTAAGGATCTAGCAAAGCTTAGGGTTTATACCTTTAAAGCTTTAATTCATGAATATGATCTTTGATTCTGTTCTTGGGGTGCTAAAGACCATACTAGGGACTGATCCGCTTATGGATTTCGTGGCTTTAGAGAGAGAGGGGCTTGATTGAGTGTAAGGATACAAATAAGTCTTATCTTTGTATTTTCTCTCTCTTTAATCACTTTAAATTGATTCATTGAATCTAATGTTGCAAGTTAGCACAAGTTGGCTGAGATTTGTGATATATAAGGCACATGGGATATCTTAAGTTGGTGAACCACCAAGATCATGGCAAGATTCACACACTTTATTATTAAAGAATACAAAAAGGGCACTTTGGTCATTTAACTTACAATTTTAATGGTATATTTACCTTAGATTTTAACCCTTAGGTTTTGCAATTTCAATTCTAGGATTTTCTAATTAGGGTTTTAAATAGAAAATTAAGCTTTGTAAATTAGAAATTAGGATTTCCTAATTACATTAAGGCTTGCCAATTAGGATTAAGGTTTCTTAATTAACATTAAACTTTCTAAATTGACAATTAGGTTTTCAAATTCTCGGTTAGGGTTTCAGATTCCTAGAACTAAAATTAGGGTTTCCGAACCATTCGTTAGGGTTTCTTATCAATCGTTAGGGTTTATTAACTAAACGTCAAAGTTCTAAACAAAATGTTAGGGTTTGTTACTGATATAATTTATTTGATCAACCCTTGACCCTGAACCATAAACTATACATATATAATCATATATCAGTATACACCAAACATATACCTCACAATCAGACCATCACTTACAGTCTATCAAATCATTCAAGTCCTTCATATTTTTTTTAAATTCATACCTATTTTCCAGTCTAGGTCTTATTATTGAACCTTAATTTAATCAATTAAGATTTTAATAAATTGCTTAAATTCTCGGGTCGTCATAATTTTGACTTTGGGTTTCCAGTTGGGTACTTACCCTGCAAGTTTTCTTAGGGGTTCCTTTAATTACCACAAAGCTTAGTCTTTCGGATTGTTCAACCCTCTTAGAAAAGGTTACTAATAGAATTGTCTCATTGACCAATAATTTCTTGTCTTATGCTAGGAGACTTCAGCTGATCAAATTTGTGGTCTTTGCTATCCAATTATACTGGTCCACTCATTTCATCTTGTATGCTGCTGCTATGAAGGTTATCAAAAGCACGATTAGTTGGTTTCTTTGGAAAGGCTCATCTCTTCAGAAACATGGAGCAAAAGTGGCATGGAGCAGAATTTCTCTTCCACTAACTGAAGGGGGTTTGGGCCTTAAACGGTTGGAGGACTGGAACCAAGCCTTAATTTTTATGCATTTATGGAAAATTGTGAATGTCTCCATCCCATCTTTATGGGATAATTGGGTCTGAGTTTTCTGTATTAAGGGGAAGCTGTTTTGGTGTATGACGGTCCTAAATGATTGTTCTTGGATTTGGTAGAAAATTCTAAACTTAAGATCTATTTCTTTGCAGCAAAACAAATTTACCATAGGTAGAGAGAATCTTACTAAGCTATGGTTTGATTCTTGGCTCTCTTGTAAGCCTATGGCTAATTCATCCACTTCCCTTTTGGTTTCAAATTCTGGTCTTGGACCTGATGCTATGGTTAGTAGCATTATCTATAACTCCGCTTGGCAGCTTTCGTTCTTAAATCATTATGTTGTTATGGAGTTTAGAAGGAGTTTTGACACCTTTATGTCTTGCAACTCTGATATTTCAGAAACTATTTTGTGGGATGATACTCAGGCATAAAAGGTAACTGCCTCTTCTATTTGGAGCTCTATTAGGCAGAGTGGGCCACCTGTGCCTTGGTCTAAAGTGGTTTGGCACAAACTTCTCACCCCAAGACTTTCTTTTATTCTGTGGCTTGCCTTTCAAAATGGTTTGCGCACCATGGATAGGCTTCTCACCTATGGCTTAGTTGTAAACCATATATGCACTCTTTGTAATACCTAAAGTGAGTCTTTTAATCATTTGTTTTTCCAATGCCGGTATTCTTTTCAATTGCTTTTCTTGGTTCTAAGGCATTATGGATGGAAGCGAATGGCTAAAAATTGGTCTTCAATTTCAAACTTTATGGTCTCCTTCCCGTCCCTCACTGTTCACCATGGCATCCTTGACCCTAGGTTTGCTAATGTTGTTTACCATATATGGCGTGAACGAAACTCCCGTATCTTTGCAAATAGATCAACTCATGTTAGGACCATAGTTTAAGACATAATGTATCTTTTAAAATATAAACTGCATTCTACTGTACAGTTTCAAAAAGTTAAAGCTGGACCTTGGTTTAGCCATCTTACAATTAGTTGATGAAAGTGGTCTCTACTCCTGTTAGGATGTTTAGATTTGTAGGTGCTGAATTATTAAAGATAAGGCATGGTCTAGCCAGTTACTATTTTGACTCCTTCTGGACTTAATTTGTGTTGAATATTTTGCTATTGGGTCTATTTTTTGTCAAACATGGAGGATTGGTTGGGTTTTTGTTAGGCTGCTAGGTTATGATAACAAATGCATGTTTGGCTGCAGTGGGGAGTTTTTCCTTTATTTTTTATGCTGCTTGTGGTGCTGTTATGTGCTGTTCTTTGGGGTTTTCTACTATAAAGTCAGTGTGAGACTGGGGGTTTTTTTTTGTTGCCTCAGTTGCTGATGCTGGAGTGTAAAAGTGGCTGGGCGTGCAATAGAGCTAGTTTTTGATTAGGCTTTTGGTGTTATTGGGTGCTGGTCTTTGGGGTTTGATGCTAAAAAGTTAGTGCGAGACTGGGAAATTTTTGTTGCCTCAGTTACTGGGGGGAGTTGTATGCTGCTTTTCATGGTTGGGCCTTTATTTTTGTGGGGCTTTGCTATGCTGCAGCTATTTGACTGTTGCGTTTTGGTGTTTTTGCTAGTTTTCTAGGTTGATTTGTGCATCGAGATCTATTACTTGATATTACGTTGCTGTATTGCAGTCAGTGTATTTCTATTCACAACTACTGAATCTTTTGTTGAGGTAATAAATATCTCTTTCCTTGCCTCCATCATCTTTCTGCCCCAATATGTAGCTCATTGCGCTTAAGTTGACTGATATATACATGGAAAATGAACCTTGTCCCTTAGAGGTATCAAGATAGGAGCCTCAATCAATTGCTTCTTGATGGAGAGGAAGGCTTGTAATATCCCCAAACTACAGCTTTGATACCAACTGTAGCATCCCGAAATCCGGGTACTAATCACCACGAATCTGGTACACTAATTCTATAACTATTGCGAAAGATATAAATATAAATTGTTTATACATTAAACTTTACACAACTCCCATGGTCGATAACCTTAACGTATTACCTAAAGCCAATATCCTATCCAACATATAATGTCATTCGCCTTTGCCTGTATCTGAAGTATTCGTTTAAATCTGCAATATTTATCATGATATAGCAAGGGTGAGCAACAAGTTTGCCCAACAAGTTTAAGTTCAAAGAAAAGATATATCATGATTGAAAGAGTGAATAATAAGCTAACAAACTTTTAACAATATAATCATTGTGAAAGAACATAGATCAATTTTCATAATTGAACGACCAAGACAATAAAAATGAATGGTCAACAATGAACATAAATAATTACAACTAGACCAAATGGTAATGAAGGTGATCAGCCTTTCATAACTGATGAACACATGCAATATGCACAACGTGCGAATCAATAATTCATAGATGTGATATAATCAACAAGGATTAACCACTAGCATATATGAATAATCATAACTCAGGGTTGAGTTAAAGAAAACTTGCTCAATAAGTGAGTAAAGGAAATTTCCTGAATCCTCGACTACTGCTACGTAGTTAATATAACTTTATACGAAGACCTAATATTAAATATATTGATCTCCAAAGTTAGAATAATATCATCGCAATAACTATTTCTAATTACAGTTATAAAATAACCTAAACACATTATCACGTAATCCTATCAGTTAATAAAACACACAGGACCCGATATCAAGTTAAATTATTTCAGTTTGAGTTGAGTTCGGTACTATTTGGACCTCCCGTTTGCCTAATCAGAAAATTATCGAGCCTAATATCAATAAAACTCTACCTAAACGCTTTACAATTATCTTAGATAATTTATTAATCAGACAAAATATTTTTCAAATGCTCATAATAATTTTTGGATAATTATTATAATTATAATGATTTTTCAATCATTAATATCATATTTATATGATTTAAATACACATAATTCCATTATCATTAATATTTATTTAATATCAAATATTAATGAAATACATACTTATAAAATTATAAGTTATTTATAATATCTCAAAGTATTTTTAATACCTTAATATCACATTTAAATGATTTTAATGTATTTAAAACCATTAATAAATAATTGCTATTAATATTAAAATATTAATGTTTTTTCATGACAAAATATCAAAAGTTATATTTTATAACTTAAAATATTTTATAATCCTTAAATCATTTTTATATGATTTTTAAAGCATTAAAACTATTTTTCCACATTTTATTTAATACATTTATTAAATAAATAAATTATCATTAATATCAAATAATTAATGAAATTCATCACAAAATATTAAAAATCATTAAAATATTTTCTAACACTTTAATATATTTTCAAATGATTTTTAAAGTATTAAAATCGCTTTTAGTAATTTATTTAATATAATAATTAAAGAAATTAAATATCATTAATATTTAAAAATATTAACATATTAATGAAATATATTCCAAATTATTAAAAATCCATTTTTAGGCTTTAAAATAATTTTAACAAATTAATTATGAAATTTTCCTTATTAAAAATCTTTTAATACTAATTATTTAATAAAAATAATTAATATATAAATAAACTGTTACTAAAGATGGCTATAACGACAAAACCGTCGCTATAGATGTTCTTGGCCAACCCAGAACCTTCAAAGACGACCAGGAACCTACTTTGACCACACTTAATTTCATGTTCTTGATGTTTCTGGGTTGGATTATGAATTAGTGTTATAGTATTAATGTAATACTACAACCCCAAACAACTGTTGTGACGCCCCCAAAATAGGTCCACACTGTTAGGTTTGTAATATTCATGAACGCAATCAAATTACATAAAGTAAGCGGAAACGTGATAAAATTGAGTTTTAAAAATTTTACAAACCATATACCCGGATCATCCTTTATGCACAATTATTAATTAAATGGAAAGATATGAAGAACAAGAATCATACCCCTTGAAGATTTTAGCTTCCTAAGGTACAAGTTCACCTCCATTCTTTTTCGCGTTCAACTTGAATTCACCGGATTTGGTTCCTTCCTTTGATCAACAGTAGCCACCCAAGTGTTTGGCCTCTAGAGGTGATCCACCAAGGAAGAAGAAAGATTCAAGAAGATGAGTATTTGGCAAAACCATAGTTTTTCTATCTCTCATACAAAGGGGTGTACTCTCCCAACTATTGGAATTACATATGTTGTGAAAAAGTAAACAACAACTCTCACCCATAATAAGACTCCTCTTATTTATAGATGTGGGCAACCCTCCTTAACAAGTAAGTAATTGTATTTTTTTTTAATTAATTAAATTCCTTTAATTAATTAGGCTCCCAATCATATTAGGAATAAATGGGAGTACTTTTATTAATTAATTCCCAAACTCCTTTAGGAATTAAATAATAATAATAATAGTAATAATAATAAGACTCCTCTTATTAATTTATATTTAATATTTCTAAAATATTAAATAATAAATATTAAGCTATTTAATTTATTCTATCACCATAGATTAAATTAAATATACTTAATTTATTATTACGATTATGTCATTTATTTCTTAAATAATTATTCTTCCTTTATGGTGTTACCCTTTAGGTTCTCCATATTAAACCTAGGTTGTGAATAAATCAATTAGAACAATTCTAATCTTATTTAAATAAATAAATTAAACTATTAATTTATTTAAATAAATAATATTTATTCTACAATAGGGATAAGCCTCCCTAGCGATTAATGACTTTTCAGATAATATAGATTTCAACATTAATCATAAAAGAACCTTTGAGTAAATAGTTACCGTTCAATTCAATCCTTCCACCATACAATGTCCCAATTAAATATAAGACATGGAATTGCTGTCAAGTCTTATTTTATTTAATTATATGTATTTCGACTCTTAAATGCACAACACCAAATAATGCAAATTAGAAACTCCTTTCTAATTTCATTCTGCCTTGGCCAAGGACTATTGGGTTATCATTTATCGAATCACATAAGACATTTCTCTTCTTTTACTAGAAGTGGTAGATTCTTTATTGATTATACATTATGTCCATGTACAACTTATTATACCCAAACATACCCTTTGATATACCCTAAGGGTCTTAAAGAATAAGTTAAAGTATAACTCATCATACACAAGATACTATGATGATCTCAAGTCCAAGGATCACTTGTACTACTATCACTACAGGAATTCCTATTAACAGACAAGTAAAACTCCATTAGGTATTCCTTAGCGAGCCACGTTCAGTGAACTTATTCTCTAATAAGCACCTACATACTTGCTTTAGTGTCTCCACACAAATGATCATGAGATCAATCATCCTCATCCAATGAGTAAGCAACATATGTACCAATCTATCCAGATTCACTAATCCCCAATTTAGTAATCCAATGATTGGGAACTATTTTAGTTTTAAGCTTTCTAAGAATTTAGATCTCATTAGAATGACCATCATCATTATTCTAAAACCATTGTTTAAAACTATGGGTTTATTACATATTATAAAATAACATCATGTAGATAATTAAAAGCCTTTAATAAATTAATACTTTTTATTAATAAATGAATAAGATTGTTATAAAGTATATGCTTTATCATCAAACATGATTGGCTTGTGTGCATACTACTTTCAATCTCCCACTTGCACTAAAGCCAATCGTCATGGTATCTCATACCCTTCTTCTCTAAGTGACGATTATCCTGTTGTTGGATAAGCTTTAGTTAATGGATATGTAAAGTTGTTCTTGAGAGTCCACTATTAATTTATTTAAATAAATAATATTTATTCTACAATAGGGATAAGCCTCCCCAGCGGTTAACGACTTTCCAGATAATTTATATTTTAACATTAATCATAAAAGAACCTTTAAGACATGGAATTGCTGTCAAGTCTTATTTTCTTTAATTATATGTATTTTGACTCTTAAATGCATAACACCAAATAATGCAAATTAGAAACTCCTTTCTAATTTCATTCTGCCTTGGCCAAGGACTATTGGGTTATCATTTATCGAATCACATAGGACATTTCTCTTCTTTTACTAGAAGTGGTAGATTCTTTATTGATCATACATTATCTCCATGTACAACTTATTATACCCATGCATACCCTTTGATATACCCTAAGGGTCTTAAGGAATAAGTTAAAGTATAACTTATCATGCACAAGATATTATGATGATCTCAAGTCCAAGGATCACTTGCACTACTATCACTATAGGAATTCCTATTGACAGACAAGTAAAACTCCATTAGTTATTCCTTAGCGAGCCACGTTCAGTGAACTTATTCTCTAATAAGCACCTACATACTTGCTTTAGTGTCTTCACACAAATGATCATGAGATCAATCATCCTCATCCAATAAGCAAGCAACGTATGTACCAATCTATCCGGATTCACTAATCCCCAATTTAGTAATCCAATGATTGGGAACTATTTTAGTTTTAAGCTTTCTAATAATTTAGATCTCATTAGAATGATCATCATACTTATTCTAAAAGCATTGCTTAAAACTATGGGTTTATCACATATTATAAAACAACATCATGTAAATAATTAAAAGCCTTTAATAAATTAATACTTTTTATTAATAAATGAATAAGATTGTTAGAAAGTATATGCTTTATCATCAAACATGATTGGCTTGTGTGCATACTACTTTTACACACGACCCATTTTGAGTCGCCAGATATCACACTATAGAAATCAAATACAAACTTCATTTATACAACTGTTGAACTGTCGTGTAGAGTACGACAACACATAAGCTGTGAATTTTAATACAAATATATGTAATTCTCATGGTGTCTCAACCACAACACCTTACAATGGTACTTTACATAAAAGTACAGTCAATAACTGTTTTTGAAATTAAAATCTTTGGAAAATGCTCAAGGAAACCTTCGTACATGGGAGGTCATGCATCTAAGTTATGATAGATATCATATGACTCGAGATTTATCCTTGGTTGACCCAATAGACCCCAAAGAAAAAATGAGAAGATTACTGTCATGTTCTTTCCAATGGTGAGTCTTCTCTTGACATATAATTATCTCTATTGTCTCCAATTGAGAATTATATTTCAACCAAACTCCAAGATTATATAGGTAGTGCTCATAGATATAATCAGCAAGTGCATGTGCACAACCCACATCTTATGATAACACGAAGTAAATACGTCATCAGACATCTTGTATGATAGTGGCAAAACACCCTTCCAAAGTTGCGTTCACCTCACCCTATTCGGTTCACCAAAATCAATGGTTAAAATGACATATAAAATACGACACACTTATCTAAAATTTTCAATAAAATTATTTCCATACTGTTTAGGGAGAACCTCAATAGCTATAGACCACCATTCTAATCCCTTGTTACCCCTGCTCGACCCAGCTACACTTTTATTACCTGAAAGCAATTATGAAGCAAAAGGGTGAGCACAACTAGTCCAGTTAAGAATATCATGACTAAAGATAATTAAATTATAAGAATCCTTCGTCAGTAATAAATCAGAGATTTAGAACATATGGTAGATGATAAAACTTTTCAACCATAGTAGCAGCGGAATGAGCAATCCATTAGAAGAGTCAAATAGACCATAAAGTCTATTATCTTCTCCATGTTAAAAGTCTACCAACAATTTTTTATCCTTGTAACATCAATCAACAGTTCCTGTCCACAATCAAGGGAATAACTCATAATCATAATTGTGGTTCTAAATTCCTCTTCGCACATAGGACGAAGATAATTTTCATCACCTGTCTTTACCTGAAACATCAAAGATCATGGTTATACCAAATCACAGTTCCTGTTCATAATCATACTAATAAATTCATGTTTGCACTACGGGCTAAAGATATTCATTAACAGTTCATCTTTTCACTACGGGCCAAAGATATTCAACAATAGGTTTGCACTACAAGCCAAAGATATTTAACAACGGATCATCTTTGCACTACAAGCCAAAGATATTAATATCTCAAAGAAATATATAATCATTTCATAATTTATATAAACAATAATTGTAACCATGTTGATCAATTCACCTTTGCATTTAAGCTAAAGATATTCGATTATAAATTCAATGATCATGATCATACCAGTGAACAATTCATCTTTGCACTACTGGCCAAAGAGAACCCATAGTCATGATCATATCAATAATCTACCCATCTTTACACTTAAGTCAAAGAGAAATTTCATCACCAGGATTATAAAAATGTTATATATGATAATAAAAACAATATGATCAAAACATGGATTTAATTTTAAGAGTAAGATTCATAAATGAAGGATAATTGTGTTAGAAAAAGAAACCAATTTTGTCGTGAATAGTACCCCATAAATAATAACTCGTGAATAGTAACTCATGAATAGTAACTTATGAATAGTAACTCATGAATAGTAACTCTTATTCGTAAATAGTATCGTACACATGAATAGTACCGTATACGTGAATAGTGCCGTATATGTGAATAGTACCCATGAATAGTACTCTGTGAATAGTACTCATAAAAGGAAAATACAAAAGAAAATGATATTCCATGACGAGTACAACATAAATGATATCTCATACGAGTATAATAGAATATACAAAATTGCAAATGGATTTTCACCCACTATGCGGTAATCCACGTAGACAGATCATTTCCACAATTTAATAAAGAATGAATACGAAGGGTCATTCACTATGCATGCAATAGTTCGCGTAGACATTTTATTCCAACAGAATAATAAAGAATGAAATAATAGAAGAATTTCACCATGCATGCGGTAGTCCGCGTAGACATGTTATTCCAATAGAATAATTAAGAATGGAATAACAAAAGAATTTCACCATGCATGCGGTAGTCCACGTAGACAGGTTATTCCAATAAAATAATAAAGAATGGAATAATAGAAGAATTTCACTGTGCATGCGGTAGTCCATGTAGATAAGTTATTCCAACAAAATAATAAAGAATGGAATAACAACCCTTACGAGTATCGAAAGAAAATAACTCTCTTCATGAATACGAAAGGAATAATACCGCTTACGACTGTTGAACAAAAATAATATTCCTACGAATATTGAACGAAGATGATATTCCTTACGAATATTGAACAAAAATAATATTCATACGAATACGAAAAATAATCTCTTCAGAATATGAAATAAATAATACCCCTTATGACTGTTGAACGAAAATAATATTCCTACGAATATTGAACGAAGATGATATTCCTTATGAATATTGAACGAAAATAATATTCATACGAATACGGAAAATAATATCTCTTCAGAATATGAAATAAATAATACCTCTTACTTTAGAAGAAGTCTGGATACTGGAATAGTGAAGTAGCAGACTTCTCTTCTTCTTTCTCTCTATAGCTTCTCTCTCTATAATTGCTCTTGTGAGTCTTAGTGAATTTGTGAGGATGAAGGAAGAATGAGCTTCTATTTATAGAAAAAATAGTTTTGATAATTGCACATTTTAGGGCTCGAAATATTACCGTATAATACCTTCATCTTTTCCTTCATTTTTAATTTAGTCATACAAGTATTATCAAACTTGCACCACCTCCCCTAATAGTAAATCATGTGAATCAATAGTACAATCATGTGAATCAATAGTTCTATACATGTGAAAAAAATAATTACATTATAGTACATTTATCTATAGCTCAATTTTTAATTTAGTCATACAAGTATTATCAATCTTGCACCAACTCCCCTAATAGTACATGCATGTGAATCAATAGTACACAAATATGAACAAATAGTTATAAGCATGTGAATTAATGGCAATTAATTGCTCATTTATCCGATTAATTACCCGATTGGTCAATATAACCTCCAGACATCAATTATTATCGGAATAGATGTCGATTTCCACTAACACTAATAATTCCAACACAATGGAAAATTCAATTTCATCTTTAATCAACACAAACTTATTCATCATTAATATTATAACTCGCAATATTTAACAACCAGATCATTCCTAAGAGAGAGGGGCTTTCCGATAAGGATTTCTCCCTATTGGGGCGCAATTAGGTGACCAAACATCTCCTCGACAGAACTTTCTAGACATCGTAAATATTGCAAATAATAATATGAATAACTTTTTGTCTCAATCATTGATTTAATAATAATAAATATTATGCAGATGATACTGTGACAATAATTGAATCAATAATATGAGAGATATTATGCTGCAATTACTGTAGCAATAATTGAGTATAACTGAGTGACTTCTCACGTAAGCATCAATAATAAATACAATGTGCTACTATGCAACCACACGTATTACTGTACTTTTACCACTGGGTAGTTCAGCAGTTTAATGATAAAACTTTCGCCGTTATTTTTATAAAAAAGATATTTCTGTCGTTTTCTAACTACGACAAAACTTTCATTGTGAGGTCCACCAATGATTATGTCGTCGTATGAATATTCCATGTTAAAACGAATATTCCCCGACACAACGAATATTTTATATCAATTTGCTTACTTTCCAAAATTTTCACATATCACCCTTAACTTTAACCCTTTCTCAATTTAACCATTTACTAAATAAAATAATAATTATAAGAAAATTGAATACTTTCATTTCGTAAAATTTGGGGTCTTACAACTTTCATGGCCAGAACATATCACAACAGAGAGATTTAATTCCTCAAAAACCTTGTCAGAGGCTGTTCTTCATTTCTGGGTTACCCAGAAATGAAGAACAGTTCCTAGTACCACTTTTCGATCCTTATAACTTGTATTCTAGGTCTACATTGTGTGATATAAAGGTTCAATCGTGTAGTCCTTATGTCAAGAAACAACAATATAACACTAGATCAACCTAACTGCATCATGTGTAAGAAATCAAGGCTGGTCAAACTATGTCAAAACACATGTTCTTGAACTTTTTGGGTTTTCCAAAAATGTTCATCTTACTGATGGTCAACCTTACTTTGACCACTCATAACTTTGATCCTGGTTAAGATCTAAGTGTACTAAGGGCATGGATATGTAGTCTACATGTCAGTCTACAAATCCATTACACTAACATGACCTAGCTCATTAACCACTGCAAGATCAAAGCATTGCAAAGTGGCTGTCAGACTTTCTGGGTTGTCCAGAATCTCAGTTTACATGGTTGGTCAACCATGTTTGACCACTTATATCTGGAGATCTGGACATGGTATGGACTTGATTCCACTTCCAGTCTACTCTCCTCAAGGCAGAGAACAACTCTATAACATCAAATTAACCTAACAATTAACACACAAGGATCTATGAGCCCTGACACATATGGTTGTCAGACCTTAAAATTATAGTTCAAAGTCAGTCATAAAAACCCATTTTGTTCCATCTAGATGATATGGATCCTGGATGTAACATCTTAGATCACTCAATAACATCCTCTAACATACTTCTAAACAACAAATCACATACATTAACATAAATCACATAGATTTAGAAAATTTAGGGTTTATACCTTTAAAGATTTGATCTTTGATTTCTGATCCATGATCCTGCTCTTGGAAAGCTATGAAGCTATCTTGGCTTTGTTTTATGTCTTAGTTCCTTTCAACTTTCGAAAATGAGAGAGAGAGAATGGCTTGGCTAGAATGGTAAGTAAAGTAAGATTTTTACTTAACTTAAAATCTTTATCTTTGATTCAATGTACCAAATCATGCAAGGTGGCACAATATAGCTGATATGGGATAGATTTTATCACATGGCAATATCAAATGGTATGAGTCACCAAGATTTGCAATATCTTTTACTTAACTTTTAAGTAAAATGGCAATTTAGTCATTTCACACTCACTAAGGGTATTTTTGTCTTTTTCCTTATAATTTGAAGAGCAAATTAGTCTTTTCACATATATCCCACATCTTTTAACACTTAAGCTTTTATACTTATCTTTTGAGCTCCCAAATTAGGGTTTAACATTTTTCTTGGTTAGGGTTTTAGATTTTCAGAAATGAAATTAGGGTTTCTGATCAATTTGTTAGGGTTCCTAACCACTGATTATGGTTTACTAACTTAGCAACCATATTCTTAACATAACTTTAGGTTTCTTTGAGGTTACACTTATCCGATCAATCCTTGATCCTAAACCGTAAATCTGTACACATATAACCACCGCATACATGATTCATATACACTTATACACTTTACCATGTAAGTCTTCACCAACAATTTTGAAATCCATAAAAATGTTTCACATAAATCTTTAAATCCACACACTATATCCATTCTAGGTCTATTATTGAACCTTTAATCCATCATTTTAGGATTTTAATAATTATTTAAATTCTTGGGTTCTCACATTCACTCCTTCTTCTATGAATTTCGTCCCCGAAATTCACCTTACACCATATATACACATCATCACATGCTACCCAAAACCTCACTCACAAGAGTTAAACTTTTCAAATCGTGCTGAGGAGTTATATAGACTACGAACTTTCATTTTCAAAAAGGTTATACAAAAATTGATCTGTTAACCGTTATGTCTTACGGACATGGTGGGTAATTAGCCCGTTATGCCCTGTACTTATTAAGTACTGCTGGTCGTAACAATTTTTCCCGTTCCTCTTATCCGCCTTGGGTGCACAAAATTTTTCTGAATTTTGTGATGTTTACCTCAGTCTTTATCGGATTCTGCACCAAAACAAATCAGTTTAGGAAAATTTTCAAAGAACGCTTTGAATTTAATAAACGTTGGTCTAGCTGAATCAAATAGCTTAGACTCATACCAATAATTCAATTTCAATCGAAATATGTCGGGCCAAAATCCCGTTGGCAAAAATTCATCTAAAAATATTTTGAAAATGATGTCATGATACCGTACTGTGTTAACAGGCCGTTTGAGGATTCCGTCATTGAGTGACTTTGTCATAACGCATCCTACAATAGTGGGACAACAATTTTTCAATCTAATTCAACACTAAGTATTCCTGCATTTACAACTCCATCATTTTTTATCATTTTTGCACCCGGTTACATGATACATTAATGATAAATAAAATACATTTTGATATTTCAAATAATTATCGTCTAGCCAAAATAATTAGCATAGACTATCCTTTAAACCATTAAAAAACCATTGCAAATCAGTTTTATCATCTCAACAGGTAACGATGTGTCAGTGTCCCAAAGTCCACACATACACACTGGTCACCATGTGTTGAGAATAAAAATTCATTTTTAAAAGGCGCATAGTGCGTATTTAGCTTGACGTCAAAAATTTTGAAGTCTAGCATTGCTAGAAGATTCGAAATTCCTATGCTTCCACTAATGATCCATTGCTTAATCATTCTATCTATTCCTATTATCCTCAATACTCCATTCACAAATAACTATACCCAGTTCGTTAAACTTACCACACATTATGAGTTCAGGAAATTTACACAATCATATGAGTTTAAGAACTTGTCCTAGTCAAACCATAGGCATCCATCCACTGAGGGGTTCAAAAACATATCATACGATTACGAGTCACAAACTTATCATACGTATGAGTTTTAAGAACTCGAAACTAATCTTATATTCTCTACCTATTCTCTACCTATCTGTTATACACATGAGAAAAGAATCATCTTCTCAATATATATATACCAAATAGCGCGACACATACATTTCAATGATTATCAGTACTAGAAATTAAGTGGTCGTCAAACCAGACACAATCCCCTGCCCATACAAAGAATTGGTCAACTCAGCCACTAATCAATATAGGAAGCTAAGCGGTTGTTACACCAAGGACAATTCCCTGCCCATACAAAGAATTGTTCAACTTAATCACTATATCAATTAGGAAGCTAAGTGGTTCTAAAACCAAGTACAAATTCCCCGCCCATACAAGGAATTTATACAACTCAGCTACTGACAAGAGTCCTCAATTGAAATCCCACTTAATCCTAGCTCCACACTTTCTCTATACGAATTTTGTTTAATCCGTATTTCATTATCCCAACCCTTTTTCTGAGTTGGCATCGTACCAATTCATAGTATAACTGACACACATTAATTTTGCCATAAACTTATTATTCATTAGATTAATTCTCCTCCCTGCTATAACCTTATCAGATCACGGTTTGATCTCATCGTATATATTGCGATTCATTTCTATATTATGATCATTTTGTTTTACGATCTTCTTTTAGACTTTTAGACTTTATCTATTCATCACTACTGTTCACCTTTATTATCATAATTAGGTAACTCCGTATCTTTTATAACTTGCCGAGATTCGTCTTTGAATCTTATCGACACACTAACTCTATTTGAGTTAGTCCCAATCCTTATCACTGCGGTTATTTGCCTAAGGTAACCCTACCTAAGGTTTTAACCTACAACTTTGATACCAAGTGTAATATCCCCAAATCTGGGTACTAATCACCACGAATCTGGTACACTAATTCTATAACTAATGCGAAAGATATAAACATAAATTGTTTATACATTAAACTTTACACAACTCTCAAGGTCGATAACTTTAATGTATTACCTGAAGTCAATATCCTATCTGACATATAATATCATTCGCCTTCGCCTATATCAAAGTATTCGTTTAAATATGCAATATTTATCATGATACAACAAGGGTGAGCAACAAGTTTTCCCAACAAGTTTAAGTTCAAAGAAAAGATATATCATGATTGAAAGAATGAATAATAAGCTAACAAACTTTCAACAATAAAATCATTGTGAAAGAACATGAATCAATTTTCATAGCTGAACGACCAAGACAATAAAAATAAATAGTGCACAATGAACATGAACAATTATAACTAGACCAAATGGTAATGCAGGTGATCAGCCTTTCATAACTGATGAACGCATGCAATATGCACAATGTGCGAATCAATAATTCATAGATGTGATATAATCAACAAGGATTAACCATTAGCATATCTGAATAATCATAACTCAGGGTTGAGCTAAAGAAAACTTGCTCAATAAGTGAGTAAAGGAACTTACCTGAATCCTCGACTACTGCTACGTAGTCAATATAGCTTTATCCGAAGACCTAATATTAAATATATTAATCTCCTAAGTTAGAATAATATCATCGCAATAACTATTGCTAATTACAATTATAAAATAACCTAAAAATATTATCACATAATCCTATTAGTCAAAAAAACACATAGCACACGGTATCAAGTCAAACTATTTTAGTCTGAGTTGAGTTTGGTACTATTTCGACCTCCTGATTACCTAATCGGGTAATTATCGAGCCTAATATCAATAAGACTACCTAAATGCTTTACAATTATCCTAGATAATTTATTAAGCAGTCAAAATATTTTTCAAAGGCTCATAATAATTTTTAGATAATTATTATCATTTATAATGATTTTTCAATCATTAATATAATATTTATATGATTTAAATACCACATAATTCTATTATCATTAATATTTATTTAATATCAAATATTAATGAAATACATAACATAATATTATAAGTTATTTATAATATCTCAAAGTATTTTTAATACTTTAATATCACATTTAAATGATTTTAAAGTATTTAAAACCATTAATAAATAATTGTCATTAATATAAAATATTAATGTTTTTCATGACAAAATATCAAAAGTTATATTTTATAACTTAAAATATTTTTATAATCCTTAAATCATTTTTATATGATTTTTAAAGCATTAAAACTATTTTCCCACAATTTATTAAATAAATCAATTATCATTAATATCAAATAATTAATGAAATTCATCACAAAATATTAAATTCATTAAAATAACTTCAAATATTTTATAACACTTTAATATATTTTCAAATGATTTTTAAAGTATTAAAATCATTTTTAAATAATTTATTTAATATAATAATTAAATAAATTAAATATCATTTATATTTAAAATATTAAATTGAAATATATTCCAAATAATTAAAAATCCATTTTTAGGCTTTAAAATAATTTTTTACAAATTAATTATGAATTTTTCATAATTAAAAATCATTTAATAATAATCATTTAATAAAAATAATTAATATTTAAATAAACTGTCACTAAAGATGGCTATAGCTACAAAACTGTCGCTATAGGTGTTCTTGGCCAACCCAGAACCATCATAGCCAGTCACCAGGAGCCTACTTTGACCACACTTAATGTCATGTTCTTGACGTTTTCTCGGTTGGATTATGTATTAGTGTTGTAGTATTGATGTAATACTACAAATCCAAACAACTTTCATGGCCAAAATATATCACAACAAAGAGATTTAATCCCTCAAAAATATTGTCAGAGGTTGTTTTTCATTTTTGGGTTACCTAGAAATGAAAACAGTTCATGGTACCACTTTTTGATCCTTTTAAATTGCATTCTGGGTCTACACTATGTGATATAAAGGTTCAATCTTGTAGTCCTTATGTCAAGAAACAACAATATAACACTAGATCAACCTAAGTACATCACATGTCAGAAATCAAGGCCAGTAAAACCATGTCAGAACACCTGTTCTTGAACTTTTTGGGTTTTCCAAAAATGTTCATCTTACTGATGGTCAACCTTACTTTGACCACTCATAACTTTGATCCTGGTTAAGATCTAAGTGTACTAAGGGCATGGATATGTAGTCTACATGTCAGTCTACAAATCCATTACACTAACATGACCTAACTCATTAACCACTGCAAGATCAAAGCCTTGCAAAGTGGCTGTCAGACTTTCTAGGTTGCCCAGAAACTCTATTTACATGGTAGGTCAACCATGTTTGACCACTTATATCTGGAGATCTAGACATGGTATGTACTTGATTCCACTTCTAGTCTACTCTCCTCATGGCAGAGAACAACTCTATAACATCAAATCAACCTAACAGTTAACACACAAGGATCTATGAGCCCTGATATATGGTTGTCAGGCCTTAAAATTAGGGTTCTAAGTCAGTCTTTAAAAACAAATTTTCTTCCATCTATATGTTATGGATCCTTGATGTAACATCTTAGATCACTCAATAACATCATCTAACATACTTCTAAACAACAAATAACATACATAACATAAATCACATGGATTTAGAAAATTTAGGGATTATAACTTTAAGGCTTTGATCTTTGATTTCTGATCCATGATCTTGTTCTTGGAACGCTATGAAGCTATCTTGGTTTTGTTTTATGTCTTAGTTCCTATCAACTTTCGAAAATGAGAGAGAGAGAGAGAATGGCTTGGCTAGAATGGTAAGTAAAGTAAGATTTTTACTTAACTTAAAATCTTTTTCTTTGATTCAATGTACCAAATCTTGCAAGGTGGCACAAGATAGCTGATATGGGATAGATTTTATCACATGGCAATATCAAATGGGGTGAGTAACCAAGATTTGAAATATATTTTACTTAACTTTTATGTAAAAGGGCATTTTAGTTATTTTGCACTCACTAAGGGTATTTTTGTCTTTTCCCCTACAATTTGAAAGGAAAATTAGTCTTTTCACATATATCCCACATCTTTTAACACTTAAGCTTTTCTACTTATCTTTTGAGCTCCCAAATTAGGGTTTAACATTTTTCCTGGTTAGGGTTTTAGATTCTCAGAACTGAAATTAGGGTTTCTGATCAATTTGTTAGGGTTCCTAACCACTGATTATGGTTTACTAACTTAGCAACCATATTCTTAACATAACTTTAGGGTTTGCTAAAGTTACACTTATCTGATCAATCCTTGATCCTAAACCACAAATCTGTACACATATAACCACTATACACAGATTCATATACACTTATACACTTAACCATGTAAGTCTTCACCAACAATTTTGAAATCCATAAAAATGTTTCACATAAATCTTTAAATCCACACACTATATCCATTCTAGGTCTATTATTGAACCTTTAATCCATTATTTTAGGATTTTAATAATTATTTAAATTCTTGGGTTATCACATTCACCCCTTCTTCTAAGAATTTCGTCCCCGAAATTCACCTTACACCATATATACACATCACACATGCTACCCAAAACCTCACTCACAAGAGTTAAACTTTTCAAATCGTGCTGAGGAGTTATATAGACTACGAACTTTCATTTTCAAAAAGGTTATACAAAAATTGATCTGTTAACCGTCATGTCTTACGGACATGGTGGGCAATTAGCCCGTTATGCCCTGTACTTATTAAGTACTGCTGGTCAGAACAATTTTTCCCATTCCTCTTATCCGCCTTGGGCGCACAAAATTTTTCTGAATTTTGTGATGCTTACCTCATTCTTTATCGGATTCTGCACCAAAACAAATCAGTTTGGGAAAATTTTCAAAGAACGCTTTGAATTTAATAAACGTTGGTCTAGCTGAATCAAATAGCTTAGACTCATACTAATAATTCAATTTCAATCGAAATATGTCGGGCCAAAATCCCGTTGGCAAAAATTCATCTAAAAATATTTTGAAAATGATGTCATGATACCGTACTGTGTTAACAGGCCGTTTGAGGATACCGTCATTGAGTGACTTTGTCATAACGCATCATACAATAGGGGGACAATAATTTTTCAATCGAATTCAACACTAAGTATTCCTGCATTTACAACTCCATCATTTTTTATCATCTTTGCACCCGGTTACATGTTACATTAATGATAAATAAAATACATTTTGATATTTCAAATAATTATCGTCTAGCCGAAATAATTAGCATAGACTATCCTTTAAACCATTAAAAAACCATTGCAAATCTGTTTTATCATCTCAACAGGTAACGATGTGTCAGTGTCCCAAAGTCCACACATACACACTGGTCACCATGTGTTGAGAATAAAAATTCATTTTTAAAAGGCGCATAGTGCGTATTTAGCTTGACGTCAAAAATTTTGAAGTCTAGCATTGCTAGAAGATTCAAAATTCTTATGCTTCCACTAATGATCCATTGCTTAATCATTCTATCTATTCCTATTATCCTCAATACTCCATTCACAAATAACTATACCCAGTTCGTTAAACTTAACACACATTATGAGTTCAGGAAATTTACACAATCATATGAGTTTAAGAACTTGTCCTAGTCAAACCATAGGCGTCCATTCACTGAGGGGTTCAAAAACATATCATACGATTATGAGTCACAAACTTATCATAAGTATGAACTCGAAACTAATCTTATATTCTCTACCTATTCTCTACCTATCTGTTATACACATGAGAAAAGAATCACCTTCTCAATATATATATATAGCAAATAGCGCGACACATACATTTCAATGATTATCAGTACCAGAAATTAAGTGGTCGTCAAACCAGACACAATCCCCTGCCCATACAAAGAATTGGCCAACTCAGCCACTAATCAATATAGGAAGCTAAGCGGTTGTTACACCAAGAACAATTCCCTGCCCATACAAAGAATTGTTCAACTTAATCACTATATCAATTAGGAAGCTAAGTGGTTCTAAAACCAAGTACAAATTCCCCGCCCATACAAGGAATTTATACAACTCAGCTACTGACAAGAGTCCTCAATTGAAATCCCACTTAATCCTAGCTCCACACTTTCTCTATACGAATTTTTTTTAATCCGTATTTCATTATCCCAACCCTTTTTCTGAGTTGGCATCGTACCAATTTATATTATAACTGACACACATTAATTTTGCCATAAACTTTTTATTCATTAAATTAATTCTCCTCCCTGCTATAACCTTATCAGATCATGGTTTGATCTCATCGTATATATTGCGATTCATTTCTATATTATGATCATTTTGTTTTACGATCTTCTTTTAGACTTTTAGACTTTATCTATTCATCACTACTTTTCATCTTTATTATCATAGTTAGGTAACTCCGTATCTTTTATAACTTGCCGAGATTCATCTTTGAATCTTATCGACACACTAACTCTATTTGAGTTAGTCCCAATCCTTATCACTGCGGTTATTTGCCTAAGGTAACCCTACCTAAGGTTTTAACCTACAACTTTGATACCAAGTGTAATATCCCCAAACTACAGCTTTTATACCAATTGTAGCATCCCCAAATCCGGGTACTAATCACCACGAATCTGGTACACTAATTCTATAACTATTGCGAAAGATATAAACATAAATTGTTTATACATTAAACTTTACACAACTCCCAAGGTCGATAACCTTAACGTATTACCTGAAGTCAATATCCTATCTGACATATAATATCATTCACCTTCGCCTATATCGAAGTATTCGTTTAAATATGCAATATTTATCATGATACATCAAGGGTGAGCAACAAGTTTGCCCAACAAGTTTAAGTTCAAAGAAAAGATATATCATGATTGAAAGAATGAATAATAAGCTAACAAACTTTCAACAATAAAATCATTGTGAAAGAACATGAATCAATTTTCATAGCTGAACGACCAAGACAATAAAAATAAATGGTCCACAATGAACATAAACAATTATAACTGGACCAAATGGTAATGAAGGTGATCAGCCTTTCATAGCTGATGAACACATGCAATATACACAATATGCGAATCAATAATTCATAGATGTGATATAATCAACAAGGATTAACCACTAGCATATCTGAATAATCATAACTCAGGGTTGAGCTAAAGAAAACTTGCTCAATAAGTGAGTAAAGGAACTTACCTGAATCCTCGACTACTGCTACATAGTCAATATAGCTTTATCCGAAGACCTAATATTAAATATATTAATCTCCTAAGTTAGAATAATATCATCGCAATAACTATTGCTAATTACAATTATAAAATAACCTAAAAATATTATCACATAATCCTATTAGTCAAAAAAACACATAGCACCCGGTATCAAGTCAAACTATTTTAGTCTGAGTTGAGTTTGGTACTATTTCGACCTCCTGATTACCTAATCGGGTAATTATCGAGCCTAATATCAATAAGACTACCTAAATGCTTTACAATTATCCTAGATAATTTATTAAGCAGTCAAAATATTTTTCAAAGACTCATAATAATTTTTAGATAATTATTATCATTTATAATGATTTTTTAATCATTAATATCATATTTATATGATTTAAATACCACATAATTCTATTATCATGAATATTTATTTAATATCAAATATTAATGAAATACATAACATAATATTATAAGTTATTTATAATATCTCAAAGTATTTTTAATACTTTAATATCACATTTAAATGATTTTAAAGTATTTAAAACCATTAATAAATAATTGTCATTAATATAAAAATATTAATGTTTTTCATGACAAAATATCAAAAGTTATAGTTTATAACTTAAAATATTTTTATAATCCTTAAATCATTTTTATATGATTTTTAAAGCATTAAAACTATTTTCCCACAATTTATTAAATAAATCAATTATCATTAATATCAAATAATTAATGAAATTCATCACAAAATATTAAATTCATTAAAATAACTTAAAATATTTTATAACACTTTAATATATTTTCAAATGATTTTTAAAGTATTAAAATCATTTTTAAATAATTTATTTAATATAATAATTAAATAAATTAAATATCATTTATATTTAAAAATATTACTGAAATATATTCCAAATAATTAAAAATCCATTTTTAGGCTTTAAAATAATTTTTACAAATTAATTATGAATTTTTCATAATTAAAAATCATTTAATAATAATCATTTAATAAAAATAATTAATATTTAAATAAACTGTCACTAAAGATGGCTATAGCTACAAAACTGTCGCTATAGGTGTTCTTGGCCAACCCAGAACCATCATAGCAAGTCACCAGGAGCCTACTTTGACCACACTTAATGTCATGTTCTTGACGTTTTCTCAGTCGGATTATGTATTAGTGTTGTAGTATTGATGTAATACTACAACTCCAAACAACTTTCATGGCCAAAATATATCACAACAGAGAGATTTAATCCCTCAAAAATATTGTCAGAGGTTGTTTTTCATTTTTGGGTTACCTAGAAATGAAAACAGTTCATGGTACCACTTTTCGATCCTTTTAAATTGCATTCTGGGTCTACACTATGTGATATAAAGGTTCAATCTTGTAGTCCTTATGTCAAGAAACAACAATATAACACTAGATCAACCTAACTACATCACATGTAATAAATCAAGGCCAGTAAAACCATGTCAGAACACCTGTTCTTGAACTTTTTGGGTTTTCCAAAAATGTTCATCTTACTGATGGTCAACCTTACTTTGACCACTCATAACTTTGATCCTGGTTAAGATCTAAGTGTACTAAGGGCATGGATATGTAGTCTACATGTCAGTCTACAAATCCATTACACTAACATGACCTAACTTCATTAACCACCGCAAGATCAAAGCTCAAGCAAAGTGGTCATCGGACTTTCTAGGTTGCCCGTAAAACTGATTTTACATGGTAGGTCAACCATGTTTGACCACTTATATCTAGAGATCTAGACATGGTATGTACTTGATTCCACTTCTAGTCTACTCTCCTCATGGCAGAGAACAACTCTATAACATCAAATCAACCTAACAGTTAACACACAAGGATCTATGAGCCCTGACATATAGTTGTCAGGCCTTAAAATTAGGGTTCTAAGTCAGTCTTTAAAAACTAATTTTCTTCCATCTATATGTTGTGGATCCTTGATGTAACATCTTAGATCACTCAATAATATCATCTAACATACTTCTAAACAACAAATAACATACATAACATAAATTACATGGATTTAGAAAATTTAGGGATTATAGCTTTAAGGCTTTGATCTTTGATTTCTGATCCATGATCTTGTTCTTGGAACGCTATGAAGCTATCTTGGTTTTGTTTTATGTCTTAGTTCCTATCAACTTTCGAAAATGAGAGAGAGAGAGAGAATGGCTTGGCTAGAATGGTAAGTAAAGTAAGATTTTTACTTAACTTAAAATCTTTTTCTTTGATTCAATGTACCAAATCTTGCAAGGTGGCACAAGATAGCTGATATGGGATAGATTTTATCACATGGCAATATCAAATGGGGTGAGTAACCAAGATTTGAAATATATTTTAATTAACTTTTATTTAAAAGGGGATTTTAGTCATTTTGCACTCACTAAGGGTATTTTTGTCTTTTCCCCTACAATTTGAAAGGAAAATTAGTCTTTTCACATATATCCCACATCTTTTAACACTTAAGCTTTTATACATAGCTTTTGAGCTCCCAAATTAAGGTTTAACATTTTTCTGGATTAGGGATTTAGATTCCCAAAATTAAAATTAGGGTTTCCGATCAATTCGTTAGGGTTCCTAACCACTGATTATGGTTTACTAACTTAGCAACTATATTCTTAACATAAATTTAGGGTTTGCTAATGTTACACTTATTTGATCAATCCTTGATCCTAAACCCCAATTCTGTACACATATAACCACTGTACACAGATTCATATACACTTATACACTTAACCTTGTAAGTCTTCACCAACAATTTTGAAATCCATAAAAATCCTTCATAGAAATCTTTAAATCCACACACTATATCCAATCTAGGTCTATTATTGAACCTTTAATCCATCATTTTAGGATTTTAATAATTATCTAAATTCTCGGGTTGTCACAAGGCTTTTTGATAGTCTCATTCCATTTTCCAGAGTAATTTTTCCTCAACAGCTTAAAGATAGGTTAACAAGTTACGGTGAGTTGAGAGATGAATCGACTTATGAAATTGATTCTCCCAAGAAAACCCTATATTTTTTTTTCCTATTTGAGGTATAGGCATCTAAGTGATGGCTTTAATCTTGGGGGGATCTAGCTCAATGCCTCGGTTGCTTACTAGAGATCCCAATAATTTTCCGAATTTGACACCAAAAACACACTTGGCTGGGTTCAGCTTTAAGATGTATTTGCGGACCCAATTGAATACTTTTTTTTAAGATGATTGGCGTGGTCATCCTATTTTCTAGATTTGACGATGATATCATCCAGTATACCTCTATCTCCTTGTGCATCGTGTCATGAAAAAAGGGCCATCGTAGCTCGCCGATATGTGCCACCAGCATTGATAAGTCTGAAAGATAATCTCCTATAGCAAAAGTTCCCCAGGGGGTGATAAAGGATGTTTTCTCCCTATCTTCTTTGGCAACCATGATTTGATGATATCCGGCGAAGCAGTCGAAAAATGAATATATGCCATATTGCGCCATGTTATCTATTAATATGTGGATGAAAGGTACTGGGAAGTCATCTTTGAGACATAAAAAGGATCATTGGCGACGGGCGTATTGGCGACGACACATGTCCCATCGAGAATGACCTTAATACCGATTGGGAAGCCATCGAGAATGAGTGTCGTCGATAATGTCATTCCCATGGGATAATTTTGGTGCAAAAATTTGGTGGTGGAGGGAAAACTTATTGACGAGGGACACATAAATCACAGCCGATGGTAACGCCGTCGAGAATAACTCAATATCGACGGGGTCAGCATCGACGGCTTTGCCGTCGAGAATGAGTTCTATTAATTCAAACCCTGGTTCGCGAAGGCAACGACTCCTATTTTTTTTCCATCTTTGATATTTTTTTCCCTCTCAATTCGTCATTCCCAGTGTGCCCATTTCCTATATTAATCATCCCATTTCGAAAATTTGATCTTCACAATTCACCCCATCACCATCCCAGTGGAGATTAGCTAACCCCATCATCATATATCATCATCTTAACCTCTGCTCTCCTCGCTTCCCTCACAAGAAAGGCTGCTATGGCCAGAATCCTCCTCCTCGGCCTGGCCTATCCTCCACCGCCACAGCCTCCCTTCCGCCTCCTTGACCACCATGACTTTTTTGTGCTTGTTTCCCCCAAATTGCAAGGTGAAGCTCTTCTTCCCCTAATTTTAGGGTGTTTAATTTGATTTTATTGTTTTGTTTTAGCATTTTTTGTATAGATTTGAGCTCACAAATTTTTGCCTATAAACTAGGTTTAAATGAGATTGTATTTCTTCTGAGTCTTCACTTTGCAGTATCACTTGCTTATGATTGTGAATGACATTGCTTTTTCTTTTGTTTTAACTTTTCTAGATAATGGTTTAAATTTTTCTTTGCATCTGCCAAATAATAAATGGAATATAAAGTTGGAAGTTTTCAGTTTCTTTAACATTTCTACTCCAAATGTTGTACTACAAACGTCTAATTTAGTGGGGTACTGCATTAGCTTTGTAATTTTATGAGTTATTGGGATTCCTTGTATATATTGCATGATTTCATATAATTAAATTGAAAAAACCTCAAGTTGGGAATTTGTGTGTTATTTTTTGTTTTTATTATAGGGTCATTGTGTGGGATGCGTAGGAATTCAAGAGTCTTTCTTTCCGTTTGTGATGATACCCAATTTCAGTTGAGAATTTCTTCTGCTGAAGAATTTAGATTTTTCTTCAATTAAGTTCATTAAAGCTCTGATTATTAATATTGAACTAATTTACTTATTCAAAAATATGACAAGATATATATATATATATATATATATATATATATATATATATAATTATATCTTGTGTTAACCTTTAAAATCTATTTTATTCTCTTTGAGTACTTTCTGAATTGGTTATTTGATGATTGAATTAGATCAAATGCAAACTTTAGTTAATTATACCAAATGGGTAACACAGAAAAGCTATTGATTCTAAACTTGCTTCCTTTCTGTATGAGTGATACTGCAAATAGTTTTATTAATATGCCTTTTTCTTGTGTGTACTGAGGGTGTTGTACCAAATGCTACTTTAATATATCTACACCCAAGTATATGTTATTACTTGAAATTCAATGATTCTTATGCTAAAAATGTAACATGTGTACTAACGGTTGAGATACATCTATGTTATTGAGATACATCTATTTGAAACGAAGAGAATGTTTTCTCAATATAAATAGCACCGCGTCTTTGTTTCCATTTTATTGCTTAATTAAAATGGTAGCATTGTGTTATTTTAAATATGTTCTAGAGGATTATGTAATATATAGTCTTTGATTTTGTATACTTATGAGAATCGATGAATCAATTTCTTTTATTATGGTTCATAATTAATTCTCAAGATAGTATTCAATTTCATATGTGCATATTTTCATATAGTTTAGGAAGCTTAGAAACCCGTTTGAGATTCACCTAGTAGGAGTGAATCTCAAATAGTACCCGTTTTGGGACTGTTCTTGTATGTTTCAATCTCACTTAGGTCGGTGTTAATGACTTGAGCATGTCTTTATATTTTTTGAATTTTCGGTCAGTATATATCTCTTGATGTTCTTTGGGTGCATATTTAGACTATGATGTATGAGTCTATTTCGTGTACTTGAAGACCATGAGGAGGTGCTGCCGAAATTTCTAAAAAATTTAAAGATGTGTTCAAGTTGTTGGCATCAGTGAGGCGACACATCCGGGAATGGGATAGAAGCCTGACCCGTTAGAGTGGGAGATGAAGTTAGGAAACTCATAAGCTTGCATATACATTAACTTGGAGAGTTGGTTGTGTTTGTCTAACTTTCCATATATATAGTAGACAGTTTTCCGAGATGTCTGTTGATCGAAGTTGGATGGAATGTAGGGTAGCCACTGATAGGAGTGTGCTTAACTCTAAGTATCGTAGTGGGGTTGAACAGTTTGTCAACTTCGCGTTTGAGCAAGTCAACGGCGATGAGATCAGATGTATTTGTAAGAGGTGTATGAATGAAGTGTGGAAGGAAAGGAGTGATGTCATGTGCGACTTATTTGCGTATGGGTTCAAGCAGGGTTATACGACATGGATCTATTATGGGGAAACCTGGTTGGATGAACATGAATCAGAATCGTAATCCAGAGGTGTGAAACCTTTGGATCAGCATTTAACATGATAGTCGAAGCTGTTGGTTCATACTTCTAGTGGAATACAGACTGGGATGGCAGTAGCATCGAGCAAGAGCCGAATGATGGGGCTAAGGGTTTCTATGAGTTATTGCATGAAGCAGCGACGCCACTGTATGACGGGCACGAAAAACACACCGTCTTATCTACTGTGACTAAGTTTTTACACTTTAAGAACAAGCATGACTGTAGTGAGAGAGGTTTTAATGAACTATTAAGCATTGTGACCGGACTCGATTCTGATATACGGAGCCCAAGTTCGAGTCTCGTCCACCTAACTTGAGAAAACTTAGAAAAATAGTCGAAAAAGAGACCAAAACATGCCTCGGTCGTCCAAATGACATGCAAATATAGGCAATAACACCACATAGGCAATAGACATGCGTTACAACTGATAGGACTCGATTCCGATATACGGAGCCCGAGTTTGAGTCCCGTCAGCCTAACTTGAGAAAACTTAGAAAAATAGTCAAAAAAGAGACCAAAACCCACCTCGTTCGTCTAGTGGACACGTAAACACAAGCAATAGCACCGCATAGGCAATAGACATGTGTTACAACTAACGAGACTCGATTCTGATATACGGAGCCCGAGTTCAAGTCCTATCCGCCTAACTTGAGAAAACTTAGAAAAATAGTCGAAAAAGAGACCAAAACACACCCCAGTCATTTAGTTGACACACAAACACAGGCAATAGCACCACATAGGCAATAGACACGCGTTATAACTAATGGGACTCGATTCTGATATACGGAGCCTGAGTTCGAGTCTCATCCGCCTAACTTGAGAAAACTTAGAAAAATAGTCGAAAAAGAGACCAAAACACGCATCAGTCATCCAAATGACACGCAAACACAGACAATAGCACCTCATAGGCAATAGACATGCGTTACAACTAACGGGAATCGATTCCAATATACAGAGCCCGAGTTTGAGTCCCGTCCGCCAAACTTGAAGAACATAAACTAAAATAATGTAAACATGTTTTCATTTGACTTTGTTATTAATATTTTAATTTTGTAGGGTCTTGTAGACGAGACTCGTGGAGGTGGAGGTGGAGGTGGAGGCACTGGTGATGATCGCCAAGCTGATGACGAGCAGCCTCCTTTAGTACAAGGCGATGACCGTCGAGTTGATGACGAGCAACCTCCTCTAGTACAGGGTGATGACCGTCGAGCCGATGACATGGAGACAGGCGATGGGTTATAGTTAGTTTAGTTTATGTTATATCCTGAGTTTCATGTATGTACTTGTATAGTTTTTGAGTTGTACAGACGGCCATTATATTTTTGATCTATATATTTGATTTGGATTACTATTTCAATAGTTAATTGTATGATATTTGCTTGTTATTTGATGGTTGTTATTAGTTTATAACAGGTGTACGTTTATATTTGTAAATGAACAGGGAAATTTTGAAATTATAAAAAAAAATTCAAAATATATATAGTCATTACCAACGGGGGTAATGGCAACGGCATTGTCGTCGCCAATGACATATAGCGACAGTCATGAGTTAAAGGCATTGATGACGACCATGTCGTCGGGAATGAGGTTTTCCCCCAAAAACTCTATGGAGTCTTTGCCGACGGACTCGTCGTCACTATAGTTGTCGGCGTTGACAATGTACCATCTCCAATGACACCCGTCGCCAATGATAATGATCCGACGGTGGCGGCGAGAACGGGAACGACGACACGTAGAAGGCGACAGGCGTAATGGGCGTTCAAGAATGACTATTTTTTTGTAGTGTTCCCTCCGGGCTTAAGCTCATGAACTATATTGGACAGCCATTCAGGGTAGGTTGACACCATAATAATGATTACTTTGAATTGCTTTACCACTTCTTCTTTAACTTTTAGGCTCCACTCAGACTTCATTCTCCTGAGTTTCTGTTTGACTAGTTTGAACCCTTCTTTAATGGGAAGTCGATGAATGACAATATCAGTAAAAAAGTTGATCATGTCTTCGTATGACCATGCAAATAAATCCTTAAACTGAGCTAGGAGGTCAATCAGGTCTTTTATTTGGGTTAGGGTGAGGTCATTGTTAGTTTTGAGTAGGCACATAATAGATCTAGAAGTGGGGGTTGAATAGATCCTTTTTAATTTCAAATACTTTTTTCATTTATTTTGTATATATAATGACTTAGCATATGACAAACATAAGAATCTTTTCAAGCACAATGGAATAAGTAAAAGATCCCCTTCATTGATATAATCATGAACATACATACATTATTCGTAGAATTAGTTTAGTTGTAAACAGTTAATACATACATAGCAATTATAGTAGTTAGATACATGTAAATGACAGTAAGTAAATGATAGAAAGTAAATGACACAAGGAATTTTAAGTGGTTCAAAGACTCAAGCTCCTAATCCACTCTTCTGCTTTTAACTAGCAAGATTTCCACTAAGGAAGGGCAGCACCTTGAATCACTAAGATTCCTTGAAGGCCAGCAACCTTGGATCTTTAGTTCACTAAGAACTCTCCAAGCATAGTAGGCTTGGAACTCCTCTAGTTCCCTAGGAACTCTTCAAGCCCAGCAGGCTTGGAACTTTATTTAGTCCCTCCGGACAAGGACACCTCAGGTCCTGGCTACTTGTTATTGTTGTCGTTGTTGTTGTTGTTGGTATTGAGCTGCTAAGATATCTTTAAGCTTGAACATCTTATGTACTTAGCAGCTTGGCGTGGTCCTCATTGCATTCTGCTTCGATTCTGGACCACATCTTCTTTGATGCAGCTGATCTTCATTATGTTCTGCTAATCTTCATCCGATGTCAGTTGTGCAGCATCACCATTTGGGTTTGCTAATTGTTTGATCTTTTAGTAGACTTCGTCTGGAATTTAGCATTCCCTGAACCCATCTTGACTGGTTTGCAGACATGGTTCTGCACTTGTTTTGTTTCAGCTTTCGGTTCATGGTGATTCGTAGAGTGGCTCTCTAGATCTTCTTTATGCTCTGCCACTTTTCTGAATTCTATCTTCTTGGCCTTCTTGGCTCTCAGCTTAGCTGCCATCTTCAGTAGCATTCTCATCTTTGTTGAGTGAATCTTTAGTCTGTTCGATTCTTTAAGGCTTCTTCATTTCCACCTTTGTAGTCTCACTGTCACTAAGACTTGTTCTGTTTAGCTCTGGTGGAACTCATAGAGTCAACAATAGCATTCCAATAACTCAATGATTCTGTAACTTCAGCAACATCAACAACCCTTGATCTTTGAAGCTCTAGCTTATATATACTACTTTCCAATCTTCCCGTTTAGATATAGTCATTGAAAGCTATTTGAATTTCTTCGCAGATCTCAAGTTATTTGGTGTAGACTGCAGATGTGACATGACATCCCCTTTATGACTTTCTTACACTGCAGTCTACTGTTTCACCTACCCCGTTAGAGATGTCACTTTGATGTCTCGGGCAAGTATTCAACTTTATTTCTTATTTCTAACTTCTCGATTAGAATGTCATGAGCTGTCCTTTTGCATCAATGCTCTTAACAAGCAATATTCGAATATCAGTCTTCAGATTGAACCGTTGCCAATGCTTCAATCTTTAGATAACTGAACTCTACGATTTTGATGCAGATGTTCTTAGAACTGATCGTAGTGTGTCTTGATGAATGTTGCTCATTGACGGGTTGAGACAACACTATGATCCTAAAGAGTGTTTATCAGATCTTCAATGTAGATCACCTCTTCCTTCTCTTATGCAGTGCTTTAACACTTCTGTTTGCTTCAACTAATCTCAGGAACTGATAGCTTGACTCCTTCTTCTGGCCTCTTCTGAATAGCAAGACACTTCAGATTTGTGGCATGCCCAACTCACTTTCTCCTTCTGATCTCCCGTTCACTTATCATCAATGGACTGACCCAATGCTTAATCACTTTAGCATTGTTCTTCATAAGCTGACCAGTATCTCTGTGTATACTTCATCAATTCCTGCTTTGTTTGGAAAACACTATGATCCTGGTTAATCCCAAGATCGTTGTCTTCTATTCTCTTGACAGCTAATGCACTTGCTGACTTTCCTTAGTCAGTTACTTTTATAGAAGTCTTCTTCTGATCAACTTGTGCAAGACTTCATCTTGAATGGCTTCACAACTTAATCTGGATGTTGATTGGATTGGTGCTTAGATCTTTTGTTAGCTTGCAAGCCATTCGTTGATTTCTCTCTAGTTTCCTTCAGATGGAATGTACCTTTGCAGCTCAGACCAGAGGCTTCATACCTTGGACATTGTAGGAGTGCTCGTTTGTTGAGAATCGTGTTTACTCTACGATTATGCCTTGGCGTTGTGAGCAACTCTTTTGAAGCCTTACTTCTGCACTCTATGATTCAGCTTTGGTTTTGCAGACACTACGACTCCGAATACAGATCTTGATACTCTACGATTTCTATCTTTATGCTTGTTATCTTCATCTGATCTTGCTCGACTATGATCTCTTCCTCTGATGTGATCAGTAGACTCTACGACTCCGAGTGTGGTCTATGATTCTTGACTTAGCTTCGGCAAATGCTTGGTCGGCTCGTAGACAGGCTGTCTCTACGATTCTGAACATGACTTTCTCAGTAGACTACGGCTCCGAGAAAGTTATTCTCGACACACTACGATCCTTCCTCGTCTCTCCTGGCAGTCTACGAACTCTAAGATCTACTATCTTGCAGACTACGATTCGGCCTTGATATTTCTCGAGTTTTCCTCGACTCTCCTGGCAGACTACGATTTCTGGTGCAGTGGTCGACGATCAGACAAGCCTATCTATTAAATTATAAGATCAACCTAACAAGCTTGATCTTTCTATATTTATAGTCCTTGTACATCATTTCTTTTTAAGGAATTTACAAAGCTATTTTGCTTATGTAGGATCAACCTAACATATTTGATCAATTCATTCTAAGTCCTTGTACATATGTTCCTATTATCTAACAAAGGACTTTACAACTTTTCTTAATGCAAGCATACTTGTATATTCATTCCCTTATATCATAATCAAATCATACATAAATAGGAATATCATTCACATGCTTATTCTTAACAGTCATTACCTATTTGGATTTCTTTAGGATTTTCTGAGGTTTTGATATTGACGGTGATGGTTTGATCGAGGTTTGGTTTGGGTTTATCTTCGACGCATTCTTTGATCTCCTCAGGCACCTCATAGTCATCTATCTCCTCTTGATTAATCCTCATCAAGTCAAAGTCCAGCTCTACATCAATGTCGTAGTCACAGCTGAGACTTACTAATTCATCAGCAAGACTAAATAAATCAAAACCTAGAGTCTTAAAAAGAAAATGCTTTCACTTAATATATGAAACTATTTAATCATACAAAGCATTAGTAAAAGCATAATAAAAGTAACTGCTAGAACTATGCAACAAAAGTAAGCAGTAAATAATATCTACACTTTAGGGCAGATGGACTCTCTGCCCTTTTACCCTTTATGACTGATGCAAAGAGTGTTGCTCCAGTTGTCCAAGGTCAGATCTTTGTTGACAACTGTAATAAAGGGGTTGTTGTTATCCACGTCCTCTTTGATGATGACTAGAGAACTGAATTCACATCAGGGTCAGTGCTTTTCTTTGGAACATTCTCCTTAGCCCTGTTTATACGAGGGATTATGGATTGATCTTCTGAATAGTCATCATCTTGGATATCATCATTTATACCTTCAGTATGTGCCTGAAAACACATTTTTGCAAATATGTCTTGCACTTCTTGTAGGAACCTTTCATTAATTTCTTTGTTTTCCTTAACAAGAATCTGAATTTATTTCTCACTAACCGGATTAACCTTAGGAATCAGCATACCTGACATAGAAGCAGGGACTTTCCTTGTTGGTTTCCAAAATCTGGCATTCGTGAGATTTGGTAGCAGAATGGTGGATACATGAACTGGTTGATGCTTGTGCAAGTTCTTGTGATTTAATCCATAAGAATAGTCTAATCTAGCCTTTCTTGTCTGACTAGGTATCTGAACTGGATTTCTAAATCCTTGTTAACTTTTCCTTAGCCCTTTGCTGGGACAGAAACCCAAGGATATCATTTCTTGACTGACATACATTACTTTGGAAGAAATTCTTGGTTTTAAGGGCTGGGACCCCAATAGGTTGATAATGAGTGTTGCTCACTTCGAAGGCTTGAAAACTTGTAGGCTCAACTCCGTCATTGAGGATTATCAAAGGCATATCCCCTAGTACATAGACATGATATTCTAGCTCGGCATTAATAATTACTGGATTGCCATTGATGATGTACTTGACCTACTGATGAAGAGTGGATGAAACTACTCTTGCCATATGGATCCACGGTCTTCCCAATAGTTGTATCTAGTGGTGATGTTCAACATCTAGTAGGGTATGTAGAAAGTATGTGGATTAATCTCAACTGGAAGTTTGATTTCTCATACAGCATCTCGTTGAGACCCATTGAAGGCTTTTATAACTATATGACTGCTCCAGATTCAATTTGGATTGATCATCATTCTTTCCAAGGTGTCATAGGGACAAATGTTCATGGAAGATCATCCATTTATCAACACGCCTCCTATCATATATATCACTACTATATGCAATGACTTGCAATGACAAGTCCCTTCTGTTAGTATGTCATCATCAGTGAAAGATATCACATTGCTATTGAAAATGTGATCTATCTAGTGATGGAACTTTTCTATATCCACTACCTTTGACAAATGCGCTTCTTCCAGTAGTTGCAATTAGATTTTACGATGATCTTTTGAGGATAATAGCAAATCTATAATGGATATCTGTCGAGGTGCATCTTTTAATATTTTCACTACATTGGCTTCATTATGCCCCATTTTGCTGAGGAATTCTTCAATTTTTCCTTGGGCACTCTACCCTTGGTTTTAGTAACTGACTTTATTATCCTCCAAGGTAGGAATAATGATTATCCTTAGGCAGGATAGCAGTGCAGTCTGAGATTGATCCATCGCTTTTCCCATAATTCCATAGGACTTTCTTCAGGCTGTTTACTGGATATTGGGGTAGATATGGCAACATCAGTGGTTCTATTACGGCTATCTTTATAAGGTTCTTTTCTCTTTTATCCCCCATTCCCTGAATTACTATACGTGCTATAGGCAAGTCTCCTTTAGTGGATATGACCGTTATAACATTCCTCCATCTTTGTGTTCCTATATTATTATGAATGATTTTTTTTTTTTATTATTAGTTATTAAAATAAGAATTTAATAATTGAAATTCTTATTACGATAAGAATGATTAATGTAACAATCTATAATTTTAATTATAATTATAAATATTTGTTAAATTATATAAATATTTAAAATAAGAATGTAATTTATTTATTACAATTGAATAAATATTTAATTTTTTATATTTAGAATAATATTTTTGTTTAATTTTTTGATTTGATTTGGTTAATTATTTATTTAATAGATAATTAATGGGTTAAGAAATTAATTATTATGAGATAATATTCTAATTTAATTTAATAATTAAGTTAGAGAGTTTATAATGATTAAATGATTTATTCAATAAATTATTATTAGAATTAATTAAATTAAGTATGAAAAATTAATTAAATAAATTGTGATAAATAACTATATGATAAATGAGTTATTAAAATAAATTAAAGGAGTTTAATTTAGTTTTGCCAAACAAGACTTAAATATATTAATTTTTAATTTTTTAAAGGGTTTTTTGCCAAACAAAGCCTTATGACTTTTGGGATTTCTAATTGTTGAATTTAAATAAAATAAATTAAAATAATAAATATAATATATTTATATATATATATCGTTAGTTAGTAATCGATATGGCAATTAGTAATAGTATTAAGGTTTATCAGTTTTTTTTTTCTTGTGCTTAAGTGCTAGCTAAACTACGTAACTTGGTAATTGGCTATACTGAGAAGAGAGAAGAGAAGAGAGCTTGACAAAGAGAATTGAGATAGGAGATTGAGAGAATTTGAGAGAATTATCGCAATTGGGAGAGAATTATCACACTAATTGAAGGTATGATCACAAACTCGATTATATATATATATATATATATATATATATATATATATATATATATATATATATATAACATGTGTGCCTATATGTGTTTCACGACAAAATTTTATATATACTGTGAATTTCATATTTTGAATTGTTGCTAAACAAATGAATGGTGGTAATTATTCATGATTGGTGAGGTTTTAGTTGTATATAAGCAGAAATTGCATTCTAATTACAATTAAAAAGTAGAAAATTTTGACAGTATATGTATTTCTTATGGGGCTTATATAAGTAGCAATTATGATGATCAATTAGTGTGTGTGAAATTGAATGTTGACTACGTTAGTTGGTTTGTTAAGAATTACAGAGAACTTAGTTCAAAAGAATCAAATTGGTGTATCATTATGATTACATTGTTCACTGTGTCAAGAAATATCAAAATGGAGTTTTTGGTTTTAAAATATGGTATTCGATTATTTAAATTTTTCTAGAATTATGGTTTAAGTTGTGTTAATTTAGTATTTATATGCTAGGTGAAGTTTATGTGTAATTTTCATAAGTTATACATGTTAATTGGTGTTAGAAATTAAGACATAGCTTTGTTACGTGTTTTTGTTTGGGGTGTTATGTAATTGAGCCTCATTAGCCAAGTTTAAGCGCCCTAGCTACTAAATTCGCGCCTGCCTATCGCTTAAAAACCTCAACTCAAAAATAGCCTAAAAAAAGTTTGCACCCTAGCGTTGAAATTGCACCCCATAGAACCATCTGTCTCGCACCTGATCTTTGGAAAAAGTGGTCTGGTCGAGATAGTTTTGACCTCCTCTAGTAAAATGGCCATAACTTTTTCATACGAACTCCAATTGAGGTGATTCAAGATGATCCGGAACGAGGACGAATAGTCCTACAACTTTTGTTCTTTAAGTTTTTCAATTTGAGATCGTGAACATGGGTCAAAATGGTCATTTGTGCAACTGATATATATTAGGAGGCAATCGGAGGGCGTCGGGAATGCACATATTCAAATATAGTGCTCTACGACAATAAAAGATGTTGTCCTAAGTTATAAAACATGAATATTAGTAAATATAATGATGCTTAACATTAATAAATGATGTATTAGATAAGTTGTATAAGTATACTAAGCACACACGTGAGAGACAATCCAAGGTGTGATTTAAAAAACGTCGAAACGCCGTGCTAAGTGTTAATGAACTTAAAAAGTGTTTCAATTCAATTGAAATGAATATTATAAAATATGGAATAGATTTAATAAAAACCAATAAGTAGTCCTATCAAGACTTAAGCACTTGAATGAACTTCAAATATGAAATATATAGTGAGTTATAAGTCTAAAGTTAACACAATCAAATTCAACATTGTGTATTGATTAATAAGAAGAGTTATAAGATGTAGATTAAAGTTTACATTATAACTACTATGCATTGTTATGTGACTAATAGTTGATGTGAATGATTATATAATTGTGTAGTAGGCACGTGAAGTATAGATAACTTGTAAGTACATTAAACCGTTATTGGTAAACAAACGATCAAGGCAAGTCTTTTAGTTCCTATTTGCTATGTGAACTTGATGATCAATTATTTTAAATCTTTATTGCAAAGAGCATGATGTGTTATATATATATGTTGAAAGTATGAAATGTTAAAGTCAATTTATGACTATGTTGATTGATTAAAGAATGATGATTGATTAAGGACTCAATCTTTATACTTGTTAAATGAATTATAGCATGTATATGTATGTTATATGTTTATGAGATGTTATTATGTTATTATGTAATGCATGAAAACTATTAGATTTTCTTTGGTTTGTCGAGCTCAACCTTGCAAATAACCACTTTTGCAAAAGTTAAAGATTTAAGGTAAAGATATGTACTACGTGAATTATAGAGATCCGTATTCATAAGATTGCTTATGTTTTATGAAAATGTATTATATATTTTGAATGTAACATGTTGATGAATTGTAAGTTGAGTTATCCGGTGCATATGGATACCTATTTATGATGTAAGACTTTGTATAATCATTTTCTGATGTAAACTATTCATATAAATTTGAATGAAGAGATGTAATGTAAAGGTTGATGATTTAGGGAAATAAAGAATAGAAATGTATAAAAGTTTTAATTATTCAAAAATTTGAATGGTTGTATTATCTTTTAATGATGTAAAATTAGAGGTTGAATGTATTATTAACGATCAAGTTGAGAATTAAATTGTATGAATTTTGGGGTCATTATACGGTTGGTATCAAAGTCGTAGGTTATAAACCTTAGGTAAGAGTACCTTAGGCTATAACCTTAGAGAATAAAGGAGAAGATGATAAAGAATAAGTTCGGATAGAGTTTGAACAATAAGAAGTAATTTAAGAAATTTATAAAGAAGGGATTAAACCATGCGTAAGAGGATTCAAAGAAGAATCTCATAGAGTTATAAGGAATATGAATGTGGGGTTACCCAACTCCAATAATAAGGATGTAAGGTGATAATAAATAGACAATGTCTATAAGAAGAGATTGATAAAGAAGTTAAGAATAAAATGTTATATTTAAGCATGGTACAGTTGTACTCTTTAATAGTTGATGTATGGTATCTGGGCTAAACGATTCCTACATAGAGTGGAGGTATATACGAACTAGCAACTCGGAACCTAGTTTATTAGTTATTTGTGGGAAACCACTTAGCGTACCATATTGAAACTATTAGAGACTCGATGTGTACCAAGTATAGAAAATGGATACATATGATGATAATGTGGAACTCGAATGAATTGTTGAGCAGTGTAAATGAAGTTAGAAATCTTAAAGGAAGAATTGTTTTATAAACAAGAAGATTCAAAGAAGAATCTTGAAGAGATATAAAGATAAGAAATGGGAGTTACCCTAACTCCAATAGCCAAGATAACGAATAATGGTGATTACACAAAATCTGGAAGATTAAAAGTATAAACAAAACCGTAAATGATGAAAAAAGAAATAAAGATGATCGTAAAACAAAACGATCACGAGTGAAGAAAAGAATTTTAAGGGAGATGATTATAGAATAAAATTACGATGTGATATGTTTAAGTTATAAAAGAAAGATGGTACGTAATGTTTGAATAATTATAGCTTGATGCTATATACTATGATATAGTGACGAGATAAACTCATGAGGAGTTATAGATAATGTGATATGAAGAATTCAAGACGAGTAATGAGTAAGTTGTTAAATAAGATAGAGTTAGGTGGGATTTCAATTGAGGACTCATGTGGTGGCCGGAGTTGTACAAACCTTTGTATGAAGCGAGGGTTTTGTGCTTGCACTCGGTTTATTACATTGATAATCATTGGAATGTTAATGTCGCGCTTATCCATATATATGTGGTGAAAAAGGTGATTCTTTTCTCATGTGTATATTTGATAGTTAGAAACTATTAAGATTAGTTAGATATTATTAGGATTAGGTGCGGTTCTTAAAACTAATGCATATGGTAAGTTTCGTGACTCATAATAATATGGTATGTTTTGAACCCTCAAATGAATGGACGCCTATGGTCCCGACTTGGACAAGTTCTTAAACTCATATTATTGTTGCAAAGTTCTTGAAATTCTAATGTGCGGTAAGTTTGATGAACTATTTTGGGTAGAAAACGATTATAGTATAGAGAGCATTGATGAAGTTGAAGATTGATAGAATGGAATAAGTAATGAAGTAATGAAGTAAAGATTGAAGTTGATGGATACCGGATATTCTAAATCTACTAGTTATGCTAGACTTTTAAAATTTATTGACTTCGTCTTTGATGTTTGCACTTCTATTTTCTTGAAAAAAACATTGGATCAAATGGTGAAACCAATGAGTTTTAAAAATAATACCGTTATTCGTATGTTCATGCTAATTGCTTGACTAGACAAAAATGATTTGAAATATATCAAAATGTTTTTTTATATCATCAATGCATCATGTAACCTGGTGCAGAGATGATAAAAATGATGGAGTCATCAATGAAGTATTACTTAGTGTTGGATGTGATCTAAGAATCGTCAGCCCACTATGGTATGATGTAGTATGATAAAATCACCAAATGACGGAATCCTCAAATGGACTGTAAATACAGTGCGGAATCATGACGTCATAAAAAGTTATTTGAGATTTCTTTAAGATATGAGATATATATATATATATATATATATATATATGTATATTTTGATTGATGTCCGAATTATTGTAGAAGTCTATGCTATTTGATTTAGCTAGATGAATATTGAAAGATGTTCATGAAATTCAAGAGTTTATTGAAAAGTTATGCCAAACCAAATTGTTTTGGTGCGGATTCGAGATGTTGAAAAGTGAGGTGAACAACCCTTTATAAGGGACATGTTTTAGATGGGGACAATGGTTACGAGTAAGCGATAACGCATATAGTCATTACAAAACACACTATGTTAATGACTATTAAAGTTTAAGTTGAAAATTACTCGCCACCTGGACATATGCATGTCGTGGAGGGTGTTTTCAATCTTCGTATGATTAACAAACACTCGGAGTCCCTTAGTCTAATGTGTGAAGGATTGAGTTGAAGACTACTTATAACCGAGAATAAAGTTCAAGGTCTTGTGACCCTCAACATGATTTGGAATCTTTGAAATTCTCGTTATTCATATCACTTCCCAATTATTGAGCAATTGTGGAAGATTCTTATTATTCTAAAAGGTGAAAGTGGAAAGGATGAGAAAATTAAGCAAAACATAATGATTTCAAGGATATAATATGAAAACTCTGAAAGAAAGAAATGTGAAACTCTTAGGAGAGAAGAGTTATGGGGAATAATGATGATTTTAGAAAAGATCATTAGAAAGAAAGAAAATTTGGTTATAGAACCCAATGAATGAATAAAGTATTAACGTAAAATCTATTTTGATAAATTGAATGAATAAATATTAATAAATAAAATTTCGAGGACGAAATTCTTAGAAGAATGGGTGAATGTAATATCCCGAGTGTTTATGATAACGATCCTTAGCAAAGGAAATGAATGGGGTAAAGAATATAAAATACTCAAAATATAATTGAGTTCAAGTGAAAGTTATGAAATAAAACCTAGAATTTGTTGAAGTAATGAATCTTGTAGGAAATATAAAATCTATATTAAGGTAATGTGTTGAAGATATTCAACGATAAATTTTTGAAAAGAGACTTGGTGAAAACCTGGGTAAGGAGGTTTTTGATTCCGAGGATGAAATCCTTATAAGGAGGAAGGATGTGACAAATAGAATTTTCATAAGTTATTAAAATAAGAATTTAATAATTGAAATTTTTATTACGATGTGATTAATGTAATAATCTAGAATTTTAATTATAATTATAAATATTTATTAAATTATATAAATATTTAATGGATGTGTTTATTGTTGAATAAATATTTGTTTATTGTTTAAATATTTGTTTAATTTGGTTTGATTTGATTTGGTTAATTATTTGTTTAATAAATAATTAATGAGTTAAAGAAATTAATTATTATGAGATAATATTCTAATTTAATTTAATAATTAAGTTAGAGAGTTTATAATGATTAAATGATTTATTCAATAAATTGTTATTATAATTAATTAAATTAAGTATGAAAACTTAATTAAATAAAGTGTGATAAATAACTATATGATAAATGAGTTATTAAAATATATTAAAGGAGTTTAATTTAGTTTTGTCAAACAAGGCTTAATTATATTAAGTCTTTAATTTTTAAAGGGTTTTGTCAAACAAAGTCTTATGGCTTTTGGGATTTCTAATTTTTGAATTTAAATAAAATAAATGAAAATAATAAATATAATATATTTATAATATATATACGTTAGTTAGTAACTGATATGGCAATTAGTAATAGTTTTAAGGTTTATCAGTTTTTTTTTCTTGCGCTTAAGTGCTAGCTAGACTACGTAACTTTGTATTTGGCTATACTGAGAAGAGAGAAGAGAAGAGAGCTTGACAGAGAGAATTGAGATAGGAGCTTGAGAGAATTGTCTGCAATTGCGAGGAATTATCACGCTAAATGAAGGTATAATGACAAACTCATTATTATATATATATATATATATATATATATATATATATATATATATATATATATATATATGTGTGCCTATATGTGTTTCACATGGCAAAATTTTATATATACTGTGAATTTCATATTTTGAATTGTTGCTAAACAAATGAATGGTGGTAATTATTCATTGATTGGTGAGGTTTTAGTTGTATATAAGCATGAAATTGCATGATAATTACTGGTTAAAAAGTAGAAAATTTTGATAGTATATGTATTTTTTATGGGGCTTATGTAAGTAGCAATTATAATGATCAATTAGTGTGTGAAATTGAACGGTGACTATGTTAGTTAGTTTGTTAAGAATTACAGAGAACTTAGTTCAAAAGAATCAAATTGGTGTATCATTATGATTACAATGTTCACTGTGTCAAGAAATATCAAAATGGAGTTTTTGATTTTAAAAATATGCTATTCCAGTTTTTAATTTTTCTAGAATTATGGTTTAAGTTGAGTTAATTTAGTATTGGTATGCTTGGTGAAATTTATGTGTAATTTGCATAAGTTATACATGTTAATTGGTGTTAGAAATTAAGACATAGCTTTGTTTTGTGTTTTGTTTTGGGGTGTTATGTAATTGAGCCTCGATTGCAAGTTTGGCGCCCTAGTTTCAATTCCTCATACCTAACACCAATTTTCGCCTCGCCAAAAATAGCCCAAAACTTCACACCCCAAAGATCGAATTAGGCTGCTCTCACTGCACCCGTACCCCAAAACCGAAAAAGTAGTGCAGGCCTGAGACGATTTTGACCACTTGTAGTCAAATGGTCATAACATTTTTATACGAACTCCGATTGAGGTGTTTCAAGATGATCCGAAATGAGGACGAATAGACCTACAACATTCGTTCTTTAAGTTTTGCAATTTGAGGTCGGTAATAGGGGTCACAATGGTCATTTGTGGGACTGATATGTATTAGGAGGCAATTAGAGGGCATCGGGAATGCATATATGCAAATGTAGTGCTCTTGATGATAAAAGATGTTGTCTTAAGTTATAAAACATGAGTATTAGTAAATATAATGATGCTTAACATTAATAAATGATGTATTAGATAAGTTGTATAAGCATACTAAGCACACACGTGAGAGACAAATCGGGGAGTGTGTGAAAGAACGTCGAACGCGTCGTGCCAAGTGTTAATGAACTTTAAAAAAGTGTTTCAATTCAATTAAAATGAATATTATAAGATATGGAATGGATTTAATATAAAACCAATAAGTAGTCCTAACAAGACTTAAGCACTTGAATGAACTTCAAATGACTAAGAAGAAATATAGTGAGTTATAAGTCTAAAGTTAACACAATCAAAATGAACATTGTGTATTGATTAATAGGAAGGGTTATATGATGTAGATTAAAGTTTACATTATAACTACTATGCGTTGCTATGTGACTAATAGTTGATGTGAATGATTATATAATTGTGTAGGGTACGTGAAGTACATATAACTATAAGTCGTTAAACCGTTATTGGTAAACAATGATCAAGGTAAGTCTTTCGGTTCCTATTTGCTATGTGAATTGATGATTAACTATTTTAAATCTTTATTGCAAAAAAGCATGATGTGTTATATATATGTTGAAAGTATGAAATGTTAAAGTCAATTTATTACTACGTTGTTTGACTAAAGCATGCTGATTGAGTAAGGAAATCAGTCTTTATAATTGTTATATGAATTGTAGCATGTATGTTATGTTAGTCTGATGTTTATGAGATATATGTTGAGCATGTTATTATATGCTACATGATGCATGAAAACTGTTAGATTTTGCTGGGCTGTCTAGCTCAACCTTGCAAATAACCACTTTTGCAGGTTCAAGATTCAAGGTAAAGTTATGACTTACTTGAAAGATATGAATCGGATGTGATACTTGAAGAATTATATACTTTGGCTGAGTTATGATTATTTGAACCATGTTTATGGTTCCAACAACGTATAAATGTTGAATTGTAATAATGTTTTGTGATGTAAACTATTGTAGTATTAAAATGATTCTGAGATATTTAAATTTAAAGGTTGAAGGTTTTGGGAACGAGGATAGTTTGTAATAAAAAATTTTAATTATTCCGCAAATTTCAATGGTTATATTATCGTTCAATGATGTAAAATTAGAGGTTGAATGAATTATTAACGACCGAAGTCGAGAATTAAATTGTATGAATTTTGGAGTCGTTACAGTAAGAATGTGCAGTATGTGATTAATAGTAATTATTGATCAGTTATAGCAAAACATTAGAAAACCATAATGTTTGATTTATAAACCCTAGTTTGAAAGTCAAATAGGAATTTGACTATTACTACAATTATAATTTAAGTTATAGTTAATAATGACATACGATTGTATTTATATGATTAAGGATAAGTGTTATCGGTTGTAAACTTAATTAGGAAGCCCTAATTTTCATATAAGAAAACCATAATTGTTAAGTTAGAAACCCTAATTCAATATTTGGAAATCCTAAACCCTATTAGATAATCCTAAACCCTAATTTATAAACCTAAATGGTGATTAGCAAATCCTAATTCTATTTAGCAAATCCTAAGGGTTAAAGTTTAAGGAAAACATATGAAATGACCAAACTACCTTTAAAATTATATGAGAAAATACCAAAATACCATTTTGTATGCAAAAAGACCAAAATACACTTTATCTTATGTTTTAAGCAAAAGATATGGCAAATCTTGGTGAGTCACCAACTTGAGGTCTCACATGTGCTCAATATCTTCCCAATCAGCCATCCATTGACAACTAGCAACATCCATATACATTGAATCAAAGCTAGCAAGTTACAGTTAAGAAAAATTCATTTACTTTTATTTTCATAAGCCAAGACTCTCTATCTCTCTCCTAGACCACCAAATTCCTTAAGAAAAGCAGTCATAAATTAAGCAAAAACTACCCCATAACTATACAAGATTCGGATCAAAGTGCATAAATCAAAAGATTGCATAAAAAGGTTTAAACCTTAACCCTAGGTTAGATCTTGTATGCTTAAGTAGATTCTGTGTTTTTATGTTTATATATGTGTTATGATATGTTATTTGATGATCCATGATGATAAACCATGAATCTATAACATTTAAATGCATGAAAATAAAGATTTAAGAAACTTCCAAGAACCCTAAAAATGAGGTATGGCAGTCAAATGTCAGAGCCTCTAGATCGAAATCTATTAACTGTTAGACTTGCTAAGTGTATCATTGATATAGTATGTTGTGAAGATAGTACACTGGAAGTGGAATAATGTCCATAGCATGTATAGAACTCAAGTTATCAATGGTTAAACATGGTTGACCAGTCACATAAAACTGGATTATGGAAAACCCTAAAACCCAAAAAACTATCTGATTACATATTGCAGAGCTTAGATCTATCATTTGTTAAGTTGTTAAGCCATGAAAGTGTATGACTTTTATACTCTGACATATGGACTATCAAACCATGACACTAGAACACCTAAATCATAACTAGAATCCAAGTTATTGATGCTCAAATATGGGTTTACCAGACTGGAATATTGAATTTCTGGAATTTCCAGAAATTTGAAGAACAAGTTCTGGCATCTACTTTGACCAAGCCAGATCTTGCTTATATAATGTTGTTAAGCTTGATACGTGTAACACTTTTGAACATTGACATATATACTACAAAAGTGTGACACTCGATTACTTAAACCACCCCTAGAATCCAAGTTATTAAAGTTCTAATATGGCAACCAACACTGTCTGTATTTTTTGGAATTTGCAGAAAATGAAGAACAGCTCAGACATCAATTTTGAACCCTTATATATTCTTAATATGGTATAATTAGGCCCATAAATGGTTATACACTTGTAGTATTACATTAGTAGAACACCATTGATGTCTTATGCCGAGAAACATAAACCAATGAAAATTATTAATGGTCAAAGTACCCCCCATGGAATTGACCAAGGTTGTTCTTCATTGATGAAGAACACCTATTGCGACAGATTTTGTCACTAAAGTCCTTTAGCGACACTTTTAACGAAAATTTATTTAATTAATTTAAATAAATAGAAAATAATTATTAAAAATTCATAATTGAGTTTTAGAAATTATTTTAAGTTATAAAAATTTTAATATTTTGAGATAAATTTCATTAATAACTTAATATTAATGATAATAAATTTATTTAATAATTATATTAAATAAATTATTTAAAATGATTTTCATATTTTAAAAATCATTCAAAATGATATGAAGGTTTTCAAAAATGTTTTAAGTTATAATAAATAACTTTTAATATTTTGACATGAAATATATTAATATTTTAATATTAATGATAATTATTTAAAATTAATTTTAATACTTTAAAAATCATTTGAAGGTGATATTAATGTTTTAAAAATGTTTTAAGTTATAATAAATAACTTTTGATGTTTTGACATGGATTTTATTAATATTTTAAATTATTTAAATATTAATGATAATGGAATTAGTTAATAATTAAATTATTTAAAAATGATATTAATGTTTGAAAAATCATGATACATGATAATAATTATTTAAAAATTATTATGAGCTTCCGAAAAATATTATAAATGATAATTAAGTTATCTAAAATAATATTGAAGCTTTTAAGTAGAGTTTAATTGAAAATAAACTCGATAATTATCCGATAAAGCCACCGGGACACCGAATTGATATTGAAATCAATCCAGACTTACATAATTTGACCTGCTAAGTGTTTGTCTATGCTCTAATGACGATTATAAATACGTGACAAAGTTCTTAAGTTATGTGATGACTGTAAATAACAGTATTATAAGTTACGATGTATTATTATAATGTAAAGAATAATTTTATTAATGATAGGTCTTTGAATAAAAGATAGAACTATATTGCGTAGCAATAAGCAGCTATCAAGGTAAGTATCTTAACCTTTGTATTTACTTTATCCAATGGATTTTTGTAAGCAAGTTTCTATACTTTTTCATTGTGTAAGTATCCCTACTCTGTGAATTTACTTTATGCAAGAGATCTATAACTATGCAAGTATCTAAACCTTACGCACTACTTTTATATTGTGCAACCAGGTATATGTTTAAGCAAGTTTCTGAACTATGTTTTTATTGTGCAAGTTTCTTGACTCTACTTTTTATTTAGCAAGTATCCGAACTCTACTTTTATTAAGCATGTATCTGAACCTTTGTATTCATGCAAGTTCTGAAATTCTATTCGTTCATTGTTTACCATTATCTTATTACTGTCTTCATTTGATTCATATATGATCAAGATTTATTCTGTTCTTTATGAGCTAAGTTTGATTATGCAAGTGTCCTGACTTGGATAAATTGTTGTATTTGAACAAGTGTTGATACATACTATTGAATTTCGGTATGTATACATGATTAAAAGTTGTCTACACTATTTTACTAGGCTAGACATAGTTTTAAATGTATCGTTGAACATGATTGTTTATTATAAAGTTGTGCATTTAAATTATTTTGGTTCAGACTCTAGACTGAGTATGAACATCCTGAAATTGGGAAATTTTTATGCGCCAAAGGCGGTTATGATCAACGTGAATATCGTTCTAGCATGTAGTGTTGATCAATATAGGGCATAACGGGTTGATCACCTTCCGTGCTCGCAAGGCATGATGGTTTGCAGATGAATTTCTGTATAAACTTTTTCAAAAATTAAAAATGAAAGTTCATGGTCTATTGACCGCTCAACATTCATAGTAAGTACATAGTTTCAAAAATGTAAATGATTGTATATATTGACCATTATTATTTTAGTTTACTTCACAACTATTGATTTGTTGTAAAAGTATATTTCAAAGAAAACATTTATTTATTTCAACTAATGTTTATTAATTGATAGTACTTGTTGGGCAATTAAATTCTCATTCTTGCTTTAAACTTAAATGTTTTCAGCTAAGCGGGATCGAACATAAGGTTCTGGTAAAGACAAGGGAAAGGGAAAGCTGAAGGAATAAGTTAGAAGGTGTTATTTGTAATAACTGTAGCTATGTATTATGATAATTTATTATTTATCATGTCATGAATTACTTAAAGGTTATCGAAACTAGGGAAGTAAACAACTTTAAAGGTTATCGAAAATGGGGAAGTATCCAGATTTGGGGGCGTCACATCTGCCAGTTGACCAATCTGTTCCTTGATAGACTTCATTTCATGCTTGATTGAAGACCATCCTTCGGAATAATCTAACTCCACAAGGATACCTGTAATAACTCGGGATTCGAATAATCCAAAATTTACGAATAATTTTTTTTTATTTAATAGTGACATTGACTGTTAATATTGTACTGTGTATCTGTGATACGAGTCTCGAGAATTAGTCAATTTGTGTATTGATTGAGAAATTAGAGTAGAGTTATGCTTAACAACTTTAGAAATCCTAACCCTAATTTCTGAATAGGGATTTGACGGAAAATAAAATTAAAATAATTATATTGATATGTGTGTGTTTGTACCGTAAAGAATTATTAATCAATGATTGATCGGATAAGGTTTAAAATTAATAATCCCTAATCTCAGGATTAGAAACCCTAACGCCTAGTTAGGAACCCTAATCGAAAGCTAGAAAACCATAATTTTTAATTCGGGAATCCTAAACCCTAATTAGGAAACTCTAATCCTAATTAGTAAGCCCTAATGTGATTAATAACATTTAATGTAATTAGGAAACACTAATTATATTTTAATTATCTTAATTTCCTATTTTCAAAACCCTAAATTAAAAATCATGAAAACTAAAGTTATAAAACCTAAGGGTTAGAACCTTAGGTTTAAACCCTAAGGGTTTGGGCAATTGACAATCAAGCCATTAAAATTACAAGGACAATGACCAAAATACCATTTTTACATTTTTAATGAGTTAACTTGTAAAATTGGCAAGACCTTTAGTTGGTGACCTAATAAGTTGACTTTGTGACTTCAAAAACTCCAGCAAATCAGCCCCACAACATCAGCCATATACAATGTATCTACTTATAAGAGATTAAGAGAGAGACAGTCACAAAATTTCTTATTTTGCTATCTTGCTCTCAACAACTCTCTCTCTCTAAACCTCCGAAAATCATAAGTGTATCAGTCCCTAAAACACTTCATAGGTTATCAAGATCAGTTTAGTGGAGCCAGGATCTAAGCATATTCAAGAGAAGGTAGAAACCCTAAGTTTTATTTTGATCTTGTATGCTTTGTAAAAATTCGTGTTTAAGTGTTTATATTTGTGTTAAAAGATATTTTTAGATGATCTATGTTGATCCATCATGGATCCATAGTATCAAAGTTCCTTAAAATGATGATTTTTCAAAACTGTCCTTGAGCTCGAAATGTGGTCTGACAACCGAATGTCAGTGGCCACAGATCCTTACTCGTTTATGATTTTTGTTGTTTTAAAGTTGTAATCTATACTCTGTTATGTTGTCTTTGACCTGGATGTGTATTTACAGTCATTTAATGTCTAGATGTCAAGTTATAATCGGTCAAAGTCGGTTGACCGACCATGACCGAGTGAAAATCTGAGTAACCCAGAAAGTATAAAACTAAGTTTGACAACATCTTTAAGATCCTTAATCTGTCAGTCGTATTAGTGTTTTTGATGATGTGTTGTATTCAGATTGTAGGTTGTAATGTGGACTCTAGATCCATGGCCTTAGAACTCTTAAACAATCAATAGATTGATCGTAGAGCGTGGTCAAAGTAGGCCACTTGCACTGATTTTATATTTCTGGAATTTCCAGAAAAGGGTATGAACCATATTTCTGACAAACTTGGACCATGCTGTAACTTGTGATTTTGTTGTTGTTTAATTGATCTGTTGTTGTAGTGTTGTTCCTTGTCATGTATACTACCAGTTTGAACCATAAAACCATCAAAATCGTGAATAGAACCTAGATTAAAATGACCTAGAAAGTACCTAGACGAACTGCTGGGTTTCTGGGAAAACCCAGAAACCATCTGACAAGGATTTTGATGGCACAGATCCTCTTGATATGTTGTTGTATAACCAAACTAGGTATTATAACTTGTAGTGCTACATAAACACTACAAGATCCGAGTCTTAGATTGAACAGATCATGCAAGAATAGAAAATTAAAGCTGGTCAAACTTTGTATGTTGGTAACCGGCCTGTCAGTGTTCTTGAGGCTCAAGAACACCAACAGCGACGGTTACTGTCGCTAAAGGGCTATAACGACGGTTTTTAATATATTTAATTTCTGATTTTCTGGAAATTACTTAAAAATAGAAAATAAATTATAAAAATTACAAAAATGATTTTAAAAATTATTTAAAATTATGAAAAAATAATTTCTGATTATTTGCAATAATTTTCATTTATATTTATAATTATTTGAATATTAATGGTATTTAATTAGTTTATTAAATAAATTAGAGAAAAATGATTTTAATTATATAAAAATCATTTTAAATAAGAATAAAGTGTTTAAAAATAATTTGAGTTATAAAATATAATTTTAATATTTTTAAAGAATTTTCATTAATAATTTAATATTAATGATATTAGATTTATTTAATTATTATATTAAATAAATAAGTCAAAAATGATTTTATTGATTTAAAAATCATTTTAAATGAGAATAAAGTGTTAGAAAATATTTTGAAGTATAAAATATAATTTTCAATATTTTTGGAGAATTCTCAATAATAAATTAATATTAATGATATTAGGTTTATTTAATTATCATATTAAAAAATGATTTTATTGATTTAAAAATCATTCAAAAATGAAAAATGATTTAAAAATATTTTAAGTTATAATTAATGACTTTTAGTATTTTGATGATAATTTCATTAATATTTAAATATTAATGGTGGTGATTTAAAAATGATTTTAATTATTTTAAAAATCATTTAAGTAGAATATTGGTGATTTAAAATATTTTAAGTTATTAAAAATAACTTTAATATTTTGACATGTATGTTATTAATATTTTTATATTATTAAATATTAATGATGATAAGATTATTTCATTATTAAATCATTTAAAAATACTTTAAGCGTTTGAAAAATTATTATAAATTATAAAAATTGTTTATAAATTATTTAAAGCTTCTGAAAAATATTATAAATGATAAACAACTTATCTAAAATAATATTGAAGTTTAGAGACCAAGTTTAATTGATAATCAATGTGTTAATCGTCAGATAGGGTGACCAGACCAACGAGAATAGACCGAAGTCCAACCAGACTGAACTAGTTAGACTTGTTAAGTGTTTATATAGGTTATAAACACTAATGTGACTATGTGGTAATGTGTCTAGGAGAAGTATTGACTGTAAATTACAGTGATACGTGTTATAAAATATTATGCTAATTGTGAGACTAATATTATTGGTTATAGGTCTTTCAAACGCAAATAAATATATTGAGTAGCAGTAATCAACGTGGAAGGCAAGTTTCCTTTACTCAACCTTGAGTTAATATTGTTTAATTATTATGGTGGTTAATTATTTTTAATTAGACCACGTCCAATAATTTATTGTTGATTATTCGCAGTTAGTGCATGCTTATTAATTCAAATTGAATTATTGATTCTGAGAATATAGTTGTAGAATAACTGCTATTGGATATTCACATCCGTAGAAGCTATTATTGATTTTAAATAGTACAGTTAAATTTTGCCTATTGTTTAATCGTATTGAAACATGTCTTAGCTAATTGTTTTGGCTAGATGAACATTTGTTAGAACTTGATAGGTTTGAGAAGAGAAGAGAAGAGAATTCAACAATTATTGAGAGATCAATGCTAGTTGTTTCGGCTAGATCAAAAAAGAAAACTTGATAGGTTTAAGAAGAGAAGAGAAGAGAAGTGATTAGATATTGAAATCATAGTATTTCTTTGTTAAATTAAATTTTGATTCTAAGACTGAGAAGAACAACCTTTTATACAAAGGGAACATTTTATTGGTCGTAAATTCGACCTTTGTGCCAGTGTAAGTATTATACATAATATAGGGTACACGGAGTTGGTCGGCTCTAAGTACTTGTAGAGGGGTATCACTTAATCTTCATGGTTATCTGATACACCTGCGTATATATCAAAGTAAAACTTTGATATATACCCGAGAAGAGAAGTTCAAGATCCAATAGATCACTCAACATAAATCTGGAAAACATTCCACTTTGTTATTACATAGAATTGATTCTTGATTATTTATTAGAATATCGTAGAAACTTTGAAAGCGTTGTACTCTTTCATTATCAAATTGTTGTGTTGCAGAGATTGTGAGAATACTTATTATTGAATAACGATTTGTTCAGCTATTTCAAAGTTCCCCGAACTTTGGTGTCATTCTATTAAAATAGATAGTCTGTTGTTCTGATTCTTATACATTCTTTGTATGTCTTAATTTGCGGGGCAAATTTGTTGCTCACCCTTACTTAATAAAACTTTTGAGCTAGGGACGAAGTTGCAGGAGATGTTGCTGAGGACAAGGGCAAAGACATTGTAATAAATTAGTTATGAATATCATTATTATTATGTTATGTTTGTGACCTTTTTTGTAAATCTAAAGGGTAAGTTTGTAATATTAAGGTTAGAGGACTTGGGACTTATGTATTAACAATATCTGTTAATGAGTTATGTATTACTATTTCAATATGAGTGGGTAGTTAGATGTTATTATATTGTGGATCGTGAACACCAAACTCGAGGGTCAGGTAACCCGGATTTGGGGGCGTCACAGGTTGGTATCAAAGCTGTAGGTTATAAACCTTAAGTGGGGGTAGGGGGACCCTAGGATTTTAACCATAAACGAAATCTATAATACTCATATAGAGTACTAAGTAAGGGATTGCTGGAGTGCATCAATAGTGAGATAGGTTGACACATTGTGTGAGAATTTCATACTGGTAAAGTACTAATCAAGTTGTTTAAACTGATTATAGGATGTTGGGAGAAGACGAGATGAGTACGGAGACGCCAACGGCCGCACTGCGATGGTCGAGGTGCCAGTAGCCAAGAAAGTTTAGTCGGGCTGAGGAAGTGGGAAAAGATGAACCTATGGTTAATCTTGGGAGTGATCATAATGATTATCCCGAGATGTATATGAGTGGTGATGAGGAGTCGGAGTCTGAAGAAGCCAATGTGGATAAAGAGAGTAAGACCAAAGTAGGAGAACCAAATCAAGCATCTGCAGAAGTTCAGGAACTCCAGAGTAAAGTGTATCTATTAGAGGAGTTGTGAAAAACAGAGCGAGCGTTACGCGAAATGACTGAAGAATAGAATGAGCTGAAGGTGCAGGTAGAAAGGATAAAGACTGAAGGTGGTGGATCGTCTGAAGGAGCAATCAAGCTGAAAGGCAAGAACAAGAGAAAGAGGGATAATGGCAGCGATAATTCTAAAAATTCAAACCCGAAGAAGAAGCAAGTCTGTAGCAAGTGTGGCAAGACTCACTTGGGAGAGTGCATGATGTGGAAGAACGTGTGTTTTAATTGTAAACAGGAAGGACATATTTCCCTATATTGTCCTAAGCCGAATATGAGAAAGTGTTTTTCATATGGGAGAACAGGTCACAGATTCAACAAGTGTCCCAGCAAGAAGAAGACTGGTGAAGGGAGTGGTCAGTAGACAACTTAGATATAAGTGATAATTTCTTTAGGTAGAAGATTATGATATTAAAGCTTGTAGTCGAGAACGATGAGTGAACATATGTAAATATATATGTTTATATGAATGAAATCTTTATTTTCTATATGAATATAAGATTAAGATTAATTTGTGTGTTCTTAAAACTCATACTTATGATAAGTTCATGACTCATAATTATATGAAATGTTTTGAACCCCTCAGCGAATGGACACCAAAGGTTTGACTAGGATAAGTTCATATACTCATATAATTTTGACAAGTTCCTGAACTCCTAAGTGTGGTAAGTTTGACGAACTGGGTATAATTATGTGTGAAAATGGAGAATGACAACTTTTTGTGTAAAGTTATGTTGTTAATCCTAATATTTGATTAAAAAGGGATAGTTGTATATGTTAAGTACTAAATGTACTATGTGCTATTTGAATAAGTATACCATTATATGATAAATATGTGTTTAATTCTTATTGTGTTAAGAATTTGTGTAGAGAAAGAAAACTAATGTAAGATTTTTATTTAAATCAGATCATGCCGCCTAGATGACAGAATCGAAATCAAAGAAAAGAGCAATCGGTGAATAATGAAGGAGGCCAAGCTGACCCGATGCAAAACTTTGCAAATATGATAGCCGAAGCTATGGGGAATAGAGCTCTAGCAAGAAGAGTGACAAATCATTAAAGCGGTAGCCGAAGATGATAGATTGGCTAACTTCAAAGACTTTAAAGTGGTGGCACAGCCAGAATTCAATGGAACCACAGATCCGATTGAAGCCCAAACTTGGGTAAAGGAGATGGGGAAAGCATTCGTTATTTCAGGTGTAGGGGAAGAGCAGAAGACAACTTTTGCAACATATCTAATGAAGGGAGAAGCTAATTACTGGTGGGAGACTAATCAGGCGAGAACGGGTACAGCTGTGGTGACCTGAACAAGATTCAAGGAGTTATTCTTTGAAAACTACTTTTTGATGAGTATGAAAGCTCAGATGGAAGTTAAGTTCTTAGAACTGAAACAGGAGAACATGTCATTTTCGGAGTATGCTGCCAAATTCAGCGAATTAGCAAGGTTTGCACCTCATCAGGTGGACACAGAAGCAAGAAAGGCAAGAAGATTTGAGAATGGATTGAAGCCGGGTATATACAACAAGGTAGCTGTGTTGCAGATCAATACATTCACGGTTTTGTTGGAGAAAGCGTTTATTACTGAAGGACGGAGCAAAATTGCATCTCGATTTCACCAAGAGAAGAAGAAGACAAATGATGGAGGAAGAAGTGGTGGTAGTAACCCTAACAAGAGAAAGTGGAGAGAGAATACTCAATCGGGTAGCAAGACTGAAGGGAATAAGAAAGGGAGGGAGCTATGTACGACGTGTGGGAAGAACCATTCTGGAGTTTGTTTGAAGAAAAAGGGAGTCTGTTACAAATATGGTCAAGAGGGACATATGTCACCCAATTGTCCCAGTCCAAAGAAAATACAAGGTTGTTATGCGTGTGGATCGACAGATCATCTGGTTCGGAACTGTTCGAAGAAGAATGCGGAAAAGGAAAGTGTCAACAAGGGACCCGGTAGCCAAACCATAGCGATTTGAGGACCTGCTCAGCCAGGAAGACCAACAGCCCGTACATTAAACATGATGACGCAGGATGCAGTGGCTGCCCAGGAGGTGGTAGCAGGTAACAATTTCGTTTAGAATTTAAATTACGCGAGTGATATTTGGTTAGATATTGCTGTGAATTGTTTTCTTTTATGAATCCAAGTCACATGTTAGAATATAAGACACAAATTAATTTTGTGTTGATAATAATGAATTGATGATAAAACTTTAAAAGATTGTAGAGAATAAGAAAGCAGTGATTCCGAGGATGAAATCCTTTTAAGGAGGGGTGAATGTAATAACGCGGGATTTCGAATAATCCAAAATTTACGAATATTTTTTTTTTGTATTTAATATTGATTGTTAATATTGTATTGTGTATCTGTGATACGAGTCTCGAGAATTAGTCAATTTGTGTATTGACTGAGAAATTAGAGTAGAGTTGTGGTTAACAGCTTTAGAAACCCTAACCCTAATTTCTAAATAGGGATTTGATAGAAAATACAATTAAAATAATTATATTGATATGTATGTGTTTGTACTGTAAAGAATTATTGATCAATGATCAGATAAGGTTTAAAATTAATAAACCCTAATCTCAGGATTAGAAACCCTAACGCCTAGTTAGGAACCCTAATCGAAAGCTGGGAAACCATAATTTTTATTTTGGGAATCCTAAACCCTAATTAGAAAACTTTAATCCTAATTAGTAAGCCCTAATGTGATTAATAACATTTAATGTACTTAGGAAACACTAATTATATTTTAATTGTCTTAATTTCCTATTTTCAAAACCCTAAATTGAAAATCATGAAACAAAAGTTATAAAACCTAAGCATTAGAACCTTAGGGTTAAACCCTAAGGGTTTGGGCAATTGACAATCAAGTCATTAAAATTACAAGGACAATGACCAAAATACCCTTTTTACATTTTTAATGAGTTAACTTGTAAAATTGGCAAGACCTTTAGTTGGTGACTTAATAAGTTGACTTTGTGACTTCAAAAACTCCAGCAAATTAGTCCCACAACATCAGCCATATACAATGTATCTACTTATAAGAGATTAAGAGAGAGATAGTCACAAAATTTGCTTATTTTGCTATCTTGCTCTCAACAACTCTCTCTCTCTCTCTCTAAACCTCAGAAAATCATAAGTGTATTAGTCCCTAAAACACTTCATATATCATCAAGATCAGTTTAGTAGAGCCAAGATCTAAGCATATTGAAGAGAAGGTATAAACCCTAAGTTTCATTTTGATCTTGTATGCTTTGTAAAAATTCGTGTTTAAGTGTTTATATTTATGTTAAAAGATATTTTTAGATGATTTATGTTAATCCATCATGGATCCATAGCATCAAAGTGCCTTAAAATGATGATTTTTCAAAACTGTTCTTGAGCTTAAAATGTGGTTTGACAACCGAATGTCAGTGGCCACAGATCCTTGCTCGTTTATGATTTTTGTTATTTTAAAGTTGTAATCTATACTCTGTTATGTTGTCTTTGACCTGGATGTGAATTCACAGTCGTTTAATGTCTAGATGTCAAGTTATAATCGGTCAAAGTCGGTTGACCGACCATGACCGAGTGAAAATCTAGGTAACCTAGAAAGTATAAAACTGAGTCTGACAAAATCTTTAAGCTCCTTAATCTGTCAGTCGTGTTAGTGTTTTGATGATGTGTTGTATTCTAATTGTAGGTTGTAATGTGGAATCTAGATCCATGGCCTTAGAACTCTTAAACAATCAACAGATCGATCGTAGAACGTGGTCAAAGTAGGTCACTTGCACTGCTTTTGTATTTCTGGAATTTCCAAAAAAGGGTATGAACCATATTTCTGACAAAATTTGACCGTGCAGTAACTTGTGATTTTGTTGTTGTTTAATTGATCTGCTGTTGTAGTGTTGTTCCTTGTCATGTATACTACCAGTTTGAACCATAAAACCATCAAAATCGTGAACAGAATCAAGATTAAAATGACCTAGAAAGTACCTAGACGAACTTCTGGGTTTCTAGTAAAACCCAGAAGCCGTCTGACAAGGATTTTGAAGGCACATGTCATCTCGATATGTTGTCGTATGACCAAACTAGGTATTGTAACTTGTAGTGCTACATAAACACTTCAAGATCCGAGTCTTAGATTGAACAGAGCATCCAAGAACAGAAAATTAAAGCTGGTCAAACTTGGTATGTTGGTAACCTGTCTGTCAGTGTTCTTGAGGCTCAAGAACACCAACAATGACGGTTACTGTCGCTAAAGGGCTATAGCGAAGATTTTAAATATATTTAATTTCTGATTTTTTGGAAATTACTTAAAAATAGAAAATAAATTATAAAATTACAAAAATAGTTTTAAAAATTATTTTAAATTATGAAAAAATTATTTTTGACTATTTGGAAAATTTTTCATTAATATTTATAATTATTTGAATATTAATAATATTTAATTTATTTAATTAGTTTATTAAATAAATTAGAGAAAAATGATTTAAATTATATAAAAATCATTTTAAATAATAATAAAGTGTTTAAAAATATTTTGAGTTATAAAATATAACTTTTAATATTTTTATAGAATTTTCATTAATAATTTAATATTAATGATATTAGATTTATTTAATTATTAAATTAAATAAATAAGTTAAAATTATTTTATTGATTTAAAAATCATTTTAAATGAGAATAAAGTGTTAAAAAATATTTTGAATTATAAAATATAATTTTTAATATTTTGGAGAATTCTCATTCATAAATTAATATTAATGATATTAGGTTTATTTAATTATCATATTAAATAAATGATAGAAAAATGATTTTATTAATTTAAAAATCATTCAAAAATGAGAAAAATGATTTAAAAATATTTGAAGTTATAATTAATGACTTTTAGTATTTGGATGATAATTTCATTAATATTTAAATATTAATGGTGATGATTTAAAAATAATTTTAATTATTTTAAAAATCATTTAAGTAGAATATTGGTGATTTAAAATATTTTAAGTTGTTAAAAATAGTTTTAATATTTAACATGTATGTTATTAATATTTTATATTATTAAATATTAATGATGATAAGATTATTTTATTATTAAATCATTTAAAAATGATTTAAGTGTTTGAAAAATTATTATAAATTATAATAATTGTTTATAAATTATTAAAAGCTTCTGAAAAATATTATAAATTATATATAACTTATCTAAAATAATATTGAAGCTTAGAGACCAAGTTTAATTGACAATCAATATGTTAATCGTAATATAGGGTGACCAGAACACCGAGAATAGACTGGAGTCCAACTAGACTGAACTAGTTGGACTTGTTAAGTGTTTATATAGGTTATAAACACTAATGTGACTATGTGGTAATGTGTCTAGGAGAAGTATTGACCGTAAATTACAATGATACATGTTTTGAAATATTGTGCTAATTGTGAGACCAATATTATTGGTTATAGGTCTTTCAAACGCAAATAAATATATTGAGTGGTATTAATCAACGCGGAAGGCAAGTTTCCTTAACTCAACCTTGAGTTAATATTGTTCAATTATATTGGTGGTTAATTATTGTTAATTAGACTACGTCTAATAATTTATTGTTGATTATTCGCAGTTAGTGCATACTTATTAATTCAAATTAAATTATTGATTCTGAGAATATACTTGTAGAATAACTGTTATTGGATATTCATATCCGTAGAAGTTATTATTGATTTTAAATAGTACAATTAAATTCCGTCTATTGTTTAATCGTATTAAAAAATGTCTTAGCGAATTGTTTTGGCTAGACAAACATTTGTTAGAACTTGATAGGTTCGAGAAGAGAAGAGAAGAGAATTCAATTATTATTGATTGATCAATGCCAGTTGTTTCGACTAGATCAAAAAAGAAAACTTGATAGGTTAGAGAAGAGAAGAGAAGAGAAGTGATTAGATATTGAAATCATAGTATTTTGTTATTAAATCTAATTTTGATTCTGAGACTGAGAAGAACAACCTTTTATACAAATGGAACATTTTATTGGTCCTAAATTCGACCTTTGCGCGCGTGTAAGTATTATGCATAATATAGGGTACAAGGAGTTGGCCGGCTCTAAGTACTTGCAGAGGGGTATGATTTAATCTTTATGGTTATCTGATACACCTGCGTATATATCAAAGTAAAACTTTGATATATACCCGAGAAGAGAAGTTCAAGATCCAATGGATCACTCAGTATAAATTTGAAAAATATTCCACTTTGTTATTGCGTAGAATTGATTCTTGATTATTCATTAGAATATCGTAGAAACTTTGAAAGCGTTGTACTCTTTCATTATCAAATTGTTGTGTTGCATAGATTGTGAGAATACTTATTATTGAATAACAATTTGTTAAGCTATTTCAAAGTTCCCCGAACTTTGGTGTTATTCTATCAAAATAGATAGCCTATTGTTCTGATTCTTATACATTCTTTGTATATCTTAACTTGCGGGGAAAATTTGTTGCTCACCCTTGCTTAATAAAACTTTTCAGCTAGGGGCGAAGTTGCAGGAGGTGCTGTGAAGGACAAGGGCAAAGGCATTGTAATAAATTAGTTATGTATAACATTATTATTATGTAATGTTTGTGAAACCTTTTTGTAAATCTAAAGGGTAAGTTTGTAATGTTAAGGTTAGAGGACCTAGGACTTATGTATTAACAATATCTGTTAATGAGTTATGTATTACTTTTTATATATGAATGGGTAGTTAGATGTTATTATATTATGGATTGTGAACACCAAACTCATGGGTCAGGTCACCCGAATTTGGGGGCGTCACAATACCTTCATTTACTTGTGATGTTTCTCCAATGTATTGAAGGTATTTAGAAGTTTTCCCCCTTCCAATACCAATCATGTTTACTATATCCTCATTGTGTTGAGGCAGAGGGTTATCTTGAACATGTGGTTACTCTAGTGTTGTTACTATAATCTTACCAATGTCTATCATATCCTAGAACCTATGTTGAGAAATTTTCTTCTATTATGTCAAAAGCTTTAATATATTCTCGAGTGAGTCCCCTAAGGGTGTAAATGTTCTTCGACGTCTAACCTCTCCAGCTTTTTGGAATAGAGGATTTGAAGGTTGTATAGATGTTTGGATAGGGAAATAATTTTTCCTCTAAATGGGCAGATTTTGATTAACTCTTTGAGTTTGACCTTGGAGTATTAAGGATACATCTTCTTCCTTCTTCTTATGTATTCTCTGAGGTGTATTCCCATAATTTTTGGCCTAAATATGCTCAGCCACGGCTTCCAAAGAAGTGAGGTCTTTAATCTTTCCAGACTTAAATCCCATCTCATTCATTTCTCTATGTTTAATCATTTTGGAGAACGGTTTTGTTATGCCTGCTAGGACTCTTTCATATAATGGAGCTTCTTGTATATTATTGAATGTCATTACCATCTCAGTTTCTGTCATTGATGGAATGACTTGCGCTTCCAGACGACTCCATCTTTGGGCATAGTCACAGAAAGATTCACTGTTCTACTTTTTAACTTTGATAATTTGATATTCCCTCCGTTCCTAAAAGATTGTCATTTTAGAAGAAAAAATATGTTCAAATTTATTTGTCATTTACAACTTTCTAGGAGAATAAATTATTTACTTTCCTATATCACCCCTACTTCTCTCATTGTCCCAAGAAATTCTCTCCCTTGTGTTAATAGTTTTTAACTTCCCATAAAGGGGTAGTGATGGAATTTCAAAAAAAATTAATTGTTAAATGATAGTATTAAATGACTTTCTTAATCTATGTGCAAAAACCTTAAATGACAATCTTTTAGGAACGAAGGTAGTATCTGTCTGGAGCTATTTGTGGCTGGAAGCTGTATTTATTAAAAAGGCATGGGCTAGCTCTTCCCAGCTATGAATTTTGGAGTTGTCTAGTCGAGCATACCAGGCTCGAGCCTTCCAGTCAGACTTTTCTGAAATAACTGCATTCTCTGCATAGGATACGAGTTCTCCAATGAAAACTATTAAATGAGTTTAAGAATCTCCAAATCCGTCATATTTTTTAAAATCTAGAATTTGGAACTTGTCTGGATAACGGGCCCCCGAAAAGATGCAGATGTCTGAGTAGTTAACGCTCCCATATGCTCCAGTTCCTTTGATAGATCGGATGATTTCTTCCATTTGTTGGAATTTCCTTCTGATGTCACTAGTTTCTTGATCTTCCTTGAGATTGGTGATTTCAGGGGTTTTGGTGGTTTTCTCATTGGATTAAGGTTTGGGTATTTATGCTTCCTTTTTCTTATCAGTAACCTGGCTGCCACCTTATGCGGGAGGACTCTGGTTGAGTGGGTATTTTTTGACCCTAAGTAATTTTACTCGGCTCTTTCAGGAAGATAACTAGTTCTGCTATATGAATTATGAGTCCCACAAATTCTTCTTGAGACACGAAACCTGATAAATAGGTTTTATACCTACTTATTGGATATCAATTCATGAGAACTATGCTCATCTCAAGTACATTTTAGTATGTTTTTAGTTGCATTTTATTTTTATTTTGTATTACTTGTAATTAGAACTCCTTTGGTGTGAAAATGCAGTAAATGGCATAGCTCAACAGTGGCAGGTGTTATGAGAATAGCGAAGGCATGGCACGTGACATGAGTAGAGATACGAAACTGAGCAGTCATGGAAGAATAAGCAACAAGCAGTAGAACAATAGGAAACAATAGCAGAACACAAGTATGCAGGATTACGTAAAAATCGCTGTGAATTACAAGAATGAACAACAAAGTGGATTTTTGCTATACCGCGCCATCACCCTCTGAAGCTTAAAATGTATACATCGCTACCGCTATTGTTTTAGATTGGAACCTCGCGTACCGCCATGAAGTCATCGTCAAGTTGTTATCTGACTTAATTTTAAATTTGAAATTTGAAGTGTGGGTCTTATCTAAACAATTATGGTTGGTACCAGACATGATTATTATTGGTTTTTATCAGTTTTAGAAAAGGGAACTAGGGTTCTAAGCTTTAAACAAATTTATAAAGAGGATTAGAGCATAGACTTAAGATTTTTTACATCTTCTTTAGAATTCAGTCATTGAATAATAAATCATTTCATTTTGCTTGAAATTATTGGAGATTTGAACAATGCTTTGGAACATAAAATACAATTGGGTTTGATCAATTCTATCTTCTCTTTCATTTGCCTTAATTATTTTCCATGTTTTGCTATAATCCCATAATGGCTTTCGGTTCAGAAATGAACTAAATTCCATTATGGGATTCTAATGGATTTTGATATGTAGTCTAAAATTAATGGCCTGATTGCTTGATTGTTTGTGTATCATTGGAATTTCTGTTATGATTGATTGGATTGCATGAATGTTTGATCACCATTCATTTTATGTACTTGTATGGAATTAAAAAATAACATGTGAGTATGGTTGTAATCATGATAACATGCGTGTATGAGGCTGAAATGTTTAGCTTTATATTTCGTGAATCAGATAGAAATATATTGTTTCACCATGTGTAGTAACATAAGAGCTTGTGCTTGAATTCAATATTGCTGCAATTTCACATAGAAATATAGTGATTTTGGTCTTATTGATGATTACATGATTTCTATTACATGTGGAGGTTATGTAAGCAGGTCATAATGCATTAAAAAATTGTTATGTCTACTTTCGTGCTCTTGGCTAATTTTCCATGATACATGTATAATTTTGCATGATGGTAATATTTAGACGAAATATGAAATAAAGTTAGAATCCCATTAATTCCAAATTTGATTTACTATTCTATTATTATTATTTTATTCATTATTTGAGTTAGATTAACTTAAAATTGTAAGCTTTTGTTTAAGCAAATTAAAAAATAGTGATACAATTGATGCATAATAATTTAATTTTGAAACCTTTCTCCGTGGATCGATATTGTTCTTACTATGTAATACTTGTTGACCCATGTATGCTTGCATGAGTTAGAGTCCTTTTATTAAATCTAAAAAGGAGGCTACAAAACCTGACCCTTGTTGGGTACTTTCCTCCATATTAGAAGATAGACTTTGTCCCTTTTTAGATTTGGATTTGGTAATGGGACCAATCTTGCCTACAATAAAAGTAGGTAGTTTAATCTTGATAAACTTGAACAGTATGCATGCTCATACAATGTGTTAGTTTTTAGGGTTTTTTTTTAATGTTTTACTACAAAACAAATGTCAATTATTTTGGTGACATGATAACATGACAGAATTTGATATATGTACAATAATGGAATTGATAAGGAATTGAAATAATATTTACATTTAATTGATATTTACATGAAATTGAACTTTATATTGAATTGAAAGGGAAAGGTGTTTGGTTCTTACCCTTTATGTTTTTCGTGCGGTTTAATTTATCTTGTTTTAAAGTGAGAGATTTAGGAAGAGACCGACATATAATGTCGATGATTTGAAAAGTTTGATTTTAATTTGATTGGGCCGAATTAGACAAAGTCGCTAGTTGGTATAAATTAAATGGTTGTACCAACTCAACCGAATTTTAAAAGGTTTAATAATATGGCCCAATATGTGACTCCATTTAATTAGTCTTGGAAACCGAAATTCATAGAGTTCGGGGGATTGCTTAAGTGAGGGGAAGGTGTGAAGTGAAACATGATTACCGTGTCTTTTCAATTCCCTAAGCTTGTGAAGTGTCTGTCTGTTTGTGTGTGTGTGCGTGTGATGAAGATAATGTGATTAAAGTGCTGTATTTGAAAGTAGTGCTATGCCACTTTTGCACCTATATACAAAGGGTTTGACTTATTGAAAATTCAATTTTAAGCAAAGAATATAAAAGTGATATTTTAAAAATAGATTTTCAAACCCTTATGCTCTAATAGTTCAAGACTTTAATACTTCTATTTTATTCTGTATTCGGCTTGATTTGATTTTATTCAAGATGAGAAGCATCATATATATATATATATATATATATATATATATAAGTGTCAGACTTCTTATGGGCATGAAATCCATCAAAGTAAGCTTGAACACCACATACATGATTTTAATTATTTTGGGCCTTTACCCGTATAATAGTGTTAAGGCGCTAGATTTACAACTACAAAAATTGACAAGCTAGCTGTACAACTGAAAAGTGTCCATCGTGGGAACCAGAGCTAGATCCATTGATTGAATATTAGATCCTATAGCTCCTAGGCTCACATAATATCACATAAATTGTTTAAACCATGAATATAATATAATAAAACACATATTTACTTCTAGACGTCGCAAAACAAAGGATTTATTAGTCAAATCTTTGAATGCGCGTACCCAAAGCTTCCAGCATCCTCTAGATATAGATCTAGGGCGACGTGGTTGCTAAATACTTGCAAGAACTAGAAAAAAAACTATATCAGTACTGATCTTAGCCATTCTAGCTTCCGGGTTCAAGTTTCACAACTTTTGAACCGGTTAAAAGCTAGATCTGGCTATATCAGTACAGATATAGTCAATAAAGCTCAAATATTTACTATTTACAAGAAATGGACAGTTAAAACTTTAGATCTGATGAATATAAGTTACAAATTATATATATAACACTTATATATATATATATATATAAAGAAGTTTTACCGAAATTTGAGTAAGATGTTTAGCTCTCTTAGCCTCTTTTTCTCTAACCTGGGCCCTCTCCTTCTCCATTTCTCTCTCATTCTCCCTATAAATGAGCTGGGGGTAGGGGTATTTATAGACTTGATCTACCATGGGTCTACCTTCGGCTTGGCCTGGTAGGCCCAGCCTGGTTGGTCCTACTATCTCGAAGTACGTGCATTTCGACCAACACGCAGTTTGATTGAACCTTCATAACTTGCAATTTGGGAATCTGATGGAGGTATGCCATACCTTTCTGGAAAGCTCTTTCCGAGAGATACGTAATGACATGAGGCTTGACCTTTTCCAAATCTTAGAAGATGGGTTCATGAACAGCTATTCAAATCTTCGCAGTCAGAAATTTGTGCTATTTTGTACAGTTTTCACTTGGGGTTGCTGTGATTATTCTGCATCACATTATTTGCAGTAGTTTGATCCGAATTGATGTTGAGTTGGCAAAATTTCCCTTTTTCCCTTTCAATCTATTTTTCGGGCTTGACGTGTTGCAGCTGTCTTTCGTTGGGGTTATCTTCGGGGTTTGACTGCTATTGACTTTTGTCTGTTCTCAAGGTTGTCTCTGTGGTTGATTTGATCAAAGGAAGGAATCAAACCAGGTGGATTCTAGTTGAACGTGAAAAGGAATTGGAGGTGAAATCGTACCTGAGGAAGCTAGTTTCTACAAGGGTATGAATCTGATCTTCATCTTTTTTCATCTAATTAATAATTAGTCATAAAGAATGATCCGGGTATATCATTTGTAAAATTTTTTAAGTCTGATTTTTCATGCTTTCGCACTATGTATGTAATTTGTTACATGTTCTTAGATATTACAAACCTTACAGTGGTAGCAGAGCTAAACCTTTATGCGAGTTATTAATTGTTAAGATTCGATATGTATGTTGATATGTGTTTAGAATAATTTTTTATTATTGACAGTGGTATCATGTTTTTGGAGAAAAACTACATAATTCACGAACTGGGTAAATTGATTCTATAGACTGGCGCCATATCGCTAGATTACAGTGTAATCTGGGCGTAGTAGCACCGGTCCGGGTTTTAAAATGGAGAACCGGCGCTGATCATAGTGTAATAGAGGCGCCAGCGCTGGTTCGGGATTTTTGAAAAATTGGTGACCCGGCGTGGCAGTGCCTGAAACTAGTTCATTAGAGGCGTAGCAGCGCCGACACTCATAATATTAAATAAATGTTAATTTTTATTAGTTTGATTACTAATTAAAATAAAAAGTTTATTTTAAATTAAAAATTGGATTCAATGTTGTTCTAGTAATTCTAAATTTAAATAAAGTAGTTTATTTTTATTTGGAATTGTATTAAAATAAAGGTGTTTACTTTAATTAGAATTTAATTTCATACTAACTAATTAGAGTTAGAATTTGATTCCATGATAACTAATTGGAGTTGAAATTGAATTTTAAGTTTCCTAAAAAATAAAGGAGTTTATTTGTGAATAGAAAAAAGAATTTCATGTTTCCTTAAATAAAGGAGTTTATTTAGATATGAAATATGATTTCATATTAATAAAAAATAAAGGAGTTTATTTTGATAAGGAATTGGATTCCACATATGTTGTTTTTCCAAAAACATTTTTTTTATAAATTAGAATGAAAGAGTTTATTTTTATTTAAATTTCGATTAAAATAAATGAGTTTATTTTAATTCATAATTTGATTTTATTGTGACAACCCGAGAATTTAGAAAATTTTTAAAATCATAATTGATTGATTTAAGGTTCAATATTAGAATCTAGACAAAAAATGAGTGTATGAATTTAACATTTTTGGGAAGGAATTTTGAGGATTTCAAAGTTTTGTAAAGGATTTTGGTGAATTATTCAGGATTAAGTGTATATGTGTATATGTTCTGTATTATATGTGTACAGTATGTGGTTAAGGGTTAAGGGTTGACCAGATAGCCTATATCAGTGGCAAACCTTAAGTATATATATTAAGAACGTCATCATTCAGTTAGAAAACCCTAGCAATGGATAAGAAACCCTAGAAACCAGATCTGAAAACCCTAATTCCAGTTTTAGGAATTTGAAACCCTAATTTGGGGATTTAAATACAAGGTATAAGGTTTTTGTGTATTAATCACAAATCTAATTAGGGGTAAGCCTATTTGATTAATCAAAAATTCTATTAATTAGAAAAACCTAATTTTAATGTTGGAAATCCTAATTCTTGGGTTATACCCATTTTGGGGAAACCCCAATTATTATTCAAAATTTTTAATTAGGAAATATTAATCCTAATTAGCAAGCTTGAATTATGATTAAGAAATATTAATATAATTAGAGAATCCTAATTATAATATTAATTTTCTATTTTAAAAATCAAAATTTCAAAAATCTAAGGGTTAAACCCTAAACCCTAAGGGTTAAAACTTAAACCCTAAGAGTTAGTGCGACGCCCCCAAATCCGGGTATCTTCCAACCCGACATATGGTGCTACACGGTACTACCATTCACACATACATTCAATTGAAAAGCCTCAAAAGAACGAATATGTCTTCTATATATTCAAAACAATATTTACATTTTCCAGGTTATTTATAACCCTTATGCTTGTTCTTGTCATAATATTAAATATATTACAATCATTCACCCTACACTATTACATAAGTATTCTACGGGTTCATTTTTGCCTTGCCCTTATCCTTGTCGGAGCCTTTGGGCCATTCAATCTTAGCCGTGTTCATATGGTTCAGGCAAGAGTGAGCATGACTAGCTCAACAACATACTTGAAACATAGGAATCATATATCTTCAATCACTGAACAATAGTTACGAAGTACTATCGATAATTCAAAATACCACTTCTCTTTTCATTCAAAACGTTTTACAACAAAAATATTTAGTAAAACATCAATTCCGGTTCAAGACCTTGAGCATTTCATAAGTTCTTTGAAAAGGACTGTTAGTTCCTAGTAGGCACAATATAGATCTATAATGGGGGGGGGGGGGTTGAATATATCCTTTTTCTTTCAAATACTTTTCTAATTTATTTTGTATTGCTAATGAATTAGCATATGACAAACATAATAATCTTTTCAATCACAACAAAATGAGTAAAAGATCCCCTTCATTGATATATCCATAATCAGACATACATTGTTCGTAGAGTTATTCAGTAGTAAGCAATTAAAACATACATAGCAGTTATAGCAGTTAATGTACATAATGTAAATGACATAAACTAAAAGACACAAGGGGTTTTAAGTGGTTCAGAGACTCAAGCTCCTAATCCACTCTTCTCGCTTTCAACTAGCGAGATTTCCACTAAGGAAAGGCAAGACCGAATCACTAAGATTACTTCAAGGCCAAGAACCTTGGGACTTGGTTCACTAAGAACTCTTCAAGGCCGTGACCTTGGAACTTCTCTAGTTCCCTAGGAACTCTTCAAGCCTAGCAGGCTTGGAACTTCATTTAGTCCCTTTGGACAAGGACCCCTCAGGCCCTGGTTTCTTGTTGTTGTTGATGTTGTTGTTGTTGGTGGTGCTGAGCTGCTAAGATGTATTTATTCTTGAACATCTTATTTACTTAGTAGCTTGGTGTGGTCCTCTTTGCATTCTGCTTTGAGTCTGGACCACATCTTCTCTGGTGCAGCTGATCTTTACTTCTTTCTACTCATCTTCATCTGATGTCAGATGTGCACCATCACCATCTGGATTTTCTAAGTCTCTGAGCTTTTGGTAGACTTCGTCTGCCACATAGCAAACCCTGAACCCTTCTTGAATGTTTTGCAGACATGATTCTTCTTCGGTTCTTTTTTAGATTTTAGTTCATGGTTATTTGTAGAGTGGCTCCCTTGATCTTCTTTGTATTCTTCCACTTTTCTGAATTCTATCTTCTTAGCCTTCTCGGCTCTCAGCTTGGCTGCCATCTTCAATGGCATTCTCATCTTTGTTGAGTGAAGCTCTAGTCTGTTTAAGTCCTTCTTCATGGCTGCTTCACTTCCACCTATATAGTCTCACTGTCATTGAGACTTGTTCTCTTAATCTCTGGTGGAACTCGTAGAGTCAACAATATCATTCCAGCAACTCAACGATTCTTCAACTTAGCAATCATCAGCAACTCTTGATCTTTGAAGCTCTGTTGATTTATACTCCTTCCCAGTCTTCCCGTTGGAATGTAGCCATTAACAACTATTTGAATTGCTTCGCAGATCTCGAGTTATTTGGTGTAGACTACAAATGTGACATGACATCCCTTTTTTTTGACTTTTTGACACTGCAGTCTACTATTTCACCTACCCCATCATAGATGTCACTTTGATGTCTCGGGCAGGTCGATGCCTTTATTTCCTCCTTTCGATTCCTAGATCAGAGGTTTTCCTTTTGCATCGATGCTCTCAGATAAGCTCTTATTCGAGTACCAATCCTTTAGATTGAAGCATTGCCAATGCTTCAATCTTCGGCTGTTTGAACTCTACGATTCTGATGCATATCTTTCTTGACCAGATCGTAGTGTCTTATTGACTTGCTTTTTGATGTGTAGAATTAACACTACGATCTTGAAGAGTGTGTTTATTAGATCTCCAATGTGGAACACCTCTTCCTTCTTTTGTACAGTGCTTCAATACTTCTGTTTGCCTCGACTGCTCTCAGATACTGATGGCTTGATTGTTTGTTATGTCCCCTTCTGAATAGCAAGACACCTTAGATTTGTGCATGCCCAAATCACTTACTCCTTGTGATCTCCCGTTCACTTATCATTAATGGACTGACCCATGCTTAATCACTTTAGCCTTGTTTTTCAGGAGCTGACCAGTATCTCTGTGTACACTCCATCAGTTCTTTCTTTATTTGGCAAACACTACGATCCTGGTTACTTCCAAGATCGTTGACACTTACCATTTGACAACTACTGCAACTACTGACTTTCCTTAGTCAGCTACTGAAGTCTTCTTATGATTATCTTGTGGAAGACTTCATCTCGAATGGCTTCACAACTCAATCTGGATGCTGATTGGGTTGATGCTTAGATCTTCTGTTAGCTTGCATGTCATTTGTTGAGTGCTCTCTGGTTTCCTTCAGGTAGGATGTATCTTTGCAGTATCAACCAAAGGTTTCATTCCTTTGGATATTCTGGGAGTGCTCAATTGTTGAGAATCGTATTTGCTCTATGATTTTGACTTGGCATTGTGAGCACATCTGTTGAGGTGTTAGTTCTGCACTCTACGATTCAGCTTCGGCTATGCATACACTACGACTTAGAGATCAAATCTTGACATTCTATGATTTCTGACTTTCTGTTCGTTGTCTTCATCTGATCTTGCTCGACTACGATCTATGCCTCTGATATGATCAGTAGAATCTATGACTCTGAGTGTAGTCTACGATTCTTGACTTGGCTTCGACATCAGTAGACTCTACGACTCAGAGTGTAGTCTACGATTCTTGTCTTGGCTTCGGCATCAGTAGACTCTGCAACTCAGAGTGTAGTCTACGATGCTTGACTTGGCTTTGGAAAATGCTCGGTCGGCTCTTAGGCAGGCTGTCTCTACGATTCTAAACATGACTTCCTCAGCAGACTATGGCTCCGAGGAAATGCTCCTCGACAAACTACGATCCTTCCTCATTTCTCCTGGCTGTCTACGAACTCCGAGATCTACTATCTTGCAGACTACGATTCTGCCTTAATAGCTCTTGAGTTATCATTGACTCTCCTAGCAGACTACAATTTCTGGTGTAGTGCTCGATGATCAGACAAGCCTATCTATTACATCATAAGATCAACCTAACATGTTTAATCTTTCTATCTTTATAGTCCTTGTACATCTGTTTCTATTATCTATCAAAAGACTTTACAGCTTTTCTTAATGCAAACATACTTGCATATTCATTCACATATATATATATATATATATTTATATATATATATATATATATATATATCATAATCAAATCATATGTAAATAGGAATATCATTCATATGTTTATTCCTAACAAGGACATCTCGGAACTAAGTCCGTAAGTCAGACATTTCTTATGAGCACGTCTAGGTGATCAACCTATAGTACTCTATGTTTACGTTTAAGCTGTGGCAACGTCACGTGCCTGTCGTTTGACGACAAAACATTTTTAGTATACTCAGTCTTCATTTGAAAACAACACCAATATAACTTGGAAACCATTGACCATACTTGATAGAAACATAATATAAGTCTAGCCGAAAGAGTTGGCTTTGACTTCATCATACAATACTTCATGTTTAAGAATACATGAAATTACAAAGCTTGTCCAAATTGATCTGGAACAAGGGTTAAAATACTTGCCTTTAGCATCTGCTACTGTTTATAACACGTCCTCGTTTAAGTCTTTAAGTCTCTACAATACATGATCACATAACGTACCACATTAGGTCATATATAATCAAGTATGTATACTACTATATCTTACCCTTCTTCTATATCTAATTATGGTTCATATTTGTTATTACTGATTCCGGCTTTCTGATATAGTTTACATTGCCATTACATTTATGTTTGATTGCTTATCTTTATCCTTTAGGCAACATTATTAAGGTTTAACAATACCTTACAATGCTTCATTAAGTTCTTTAATTCATTACCAATGAGTTACCATTCATTTCATACTTGCAAACTTTCTTCTCTGCCCAAACCTTAGGGTTGGTGCCGCGACTCCACCCTTCCTTCTCTCTATGTATGTCAAGCAAGGCCACTCTCTGCAGATGGCTAAAGACAGACTGGCACATTGCACAAGCAAGTCTATGCATTACATGTCGTAACCGCAGATGTGAAACTCCGAAGAGGTTAAGATGAACTTGTCGGCCGCTTATAGCGCCATCATTTGGCCTTGGGTTGGCGCCGCGGTGCCAACTCTGTGCCTCAGATAACTTTGACAGATTCAACTTTGCGAATTTCCTGGACTTGTAACTTCTTCGTTATAAGTCCGAATTGGCTCGTTTAAGAGCCTACGATTCATAAATTATATACTCTACGCGTTTATGAAAGAAATTTATCTATTTGACTCCGTTTGCTAAAATTTCACCTATTAGTTCATTTTTAACGATAATGATAAACGTTCGTGAATGTTCAACACTCGTTTCTTCGTTCTAAGTCGAAATCCGGTCATTTTCAAGTCCGCAAATCTATAATGCCAAATATGACTTGCCTCCATCGAAAACCAACATTTCTGAGTTCAAACACAAAATACGACTTCCATTCTGAGAATTTCACGAATTCGACGATTTACGTCCAATCATGTGAATTCCGGTGAAACTTCATTACTAATGATTTGATCATCGTTCTAAATGGATTCTAAACATCAAATAAACATTTCAAACTACTTATTTCATCAACATATTTTCAAATTAGGTTTTGACTTATTCTTCATAAGTTCATAACTTAATAACTTATAAACTACAAATTTTCATTCCTTATGACTTATTATAGAATTAAGTCCTTTAACAAACATTCTTACATCTTATCAAACATACTGACTTATTTTATGTAAACATATGACAAGTTCATATAAGTTCATCATAATGTCATAACTTATTTAGGTTTGAATTACTTATTCGGCTTAAGTTCATTGCTTATCCAATTCTTAAGTGTTCTTAGCAAACATGTTCATTTCATTACACTTCTCTTACCATCCTACAATGGTAGAGATGGAAGAATATAGAATCATAAGATCATTTACCTTTGATGACTAACTTCTTCTTCTTGGAAATCTAGCAAAGGAAGTTTTGGCTTATAGGTGCGTATTCTTTCTAACACTTAAGTTGTTTAATAAGAGAAGTTGTTGGTTGAAAATAACAAGTAACAAATGAAAATCTTAGCCTTCTATTTATAGGAAAGCCAAAGTGAGGGCATAAGAGTCATTAGGACATCCCACCTCCTTTAATCACCTCCTTACTATTCATTACTTGCTAAGCACAACACTTATCTCTTACTTGATCATTACTTAAAGTACTTAGCTATCACACAAAGGTCTTGCCCACCAAGACAACCCATATTAACCTTGGTTGCTCCATGGATCATGTCTAACCAATTGAATCATTACATTGGGCTTAAATTAATTAACTTAGCTTATTCATTGTTGGCTTGCATTACTTTAGTTTGGGCTTTTGATTATCAAACACTTGGCTTGAACATTCCATTCCTATTGGACTTACCAATATGTTAACAATCCTACAAGTCTCACTTAATTGACTAAAAGCCTTATTGCATATACTATACGTATAATTCTAGTATTCTAGCTCGTATATTAATTCGTAATATATGTTATTTCATTCTCCATACATACTCGTATAATAAATTATATTATACTTGTATTCAATACCTCATACAATACTTACGCATCATACAATCAATATAATCTCTTCTTAACGCTCAATATTCCTAACGTTCTCTAATTAAGTCCGCATACGAAATATTGTATTTTCCATACTTAGATTTTTATTACATAATCCTTCTCACCTTGATATTATAACGTTATGGATTTCTTGGAAGTTCAAAAATAATTCCCGAGCGGAAATCAATGAATAGTGTTTTTTGAAAAATTTCTCGGAAAACTTTTATTTTCATTTTAGAAATTCAAACACTTTAATTCTCCCACGTAGTTAAAATACTATGACTTTCTGACTTTTCTAGGTTATAGAACGACATTCATCTTACTAACACATATTAATAATAAATAATATTATTTTATTCATTATTAAAAGTATTTACAAAATGTTCGATTTTATGGGGTGTTACACTCTCTCCCCCTTATTAGGATTCTGTCCCCAGAATCTAGCTATATAAAAAAAATTACACAAACAATTGAGGGTAATTCTTTTTCATCTTTTCTTCAAATTCTCACGTTGCTTCTTCTGCATCATGGTTCTTCCATAACACCTTTACCGAAGGTATAACTTTGTTTCGTAGAACTTGTTCTTTTCTATCGATGATTTGAATCGACATCTCTTCATACGTTAAGTACTTCTCGATATGAATAGGCTCATACTCTATTATGTGCTTATAATCTGGCTTATAAGGACGCAATACCAAAACATGAAACACATTATGAATTCGTTCTAGGTCTGGAGGTTATGCTACCATATAAGCTACCTCACCTACCCATTTTAATACTTCGAAAGGTCCTATAAACCTCGGACTTAACTTTCCCTTCTTTCCAAAGCGTATTTTTCCTTTCCAAGGAGACACCTTTAGAAAAACGTAAGAGCCTACTTCAAATTCTCTATTTTCTCGATGCGAATTAGTAAATTTCTTCTGCTATCTTGAGCTGCTACTAGATGCATCTGTATCCGTTTAACAATGTCCGCTGTTTGTTGCACCAATTCAGGTCCTAGCATTCGACGTTCTCCCACTTCATCCCAATACAATGGTGTTCTGCACTTTAATCCATACAAAGCTTCGTAGGGTGGCATACCTATGCTTGCATGACAACTATTGTTATACGCAAAACTCTACTAATGGTAGATGATCATCCCAACTACCCTTGAAATCCATGATGCAAGATCTTAACATATCTTTTAACGTCTGAATTGTCCTCTCGCTTTGCCCATCAATTTGTGGATGATATGCCGTACTTAGCTTCAACTGCGTTCCCAACTGCTCTTGTAGACTCTTCCAAAAGTTTGATGTCAATCGTGGATCATGATCTGACACAATCGATACTGGTACTCCACGTCTGGAAATTATTTCCTTAATATAAAGTCTAGCTAATTGGTCTAAGTTGTACTTGACCCTAATTGGAAAAAAGTGAGCCGACTTCGTCAATAGGTCCATTATTACCCAAATCACATCATACCCCTTCTAAGTAGTCAGAAGTCCTACCAAAAAATCAGTCGTGATATTCTCCCACTTCCACTCCGGAATTTCCAATGACTGTAGCCAGCCACTTGGTCGTTGATGTTCGGCCTTAACTCTCTGACAAATCAAGAACCTACTCACATACATACTCAGCGATTTCTCTCTTCATGTTTGGCCACCAGAAACTCTTTCGAAGATCTTGATACATCTTAGTGCTACCAGGATGAATCGAAAACCTCGAACTATAAGCCTCTTGTAGAACCTGCTCCTTTAATCCCGTCTCATTCGGAACCCAAATTCTTCCTTCAAATCTCAATAACCCTCGTTATCAAAGGCATTACTTAGTCTCTTTTCATCAAGTTAACCGCTATTTTACTCGGTCACACTCATCAATTTTGAGCTGCACCTCCTTAACTCTCTCTACGATAGTTGATTGCATCTCCATCCCAAAAAGTATCTGCCTCGATTCACTTGGCAACTTCACTTCTATCTCCATTCTAGCCATCTCTGTTATTAACTCATTTTGAGCTGTTAACAAAGGCGTCGGTGACTACATTGGCTTTTCCAGGGTGATACAGGATTTCACAGTAGTAATCCTTTATCAACTCTAGCCATCTCCTTTGCCTCATATTCAACTCCTTCTATGTGAAGATATATTTTAGACTCCTATGGTACGTATATATCTCACATTTTTCCCCATAAAGATAATGTCGTCATATCTTTAATGCAAAAACTACTGCAGCCAGTTCCAGATCATGAGTAGGGTAAACTTTCACATAATCCTTCAACTGCCTTGATGCATACACAATGACCTTACCATGCAATATGAGCATGCAACCAAGTCCTCTTTGCGAAGCATCGCTATAAACTACAAAATTTCCTGTGTCAATGGGCAATGACAAAATAGCGCTTCACTCAATCTATTCTTCAGTTCTTGAAAACTGTCCTCGCATTTATCAGTCCAAGCGTACTTCACCATCTTCCTTGTCAAGTTAGTCAACAGAGTAGCTATCTTTGAAAAATCCTGGATGAATCTCCGATAGTAACTCCGCTAACCCTAAGAAACTCCAAGACCTTAGTTGGTGTTTTCGGTTGCTCCCAATTCATCGGTGCTTCCACCTTCGCTGGATCTACTAAAAGCCCTTCTTTATCAATGACATGACCTAAAAATTGTACCTTCTCCAACCAAAATTCACACTTAGTGAACTTCACATACAACTTCTCGTTCCTTAGTATCTCCAACACTAATCTTAGGTGTTCAGCATGATCTTCTAGTGTCTTAGAATAGACTAGAATATCATCGATAAACACCATGTTAACTTGTCCAAATATTGCTTGAACACTTTGTTCATTATATCCATAAATGCAACTGGTGCATTAGTTAACCCAAATGACATCACTAGAAACTCGTAATGACCATAACGAGTCCTGAATGTTGTCTTTGGTACATCCTCCTTCCTAACCTTCATCTGATGATATCCCGTCCTTAAATCTATTTAGAAAAATACTTAGCCCCTTTCAACTGATCAAAGGGATCATCGATCCTGGGCAATGGGTATTTATTCTTTATCGTCAACTTGTTCAACTCTCTATAGTTGATACAAAGTCTTAACGATCCGTCCTTCTTCTTGACAAACAATACCAGTGCTCCCCAAGGCGAAACACTTGGTTGAATGTACTTTCAGTCCAACAGTTCTTGTAACTGCACCATCAACTCTTTCATCTCCACTGGTGCCATACGATAAGGTGCCTTGGAAACTGGTGTCCATCCTGGCACGATATCTATTACAAACTCGGTTTCCCTATCTGACATAAGACCCAATAATTCACTTGGAAATACATCAGTGAAATCATTAACTATAGTTATTAGTTCCATGGTTGCTACCACTCTCTGGGTATCAACAACATGACACAGATAACCTACACACCCTTTCCTCAATAATTTCCTAGTTTATGTCATGGTTAGACAACATGAACGTCCCGTAAATCTATTCTCGTAAAATACTACCTGAGGTTGTCCTAACATTTTAATGTTCACACATTTCTTTTGACAATATATAATTGCCCCATGGTTAACTAACCAATCCATTTTGAGAATTACATCAAATTCTCCTAACTTTATTAGTTTTTAATCTCCCAATAATTTACAACCCCGTATGTCTACGCAACAACTCCTATGAACATCTTCAATAGTGATTATTTCTTCGTTTACTACCTTAATATTTAAAGGTATAGGAAACTTTTCAGGAAGTAATCCTAATCGTCTAGCAAAATCAGGTGCTATAAACGAACAAGTAGCACCCGAGTCAAACAACACGTAAGCATTGATGTCGTTGATCGGAATAATACCTGCGACGACATCCCCTGATGCAACTGCATCTTGGACTATTGTCGACGTCGGGATTTTTGAGTGTCCCTTTTCATTATTTGTTCTTTGGTGTTCTCATGTTAATGTGAGATTTGTTTGAAAAAACAAGTGAAAAAGGTCCGACATGTATAATGTCAACGATTTGACTTTAAGAGTCACCAGCCGCAGTTGTACCTGTGGCTGGTCGTGATGTATCCAAGCCTCGCGGGTCCCGTTATCTCGTAGTACGTGCACTCATGCACTGTAATGTCTGTTCGAACTTGCAGAACTTCAATCCGAGCATCTGAACGAGGTATATCTGACCTTCTTCGGACCTCTTGTGTCGAGAGTTACGTAATGACATTGATTAGAGGTTGTACGAAGTCAGGAAGAGGGGTCTATACCCATGGTCATCAAGCTTCAAATTCTATCAAAAGTACTGTCACACGTAATAGTCACTCGGGATTGTCAATCCTCGGTTCTTGTGGGACATTATTGGATGTATGTATGTATGAAGTGTTGAGACGACGTGCCATTGTCGAAGGAACAAGATGACATTTGACTCCTCGCCAGGGTTATCGCCGGTTTGAGTTGAAAGTAGATGTTGCTCAGGGTTATAGCTGAGATTGGACTACTTGTTGGTATGCCGCGATATCATCTTATTGAGATGGTAAGATTACGTGGTGACTCCTCACCGGGGTTATCGCCGGTTTAAGCGGAAAGTAGGCGTTGCTCAGGGTTACATCTAAGATTGGACTGCTGCTTGTTTGTATGTTTCACTGTCATCTGTGGGTGTTCTTGTCTGCCCATTGTTAACCCCGGGTCTGAGGTGTGTGTGCCTCGACAGGATGTCTATGGTTGAAGCTGATTGCATATGTTTGAAACAAGCATTTTCGGGGTTATCGCTGGAACTGCAATGGCATCTCTTGGGGCTATCACCAAGGATGGGGTTGCTACTCCCAGTGTTGTCTCTAGGACTGGAACCGAGCATCGCGGTTTTATCGCTGAGATAGAACTGTCCTCTCCAGTGTTGTTGCCGGTCTTTTGATCTGCAAACCTTGGGGTTATTTCCGAGATTGGAAATGACATTCCCGGTATATGTTCTGATTTTGAGATAATGTTCCCGGTTTGTGTTCTGGGTTGGAGCTGAACTTCCGGTAGTATCCAGAATGGATGTAAGCTATCTTTCAGGGTTATCTCTAAAAGACGAATCTACCCTCCTGCAATGTTAGTAATAGGAGTGCAGAAAAATTCTAGTGTCTACAGATGCCCCTCTTTATCATATTCATGCAATGCAAGGCATGGATAGGATAAAGAATACTAGACACTTGAAATGAAAGTAAGATAAACATGATGCTATATGTAGCAACATGATGCAAACGCATGTAGAATGCAAGAATGATTGTCAGGTAATCCTGTTGGGATGACAATCAGTGATGGCTTGGACATGCGATCCAAGGTTTTGAATCGTAGACACTGGCTTATATTCCATAGAGGTACCTCTTATGTGTAAGAGATCTGTGGGGATAAAGCTTTGTCTGTTTGAAGATGTGTATAACATATTCCTTCATTTTGTCGGAGTTACTGCCAACAGTTTGTTGTTATCAGGGTTGCCTGATCTTCGCTGATGTGTGTATCAACGGATAAATCCCTGCTGGGTGTATTATCAAGGTTGCTTGACCTTCATTTATGTATGTGTCAATGGTAGCATTGCGTTGTAAGCCCCTGTTGGGGAAGGTTGCTTCGATGGGTTTACTTGCCATCGGCTGACATGACGTCAAGGCTGCTTGACCTTCATTGATGTGTGTATCAATGGTTGCATTGCGTTGTAACCCTCGCCGAGGACACGTAGAAGTTTGAAGGATGTGCGTTGTGACCCCCGCCAGGGATACGTAGATGTTGATAACTTCGGCGTTGTAACCCCCGCCGGGAAGGTTAAGGGCTGTGACCCTGCAAATGACGGCATCAGACCTTTGTAGGGTATTGCCGAGCATGATTTGTGAAAGCTGAGCTCATTGGTATAGTATACCCTGCATTCAGGCGAATACCTTTGAGACGATGGGAGTTTAACTCTGACCGACGAGAAACCAGGATTTTAGGCTATTTCGCTCAATCGCGTAGCATTTTTATTCCTAATTTGGCCTTTTCATCTTGTGAGACCTCCTTTGCAATTCTAACTGGAGCGAGTCGGAGGTGTAGGGCCCATGGAGAAGTGTCGCAGGTGTACCTGCAGGAGCCACAAGTTAGCCTGCGGCCAACCATGCCTATGTATAGGCGGTTGGTTGCTTTCATAAGTCATTTTCAAGTTAAATGAAGGAAACCGAGAGCTCTTCTTCGATTTCTTTGAGTTGAGCAACTTCTTATATTCTACCACCGCACAAGCGTTCTTCATCGTCCCGGTAACACATGCATGTATTTTTTTCCAATTTCTATCCGTTGGAAAATGACTTATCGCATTTAAATGCATTTAGACACATAGTAGTGAATATGCATCTACGATATGACTTGATAAAAAATATTCAACATAGTAAATGTTAGTATTAAACCATGCTGAACATAATGATGTGAAAAAATTTGAATTTTGGAACAATCAAATTGGCACCTTTTACTGTCATTTCTTATCTTATCTGAGGACAAATGAGTAAAGGCATAAAGTAAAATAATCCTGGTAATTAGACTACACATACAGATTTTTACTGTGATGTGATTAATGCATACAGGATGTATATGACTATGTATAAGTGTTCTATTGAATGGCCACCTAGTCATGCCTATGTGCATATCGATAGTCCCATTTACAAAGGGGCTATGTCAAAATTTTCCCAAAATGTTGGTATTGGGTAGTCATGCATTTTTAACTCTACTTTAGATGTATGTTAAAACAATGCATGCATGCATGTAATCATAGAATGCATTTTGAAAAGACTCCAGGTAAGAAATTACCACACCCTTTCTGAGGTGATTTAGAGACTTGTTGTCCAGATATCATGGATCCGGATCAGCTGAGTAGTTTCCGCAGAACCACTTTTGGTGTACGAAGGATGGCTTTTTAAGAGCCTCAGCGCTGTTCTGTTAGACAACCTCGTCGTTTGGCGGAGGAGGTGATACATCCTATTCAGGTTAAAGTGCCAAATGTCGAGCAGGACGAGGATGATGCACCGATCGAGGTTCCTGCTCCTGCTGTACGTGTTTTCCGTAGGGAATTGCCAGGTATTCAAGTGGCGAACCCAGATCTTCTAGGTGACTTGAATAGGCATCCTTCGGTATACCTGCACACAAACGAGGTATGAAGTTAGATCTTTAATCTTCCTTATTTCCTATTGATGAGGAGTCAATGAGTCTGATGTTGATATGCATTTGATGTAGGTTCTCGACTTCACACAGCCTCGAGGGAACTGGTTTAGCATCTACTCTATGTATCAGGCCTTGTATGATGACTACAGAGCGATCGTCCATGGTTGGGGATTCGGGAGCTTCTTCTCCATTCTACCCGCCGCTTTCCTCGGGTTACCTCGTGGTGGCATTGTTCGAAAGCGGTGGTTTCACCTGTTTCGATCATTCCATTTGCCGGATGGGCGAGGTGATGATGAAGCCTTGCACGATGGATATCACCCTACCGTCGAGATCCTTGTTGGGAGTTCGGTGGAGGCGCCAAGGCGGGGACTGCTCGTGATGCAGTCCTTTGAGCGTAGATGCTATGAAGCGGCTATTGAGTGAGCCTATACCCGATGATGTGAGAGTCAGGGATCACATTCTTCGGCGATTGTTCCTGATGATCATTAGGGGCTGCTTCATAGCAGACAACTCTTCTATAGTGTTCTTCGCTTTGATCAGCGCCACTCGACACGTGGACCGTATAGGAGAGTATGATTGGGGTTCTTACACCTTTGCCTACTTCCTCAGGGGAATGCGCATGCGATCGCAGGGCTTGACCGAGGCGTGGTTAGGATTCTACCCGTTTCTACTGGTGAGTGTTTCTCTTGTCTTTTCCCATGTATAGGTTAAAAGTGTTGACTGACAACAGATGTTTGCGTTTGTGTTGGCAGTTTTGGGCCTATGAGAGGCTTCCCTGATTGCGTCCTGTGAGTGTGCTAGGCTTAGATACCTATCCATGAGGACGGAGATGGCATCATTCCATACCAAGCGAGGACCACATTCTTTGAGGGTTTCACTCATTGTCGCCTACAGCTGGAGCTATTGACAGCCGATGTCATCACATGGTTTCCCTACTCTGGAGAGCATTTGGGAGTTGGTTTTGAGGATGGGTACCCGACTGGAGTAGAGAATGTCATTTCCACCAGCAGGATTCCTCTCTTCATAGATGGAGGATGGGAGCTCTATTTAGGAGAGCGTGCTATTAGGAGCACTACATGAGAGATCCGTATACTGATCTTGCCTCCTGCCAGGCGTTATTGGCCTGTTTTATAGTCACCCATCATTGACATCCCATTGATGGGGATTGATGGTTTTACATTGTCAGAGGGCCCCTGTTCTCAGGAGATGTTCCAGCATTGGTGGATCCCTTGTACCATTGGAGCTCAGACCCGCGCCACACAGTTTATGGGGGATATGGTTCTAGGATCCGTGATGATGACGGATTGGCTAGCCCATGTCAAAGTTCCGACTCATGTGACACAGATTGACAGATTGACTCGATAGCTGGACCGGTCACATCTTTTCATTCGACATTTGGGCAGAGATCCTGCAGAGGTAGATACTTTTGATCCTTCCAGCTCTAGCATTGGTCCATTAGGTGACCCATATGGTTTTGCCGGTGCAGATCCTCCTTTATATCGGCCTGACATCCCTGTAGATAGAGATCCAGTGACTCAGGAGGAGTTACATCAGGTGGACAGGATCAATGATGTAGACATCGACACTCTTGACTTTTGCTGATGTATTTCTCGCTATTTCTTTTGATAGGCCTCTATTAGCTGCTGGTAGCTTCGCCCCATTCTCGCTATATCTTTTGATAGGCCTTTGTTGTATGCTGGGTAGCTTCGCCCAATTTCGCTGTATTTTAGCTGTACAGAGATGTATTAGATGATGATATACTTAGGAATGTATGTACAATTTTCCATTCCCTATATCATATTGCCATCTATTGTATTATGCATGTTATTGTATTATGCATATGTATTTTTGTCCAGAGATATTCAACATTGACCCTGGATGGTCTTATGACACGGCCCGTACAGATGTCTTCTTCGACAATTAGACGTATTAATCATACCCCACCATTTATGGTGGTAGCTGGTATGCCCTCATGGTATGATAGTATATCACCATCATATATGGTGATCATAGATGATTTGCTGCTGCATATTATGACCCTTTTGATGTTTCAGGTTCCCATAGGATTTGTAGAGGGTATGCTAGAGCATTAGGTATCGGAGAGGTAGGTTTTCCAATTTGGGACCCAGGAGTTGACTCCTACTTTGGAGGAGTATGCACGGTTGACGATGCTGCCGCTGGATAGACCTTGCGTGCATATGGCTATTAGAGACATGAGTAGACAGTTCATGACCCTCACCAGATTGAGACGTAGAGTGGTCCAGGACGAGATTACATCCGGCCACGTGATATCCAAGGGTTTCCTGTTTGACATGTTTGGCTCTGAGGATAGCTATGCACGACATTCCGGGGATTTCACCACAATGGAGGACCATTGGCGTTCAGCCAGAGTAGATGTACTGCTTCTATGCATAATGTCATACGTCTTCATGCTGCGGTACATGGATAAGCTTGATATCGACGTCATTATGGCAGTGAGAGCTCTTAGGGAGGGTCGTACCATTTTACTGATGATCATTGCAGAGACTCTGAGGTCAGCTACATAGTGTTGTATGTGTGGGTTATGTCACACTTGAGACCGATTGGCACATTTAGAAGGAAAGGGTTTTGTTTCACCTATGAGATAGCCATGTCATACTCCTTTCAGCCTACGGAGTGTACAGATGCTACATCGTGGTCAGCTTTCCTGGCATGGATTATGGATCCGTTTGCCATATTGCCGTGTTCAGGGCTTAGTTCACCCTAAAGCTTCATTACTCATCCGGGTATGGATTATCTCCCTCTGGCTGGATTGAGGGGCATGATCACTTACCACCCATTGGCTGTGATGTGTCAGTTTGACCAGTTTCAGGATTTTCATCCGTACGAGGGGGCAGTGAGTCAGTGCTTCGCTTCACACCGTTTATCAGCGGAGGACAGATCCAGGTTGTATGCCTGTTGGGATCAGCGAGAGTTGACTGAGTTTTCTGTCAGTCATCTAGGTTGTTCTGCAGAGTATTCCGCATGGATGGAGACAGAGATCGACGGGCCGCGCAAGCAAGATCCTGATGTAGGGCATTGATTACGGACGATGAGGAGCCTTTAGAGGAGGCTGTTATTCCCATCGATGATTTGATCTTTGGGTCGCCAAGATTTGTGATGGATTCTCCCACCCCAAGTGCCATATTGTTACTCAAGATTCAAAGACAACATTTGGAGCAGAGCTTAAATCGATGACCTATGATAGAGATCAGGCTAGGGCCACGATGTTGACAGCTCTTGATGAGAGAGACGCTGCTCTGTTAGAGAGGGATGAGGCTAGATCAGCCAGGGATGCATTGATTGCAGAGTGGGATGCCGCCTTATCTGCTAGGGATGGGGCCGTTGCAGACAACACTTTAGTGAGATCCCAGATGACTGTCAGTCTTGCCGACATGAGTGCTTACATTGATGAGCATTATGCCACCATGCAGTTAGCCTCTGATCTGCTAGCTCGTGTAGATACCCTTGGGCAGGAGCTTGCAGTGCTACCTCTGTCTTCAGAGAGGGATGCTATGTTAGATCTAATAGTCCGCATGTATACAGATCCATAGATAGCTTTATATTTTCCTGCACAGACTAGCTTAGCCATTTTGTCATGTATAGCTCAGATGTATATATCAAACAGTATTATGTGTGGCAGGGAAATATATTTTGATTCACTTCCCTTTTAGTTATGCCTTGATACTTGCTTGATATTTGCTTGTTTCTCCAGGGCCTTGTGATCTTGATGCATTCTGAACTTATTCTTGATAGATGGACATTGAGACGTCGCAAGATCTCTCAGAACGGATCATTGAGTTTTGTAAATCCCTACCATCTTTGGTGTCTTGGGACTGGTATCTGTATGGAAAAGTGGAGAGGAGGGTGGTTTCTTCCTCTCTGAGATTGACTGCACCACAGATGGTTGCCAGTACTTCTATTTGTGAGAAGCCTGGTTAATTCCATCTCTTATGGGTTGGTATTGCTCTTTGAGACACGATCACATGGCTTAGATGGTCACCGTATCTTCTATTTCGAAAAGAGGTTGGGTAATTCCATCCTTTGATCCGAAAAACCGATGAAATGTGCTTAATCAAGGTTGATCCTAGTACCATGTGACAAGAATTTTTGTTCGGTAGGGGTTAGACTACACCATGAATGGTCGCCACGCACTCTATTGAAGAGGAGATCAAGTCTGCGTAGTTCGAACACGTGTAAGAGGTTCAAATTTGAATGCGGAAAGCGCGATGGGTGTAGAAGTATTTTTGTTGTTTTGTAGAGAAAGGGCGTAAATGTTTTTGTTGTTTTCTTTATTGCAACCGCCATATAGAATATGGTTGCTTACATACCCTCAGGTATCGGGGAGACCAGTCGACGTTGTTCGCGCCTCGTGACTTAATCGCGGTGAAGAAGAAAGCGTGAATCCCATGTGTAGGCTACACTGCAGGGACAAGAAAGTTTAATCCCATAATGGGGATAAACTTCAAGTGTCTAAAAACTTTTATCACGTCCTCAGGACAAACTGCAGGTGTAGAAAAGTTTAATCCCGTCTTCAGGATAAACTGCAAGTGTGAAAGGTTCAATCCCGTCTTCAGGATAACCAAAACTGTGAAAGGTTAATTCCCGTATTCAGGATAACCAAAATTGTATGAAGGGTTTGAAATGAAGTAAAACCATGCTGCTGGCTTGAAGTGTATGTTTCCCTGAGGGGTAGAAGAGTATGTAGAAAGGAAAGGGTTCAAAACCGGAATGACTGGTAATTTGATGATCAAAACCAGGATGTTTGTTTGATTGTAACATCAGACATAGTACCGTTTCACGGTGTCCGAGTTGATGTCAAACGTGGATCATGATCTGACACAATCGATACTGGTACTCCATGTCTGGAAATTATTTCCTTAATATAAAGTCTAGCTAATTGGTCTAAGTTGTACTTGACCCTAATTGGTAAAAAGTGAGCCGACTTCGTCAATAGGTCCACTATTACCTAAATCGCATCATACCCCTTCTAAGTAGTCAGAAGTCCTACCAAAAAATCCGTCGTGATATTCTCCCACTTGCACTCCGGAATTTCCAATGACTGTAGCAAGCCACTTGGTCGTTGATGTTCGGCCTTAACTCTCTGACAAGTCAAGAACCTACTCACATACATACTCGGCGATTTCTCTCTTCATGTTTGGCCACCAGAAACTCTTTCGAAGATCTTGATACATCTTAGTGCTACCAGGATGAATCGAAAACCTCGAACTATAAGCCTCTTGTAGAACCTGCTCCTTTAATCCCGTCTCATTCGGAACCCAAATTCTTCCTTCAAATCTCAATAACCCCTCGTTATCAAGACTGTACTTAGTCTCTTTTTCATTGGTTAACAGCTATTTTACTCGGTCACACTCATTAATTTTGAGCTGCACCTCCTTAACTCTCTCTACGATAGTTGATTGCATCTCCATCCCAAAAAGTATCTGCCCCGATTCACTTGGCAACTTCACTTCTATCTCCATTCTAGCCATCTCTGTTATTAACTCATTTTGAGCTGTTAACAAAGGCGTCGGCGACTACATTGGCTTTTCCAGGGTGATACAGGATTTCACAGTAGTAATCCTTTATCAACTCTAGCCATCTCCTTTGCCTCATATTCAACTCCTTCTATGTGAAGATATATTTTAGACTCCTATGGTACGTATATATCTCACATTTTTCCCCATAAAGATAATGTCGTCATATCTTTAATGCAAAAACTACTGCAGCCAGTTCCAGATCATGAGTAGGGTAAACTTTCACATAATCCTTCAACTGCCTTGATGCATACACAATGACCTTACCATGCAATATGAGCATGCAACCAAGTCCTCTTTGCGAAGCATCGCTATAAACTACAAAATTTCCTGTGTCAATGGGCAATGACAAAATAGCGCTTCACTCAATCTATTCTTCAGTTCTTGAAAACTGTCCTCGCATTTATCAGTCCAAGCGTACTTCACCATCTTCCTTGTCAAGTTAGTCAACAGAGTAGCTATCTTTGAAAAATCCTGGATGAATCTCCGATAGTAACCCGCTAACCCTAGAAACTCCGCACCTTAGTTGGTGTTTTCGGTTGCTCCCAATTCATCGGTGCTTCCACCTTCGCTGGATCTACTAAAAGCCCTTCTTTATCAATGACATGACCTAAAAATTGTACCTTCTCCAACCAAAATTCACACTTAGTGAACTTCACATACAACTTCTCGTTCCTTAGTGTCTCCAACACTAATCTTAGGTGTTCAGCATGATCTTCTAGTGTCTTAGAATAGACTAGAATATCATCGATAAACACCATGACGAACTTGTCCAAATATTGCTTGAACACTTTGTTCATTATATCCATAAATGCAACTGGTGCATTAGTTAACCCAAATGACATCACTAGAAACTCGTAATGACCATAACGAGTCTTGAATGTTGTCTTTGGTACATCCTCCTTCCTAACCTTCATCTGATGATATCCCGTCCTTAAATCTATTTAGAAAAATACTTAGCCCCTTTCAACTGATCAAAGGGATCATCGATCCTGGGAAATGGGTATTTATTCTTTATCGTCAACTTGTTCAACTCTCTATAGTTGATACAAAGTCTTAACGATCCGTCCTTCTTCTTGACAAACAATACCAGTGCTCCCCAAGGCGAAACACTTGGTTGAATGTACTTTCAGTCCAACAGTTCTTGTAACTGCACCATCAACTCTTTCATCTCCACTGGTGCCATACGATAAGGTGCCTTGGAAACTGGTGTGCATCCTGGCACGATATCTATTACAAACTCGGTTTCCCTATCTGGCATAAGACCCAGTAATTCACTTGGAAATACATCAGTGAAATCATTAACTATAGGTATTTGTTCCATGGTTGCTACCACTCTCTGGGTATCAACAACATGACACAGATAACCTACACACCCTTTCCTCAATAATTTCCTAGTTTATGTCATGGTTAGACAACATAAACGTCCCGTAAATCTATTCTCGTAAAATACTACGTGAGGTTGTCCTAACATTTTAATGTTCACACATTTCTTTTGACAATATATAATTGCCCCATGGTTAACTAACCAATCCATTTTGAGAATTACATCAAATTCTCCTAACTTTATTAGTTTTTAATCTCCCAATAATTTACAACCCCGTATGTCTACGCAACAACTCCTATGAACATCTTCAATAGTGATTATTTCTTCGTTTGCTACCTTAATATTTAAAGGTATAGGAAACTTTTCAGAAGTAATCCTAATCGCTCTAGCAAAATCGGGTGTTATAAACGAACAACTAGCACCCGAGTCAAACAACATGTAAGCATTGATGTCGTTGATCGGAATAATACCGCGACGACATCCCTCGATGCAACCGCATCTTGGACTATTGTCGACGCGTCGGGATTTTTTGAGTGTCCCTTTTCATCATTTGTTCTTTGGCGTTCTCATGTTAATGTGAGATTTGTTTGAAAAAACAAGTGAAAAAGGTCCGACATGTATAATGTCGACGATTTGACTTTAAGAGTCACCAGCCGCAGTTGTACCTGTGGCTGGTCGTGATGTATCCAAGCCTCGCGGGTCCTGTTATCTCGTAGTACGTGCACTCATGCACTGTAATGTCTGTTCGAACTTGCAGAACTTCAATCCGAGCATCTGAACGAGGTATATCTGACCTTCTTCGGACCTCTTGTGTCGAGAGTTACGTAATGACATTGATTAGAGGTTGTACGAAGTCAGGAATAGGGGTCTATGCCCATGGTCATCAAGCTTCAAATTCTATCAAAAGTCATCACACGTAATAATAGTCACCGGATTGTCAATCCTCGGTTCTTGTGGGACATTGTTGGATGTATGTATGTATGAAGTGTTGAGACGACGTGCCATTGTCGAAGGAACAAGATGACATTTGACTCCTCGCCGGGGTTATCGCCGGTTTGAGTTGAAAGTAGATGTTGCTCAGGGTTACAGTTGAGATTGGACTACTTGTTGGTATGCCGCGATATCATCTTATTGAGATGGTAAGATTACGTGGTGACTCCTCATCGGGGTTATCGCGTTTTTAAGCGGAAGCAAAGGCGTTGCTCAGGGTTACATCTAAGATTGGACTGCTGCTTGTTTGTATGTTTCACTGTCATCTGTGGGTGTTCTTGTCTGCCCATTGTTAACCCCGTGTCTGAGGTGTGTGTGCCTCGACAGGATGTCTATGGTTGAAGCTGATTGCATATGTTTGAAACAAGCATTTTCGGGGTTATCGCCGGAACTGCAATGGCATCTCTTGGGGCTATCACCAAGGATGGGGTTGCTACTCCCAGTGTTGTCTCTAGGACTGGAACCGAGCATCGCGGTTTTATCGCTGAGATAGAACTGTCCTCTCCAGTGTTGTTGCCGGTCTTTTGATCTGCAAACCTTGGGGTTATTTCCGAGATTGGAAATGACATTCCCGGTATATGTTCTGATTTTGAGATGATGTTCCCGGTTTGTTTTCCGAGTTGGAGCTGAACTTCTGGTAGTATCAGGAATGGATGTAAGCTATCTTTCAGGGTTATCTCTAAAAGACGAATCTACCCTCCTGCAATGTTAGTAATAGGAGTGCAGAAAAATTCTAGTGTCTACAGATGCCCCTCTTTATCATATTCATGCAATGCAAGGCATGGATAGGATAAAGAATACTAGACACTTGAAATGCAAGTAAGATAAACATGATGCTATATGCAGCAACATGATGCAAACGCATGTAGAATGCAAGAATGATTGTCAGGTAATCCTGTTGGGATGACAATCAGTGATGGCTTGGACATGCGATCCAAGGTTTTGAATCGTAGACACTGGCTTATATTCCATAGAGGTACCTCTTATGTGTAAGTGATCTGTGGGGATAAAGCTTTGTCTGTTTGAAGATGTGTATAACATATTCCTTCATTATGTCGGAGTTACTGCCAACAATTTGTTGTTATCAGGGTTGCCTGATCTTCGCTGATGTGTGTATCAACGGATAAATCCCTGCTGGGTGTATTATCAAGGTTGCTTGACCTTCATTGATGTATGTGTCAATGGTAGCATTGCGTTGTAAGCCCCTGCTAGGGAAGGTTGCTTCGATGGGTTTACTTGCCATCGGCTGACATGACGTCAAGGCTGTTTGACCTTCATTGATGTGTGTATCAATGGTTTCATTGCGTTGTAACCCCCGCCGAGGACACGTAGAAGTTTGAAGGATGTGCGTTGTGACCCCCGCCAGGGATACGTAGATGTTGATAACTTCGGCGTTGTAACCCCCGCCGGGAAGGTTAAGGGCTGTGACCCTGCAAATGACGGCATCAGACCTTTGTAGGGTATTGCCGAGCATGATTTGTGAAGTGTTGAGACGACGTGCCATTGTCGAAGGAACAAGATGACGTTTGACTCCTCGCCGGGGTTATCGCTGGTTTGAGTTGAAAGTAGACGTTGCTCAGGGTTACAGCTGAGATTGGACTACTTGTTGGTATGCCGCGATATCATCTTGTTGAGATGGTATGATGACGTGGTGACTCCTCACTGGGGTTATCGCCGATTTAAGAAGAAAGCAGACGTTGCTCAGGGTTACATCTGAGATTAGATTGCTACTTGTTTGTATGTTTAACTGTCATCTGTGGGTGTTCCTGTCTGCCCGTTGTTAACTCCGGGTCTGAGGTGTGTGTGCCTCGATAGGATGTCTGTGGTTTAAGCTGATTGCATATGTTTGAAACAAGCATTTTTGGGTTATCGCCAGAACTGCAAAGACATCTCTTGGGGCTATCACCAAGGATGGGGTTGCTACTCCCACTATTGTCTCTGGGACTAGAACTGAGCATCACGGTGTTATCGCCGAGACAAAACTGTCATCTCCGGTGTTGTTGCCGGTCTTTTGATTTGCAAACCTCGGGGTTATTTCCGAGATTGGAAATGACATTCCCAGTGTGTGTTCCGGGTTGGAGATGATGTTCCGGTAGTATCCGAAATGGATGTAAGCTGTCTTTCAAGGTTATCTCCAAAAGGCGAATCTACCCTCCTGCAATGTTAGTAATAGGAGTGCAGAAAATTTTGAGTGTCTACAACTATCATGTTAAAGGTACGGCCCATCGGCCTACCCGGCTGCGCTGAACCACCAATATCTAACTTCCCGCTATTAGTGCCCCTATTCCCGTCCGTCCCCTTCTTCGGGCAGTTCTTTGCCATGTCGTCAGTTGACCCACACACAAAGCATCCGTGGTTCTTCTTCGGACTTGGACAGTTAGGCGAGTTATGCCCTTCCTGTCCACAGTTGTAGCATACAACCTTCTCCTTGAGACAGACTCCTAAGTGAGTCTTCGCATAGGTTTTGCAGGCCTCCATCCTCCTCTTTGAGTCTCCTTGCTTCACTTTAGTATTCCTAGAGTTGAACGCCTTCCTCTTCTGTCCCTCGCCACTACCACTGGCTCCTTCGACCTTCACTCCCCCATCCACTTTACCCTTATTTTTCTTATCCTTATTGTATTGGCTCAACGCCTCACTACCACCTTCGGCGATTATCGCCTTCTCTAAAATTATTCCAAATGAAGTACTCTGAAACACAGAAATACGGTTATAGAGCCAGGGTTTCAAGCCCTTCTCGAACCGTCGCGCCTTCCTAACCTCGGTGTCCACTTGGTGTGGAGCAAACCTCACTAGTTCATTAAACTTGGCAGCGTGTATTGGGGAACTGTCATGTCCCCTTGTTTCAACTCGAGAAACCGCATCTCCATCCTTCCCTGCATGCTTGTGGGAAAATAGTTCTTGAAGAATAGCTCCTTGAACCTCTCCCACGTCACGTTCCCAATATCCGCTCTGGCCTAATTGGCCTCCCATCAAAAGTTGGCATCTCCCTTCATCATGTAGGTTGCAAAGGAAACCTTCTGGGCCTCGTCGACATTTGCTATCACAAATGCCTTCTCGATTTCTTTTACTCACGTTTGGGCATCAATAGGGTCCGTAGTTCCTTTGAACTCTGATAGACCCACACTCTTAAAATCCTTAAAGGTAGTAGCTCGTGCTACTCCCGGATTTACGGGGATATTAGCCCCAGTTCTATTAAATGCGTCTATTATTAAATTAACAAACTCCTGCATTGGGTTAACTGGACCTCCCTCCGGTTGATTTACATTAGCTCCTTGGTTACGTTGTGCTCTTCTCGGTGGCATTTTACTGATACAATAAACAACACATCGCGTTATTATTTCCTTCTTATTAGATAGTTATTATTCAAGATTAAACAATAACTCCAACATCCATTGCTCAGTTATTCCATAAAAAGGTTTATATTCATTCATTCATTATAGAATAATACTACATCGTTCCATTACACAACCGAAGCTGATTACATTACTTTCCCACTACTACTTTCCAAAAATTGGGATTTACAAAAGACTACCCTTTGTTATACAAAAGAGGGTTTTACGTCATTACTAGATACAAATATTTACATATCTAAACTACTCTATTCACTAATAGATCACATCTGCCTTAAGGCATTATCAAAATCTGCCTTGGCAAGACCAGCAATAATACCACGACTAATAGTATGTAGTGGTTCCGCCTCGCCTCTCACAGGATAAACCACCACTGCGCATGGAAATCAGATGAGAACTCTTATGAATATAGGACATTCTCCCTATCTTCTGCTATTTGGTCTTTAGCTCCTCCTTGAGCTCAAAAACCACATGTTTCAACTCGTGGACTTTGCCCTTAGCCAAAATCCTCTCATCGTGTTCCTGCTCCCACATGGACTCCACGTCTGTCTTGTCCTCTATGACAGCTTGGAGCTCTGCCTTCAGCTCCTTATCCTCCTAACAGTAATGGATATTTCTATCCAACACTGACATGAATAATGACATCATTGACTCCCTAGGAGCCATCTGTGCTGCTATAGCTACTGGATTGAAGGACACTACCTCCACTTCCTCTTCTATTATACCATCGAATACTGACATGAGGTCAGGATCCTCTAAGTCTCCAGACTCAATGACAACTATCTCGGGCTCTACCGCTATGGGATTCGGTATAACCTATACTTGGTTCACTGATTCTTCACTAACATCTTGTACATCTAACTACATTCCATTTACTCCTAACATCTACACAAAACAATTAAGTTGATTAGTACACATCAGTAGAATAATAAAAACACATAGCATAATCATAATGCATTTTTATAAGGTTATTTTCTTCTTTTACTTCTTTGACTTCTCTTATGGTTATGACTTAAGGTTTTTAATCCCCCCTTAAGTTTTATAACCTACTGCTTTGATACCAACCTATAATGCCACCAGATCTGGGTATCTTCCAACCCGACATATGGTTCTACACTGTACTACCATTCACACATACATTCAATTAAAAAGCCTCAAAAGAACGAATATGTCTTTTATATATTCAAAATATTATTTAGATTTCCCAGGTTCTTTATAACCCTTACACTTGTTCTTGTCATAATATCAAATATATTACAATCATTCACCCTACACTATTACATAAGTATTCTACGGATTCATTTTTGCCTTGCCCTTATCCTTGCCGGAGCCTTCGGTCCATTCGATCTTAGCTGTGTTCATATGGTTCAAGAAAGAGTGAGCATGACTAGCTCAGAAAATACACCAATTCTAATAAACAACATGCTTGAAACATAGGAATCATATATCTTCAATAACTGAACAATAGTTATGAAGTACTATCGATAATTCAAAATAGCACTTCTCTTTTCATTCAAAACATTTTACAACAACAATATTTAGTAAAATATCAATTCCAATTCAAGACCTTGAGCATTTCATAAGTTCTTTGAAAAGGACATCCCGGCACTAATTCTGTAAGTCCGACATTTCTTACAAGCACGTCTAGGTGATCAGCCTATAGTACTTTGTGTTGTTCAACACTACATTCATTAAACGTATGTACGTTTAAGTTGTGGCAACCTCACGTGCCTGTCGTTTGACGACAAAATATTTTTAGCATGTTCAGTCTTCTTTTGAAAACCACACCAATATAACTTGGTAACCATTGACCATACTTGATAGAAACATAATATAAGTCTAGCCGAAAGAGTTTACATTGACATTACATTTATGTTTGATTACTTATCTTTATCCTTTAGGCAACATTATTAAGGTTTAACAATACCTTACAATGCTTCACTAAGTTCTTTAATTCATTACAAATGATTTTCCATTCATTTCATACTTGCAAACTTTCTTCTATGCCCAAACCCTAGGGTTGGCACTGCGGCGCCGCCTTTCCTTCTCTATGCCGCGATGCGGCGCCACTCTGCAGTGGCTAAAGACCGGACTCGACGTTGCGGCGCGAGTCTATGTGCTACATGTCGTAACAAAAGACAAAACTCCGAAGAGGTTAAGACATTATGTTTACAACAGAGTGCCATCATTTGCCTTGGGTTGGTTAGCCGGCCGCCAACTCAGGCCTCGATAACTTTTGACAGATTTTCAACTTTGCGAATTTCTCGGACTTGTAACTTCTTCGTTATAAGTCCGAATTGGCTCGTTCAAGAGCCTATGGTTCACAAATTACATACTCTACGCGTTTATGAAAGAATTTTATCTATTTGACTTCATTTGCTAAAATTCCACCTATTAGTTCATTTTTAACGAAAACGATAAACGTTCGTGAACATTCAACGCTCGTTTCTTCGTTCGAAGTCGGAATCCGGTCATTTTCTAGTTCTCAACTCTATAATGCCAAATATGACTTAAACCAACGTTTCTGAGTTCAAACACAAAATACGACTTTCATTCCGAGAATTTCACGAATTCGACAATTATCGTCCAATCGTGTGAATTCCGGCGAAACTTCATTACTAACGATTTGATCATCGTTCTAAATGGATTCTAAACATCAAATAAACATTTCAAACTACTTATTTCATTAATTTATTTTCAAATTAGGTTTTGACTTATTCTTCATAAGTTCATCACTTAATAACTTATAAACTACAAATTTTCATTCCTTATTACTTATTATAGATTTAAGTCCTTTAATCAACATTCTCACATCTTATCAAACATACTAACTTCTTTTATGTAAACATATGACAAGTTTATATATGTTCATCATAGTTTCATAACTTATTTAGGTTTGAATTACTTATTCGACTTAAGTTCATTGCTTATCCAATTCTTAAGTGTTCTTAGCATACATGTTCTTTTCACTGCACTTCTCTTATCATCCTACAATGGTAGAGATGGAAGAATATAGGATCATAAGATCATTTACCTTTGATGATTAACTTCTTCTTCTTGGAAATCTAGCAAAGGAAGTTTTGGCTTATAGGTGTTTATTCTCTCTAACACTTAAGTTGTTTAATAAGAGAAGTTGTTGGTTGAAAATAACAAGAAACAAATGAAAATCCCAGCCTTCTATTTATAGGAAAGCCAAAGTGAGGGCATAAGAGTCATTAGGACATCCCACATCCTTTAATCACCTCCTTACTATTCATTACTTGCTAAGCACAACACTTATCTCTTACTTGATCATTACTCAAAGTACTTGGCTATCACACAAAGGTCTTGCCCACCAAGACAACCCATATTAACCTTGGTTGCTCCATGGATCATGTCTAACCAATTGAATCATTACATTGGGCTTAAATTAATTAACTTAGCATATTCATTGTTGGCTTGCATTACTTTAGTTTGGGCTTTTGATTATCAAACACTTGTCTTGAACATTCCATTCCTATTGGACTTACCAATTTGTTAACAATCCTACAAGTCTCACTTAATTTGCTAAAAGCATTATTGCATATACTATACGTATAATTCTCATATTCTAGCTTGTATATTAATTTGTAATATGCGTTATTTCATTCTCCATACATACTCATATAATACTTTATATTATACTTGTATCCAATACCTCATACAATACTTATGCATCATACGATCAATATAATCTCTTCTTAACGCTCAATATTCCAAACGTTTTCTAATTAAGTCTGCATGCGAAATATTGTGTTTTCCATACTTAGATTATTATTACGTAATCCATCTCACCTTGATATTATAACGTTACGGATTTCTTGAAAGTTCAAAAATAATTCCCGAGCGGAAATAAATGAATAGTGTTTTTCGGAAAATTTCTCGGAAAACTTTTATTTTCGTTTTAGAAATTTAAACACTTTAATTCTCCCACGTAGTTAAAATACTACGACTTTCCGACGTTTCTAGGTTATAGAACGACATTCATCTTACTAACACATATTAATAATAAATAATATTATTTTATTCATTATTAAAAGTATTTATAAAAGGTTCGATTTTCTGGGGCGTTACAGTTAGGGCAAAAGACTTGTATGCCATTAAAATTAAAAAGAAAAAGACTAAAATACCCTTTTCTTAAAAGTTAAGTAAAAGATTTTTCAAATCTTGTGAGTCACCACCTTGAGACTTATCCCATGTGATCTAAATCTTCCAAGATCAGATTTGGTGGACACCTAGCCACATTTACAACCATGGATCAAAAAGATCAAGAATTAAAATAAGAAAAATACTTACTTTACTTTTCATTTGTTCCAAGTCCCTTCTCTCTCTTCAATTTCGGGACTTAGAGTGAGAGGGAGTGACAAACTAAGCCAAGATCATGTATTAGCAGGTTAAGATCAGGAATCAAAAGTCAGATTTTAAGATCAAAGCTTAGAAAAGGTATACAACCCTAAACCTAGATATCATATGATTTGATGTTAAATGTTGTTAATGATTGGTTAAATATGTGTTATAGGGTATCTTTTAATGATCTGTGTTGTTGGATCATAGATCCATAACATCTAGATGCACGATTTTGAAGTTTTTAGAAATCTGGAGAACTGGAAAAATTGTGTCTGACAGTCACATGTCAGGTCTCCTAGATCTGTCCTTGTTAATGTGTTCAGTGTTTTAAATGTTTGAACTTGTAGTATGTGATGTGTTCTTTATTCTGCAACTAGAATTAGGGTTGGATCGTGTCTAGATTTCAAGTTAAAAGTAGTAAAACTGCGTTGACCGTTCACGAAATGAGTTTCTTGGCAGCCCACTTTTGCCCAGAAAATTCTGACAACGTTTTGCAAGCGCTCGATCTTGCTGTGATTTGTTATTTTGGTCATGTAGTTGCTTTAATGTTGTAATCTGATATAAGTACTACACATTTAAGCCCTTAGATCGCCCAGATCCGTAACTGAATCATAGATAATCGGGGTCAAACAACCTTTGACCAACTTGCCGGATGAAGGTTTCTGGGAAACCGAAATCTTCAAGAACCGTTTCCTAACAGGTGGTTTGACCGGATCAAATCTTCATTTAGTGTTGTTGTTATACTGATATGATGATATATTATTGTACCCTGACATGTGGACTACAAGATTGAACCTTAAGATCACATTAATCAAACCTGGAAAGTGTAGATTCGAGTGCTCAAAGTAAGGCCTAACAGTTGTTCTTCATTTCTAGAAAACCCAGAAATGAAGAACAGCTCTGACAAGACTTTCTGGACCTTAGATCTCTCTGATTTGTTGTGTAATGGCCATGAAACTGGTTTAGAGTTATAGTACTACATCAGTACTACAACATTAACACTTTTACAAGCCCATAAATCAACTGGAACCTAGATCTAATTACGGTCAAACCTACTACCTTAGTCACTGACATGAAGTTCTGGAAAATGCTCAAGAACACCTATAGCGACGGTTCTGTCGCTATAGGGCCCTTTAGTGACAGATAATTTCGGAAATTAAATTATTTTATTTAATAAATAGAAAAAAATTGTTTTTAATTATTAAAAATACAAAATAAATTTCTAAAAATTATTTTAAAGTCCAAAAACTAGTTTTTAATTAGTTAGAGTATATTTCATAAATATTTAATATTTTTGAATATAAATGGTATTTAATTTATTTAATTATATTATTAAATAAATTATTTAAATTGATTTTAATACTTAAAAAATCATGAAAAATTATATTATGGTGTTAGAAAATATTTTAAGTTATTTTTAATAACTTTTGATATTTTATGATGAATTTAATTAATAAATTTATATTAATGGTGATTAATTTATTTAATAAATATATTAAATAAATTATGAAAAATTAGAATTAATGATTTAAAAATCATATAAAAATGATTTAAGGGTTAGAAAAATATGTTGAGTTATAAAATATAACTTTTGATATTTTGTCATGAAAATATTAATATTTTAATATTAATAGCAATTATTGGATAATGAATTTAATTGTTTAAAAATCATATAAATATGATTTTAAGGTATTAAAATACTTTGATATATTATAATATTATGTTATGATTTTTATTAATATTTAATATTAAATAAATATTAATGATAAAGGAATTATGTTGTATTTAATTAATATAAATACGTTTTTAATGATTGAAAATTCATGATAAATGATAATAATTATTAGAAAATTATTACGAGCTTATGAAAAATATTTTGACTGATAATATAATTATCTAAGATAATTGTTAAAGTATTAGGCAGAGTTTAATTGAACTTAAACTCGATATATATCCGACTAAGCAGTCAGGATGTTAGAATTTTGTCGGATTCAACTAAGACTTAAATAGTTTGACTTGATACTGAGTCTTAATAGTTTGTGGAATGATAGGGTTATGTATTATGTGTTTAGGTTATTCTATAAATATATATAACAATATTATAATGTGATGATATTATTCTAATTTGTATATCGATATTATTTATATATTAGGTCTTCAGTCAAAGCTTAATAAATTGCGTAACAATATTCGACCGAATAGGCAAGTTTCTTATACTTATTTATTGTGCAAGTTTTTCTAAACTCGACCTCGAGTTGTTTCATTCAAATATACTTGTGGTTAATCATTGCTGATTGTCATGTCTATGAATTGTTTAATTGCACTCTGTGCGTATTGCATGTATTCATCAGGTGTGAAAGGTTGATCACCTTCATTACCATTCGGTCCAAATATATTTATTCATGTTCAATGCTCATTCACTTATAAAAATTTGTTTATGCTAATTCAAAACTATATTGTTGAATTATAGCCAGCTTATTATTCAAATTCTTTCAATCATGATACATCCTCAATTAAACTTATACTTGTCGGGAAAACTTATGCTCACCCTTGATATATCATGATAAACATTGCAGATTAAGACGAATTTTGTCGGATACAAGGAAAAGTTAAAGACTGTCCCAACTTTAGTTTACGTGTGCAGCTGAATTGTAATAGTAATGTATGATAATAACATTATATGTTAGATAGGATATTGATTCAGGTTTTATGTGAAGGTTTTTGACCTTGGGGTAATGTGTAAAGTTTAATGTATAAACAATTTATGTTTATATCTTCCGTACCAGATCCGTGGTGATTTAGGACCCGAATTTGGGCCTCTCACATTTATGATGATATGTATGATAATAAATTGGGTTGATTATGGACTATTGACCAATGTGATTGGATTTTATTTTAGTTAGATGCATGAATGTTTGAGGTTTATTAAATGGGGTATGTGTACCTCGTCTTCTCTAATTTTTCTCGATGTAAAATTATATCTCCTTCCTATGTATTTCCCCTTGACTGCTGATCAAGGTTTCTATTTATTATGAATAGTTTTTTTAATAGGATTAGTTAGAATTATCTTGATTAATTGGAGACCAAGGAGCAAGGAGCGCTTGATGACCCATTTATAATGGAGCCCAAGATTTAAATATAATAGTTATATTTAAATTTAATTCTTGCACCCTAGGTTTAACCTCTTGGTTCACTTGGTGGCTCTAGTGAACCAAACTAGAATAAAGTTCATAATCAATTGGGTAGAATATAGTATTATATATGTGCATACTTATATATATATATATATATATATATATATATATATATATATATATATATATATATATATATATATATATATATGCATTAAACAAGATGAGACAAATTAATAACAAAACCCTCAAAGTAATTATATTAGGTTGTAACATTCAAAGATAATTGGAATATCGAACGTCGCTTTATATCATGATAAAAATAATAGAGTATTGATAATTTAATATTAGTTTGTTGTGCACACACAAGGAAAGTATTAAATATTTGAGATGTTTTTTTTATTACATATGATGTTTATAAGGAATTGAACATTACAGCTTTGTTGTGCACACACAAGGGCTGTAATTTTCTTTTCACTTATATAGAAATGCTGGGTCTGACTTAAATTAAATCATTTTTGTTCGAATTTGCACACTTGACCATTAAGAATTTAAGAGGCAAAATACAAGGAGTTGCATAATGATGTAATTGACAAGAGTTGTCAACCTATTTATTTATATATAGTTTGGTGTCCACACACAAGGCTATATACATTTGAAATGAGATCCTTATCCTCAGTAGCAAATCTTTAATTAGATTTTGCCGAACTATATAAGTGAGAGTAATATATTTTTTAAGAAAATTGTGGAAGATACCAATTTAAAAGCAGAACTAATTTATTTTTGTAATTAATAAAAGAATGTATGCTAAAATATTATTAATTACAAATTCATTTACAAAATTTTACAATATCTAAATTACTATTGTAGACACTCGAAATCTCTCATTCCTATTACCAACCATGTATGAGGTTATAATCGTCTTTTATCTTCCAGAGACAACCTTAGAAGCTAAACCTCGGTGACAACCCCGGGATATCAAGCCAAATCTCGGTGCCAACCCCGGGAGATCAAGACAAACCTCGGTGATAACCCTGGAAAATCAAACCAAACCCCGGTGACAGCCCTAGGAGATAAAGAAAAACCCCGATGACAACCCTAGGAGATAAAGAAAAACCCCGGTAACAACCCTGGGAGATCAAGAAAAACCTTGGTGACAACCCCGGGAGATCAAGCCAAACCCCCACTGACAACCCCGGGCGATCAAGCCAAACCCCGCTGACAACCCCGGGAGATCAATCCAAACCTCGGTGACGACCACGGGAGATCAAGCCAAACCTCGGTGATAACCCCAGGTGTGACACCCCCAAATCTGGGTACTTCATTCCCACAAGATTTGGTGTTCACTTTCCATTCATTCATTTTGAACTATCCAAATATAATAAAATTTAAACAATAAATCTTCCCATTAAAGGGTTACATAACTTAATCAATAAATCTTCCAAGTTATCTAACCTTTAAAATATACATTAAGTGCGGAAACTTAAATAATTAATTACATCACAATAATTAAAACAAATTCTGACAATATAAAAGTAAATAGATTTACAAGTCTTCAACACTTGATCATCTTTCCTTTTCCTTTGCTAATGGTTGGTTCATCAACCTTCTAAACTTTAGCTACAGTGATTATATTTTCAAGAGTGAGAAAAACAAATGCTCACTTGAAACGAAAATGAGAAATATCAACATAATAACTGTCAATGAATAGGCTTAATAGAACTGAATAATATTCTCTATCAATAATAATCAAGAACTGAAAATAGAATTTGAAATATATCTGAGGGTCCCAAGACAATGAACTATGTACAAGGTTATAAGTATTCTTTAAACTTAAACCTAAATAATCATAAGACTGTAGGAACTCCCTGTACTTAGGGTGTTCAGCCCTTCGTACCATGTATGGCGCATAAACATCTAAACGCTTCGCGTAATAATCCCCTATAATAGGGTTGTTCTTCTAAGTTCTAGAACACAAGTCCGCACCAAAGTAAGTTTGGTTTGGATAAGCTTCAAGGGTAATTTAAAGTTCAACGAACATTAACTAAGGATTAGTTGAATCAAGTGTGATAACAATATGCTATGGAATAATCGTGAGTCATAAGCGAAATCAACATTATATATTGCAATCATGTTTCAGAAATGAACTAGAAAACATAGGCATTGAATATTATAACAACCTTGCTTGAACAACAATAAGCTAAGCCTGTAACTTTGGTCAACAAAAAGAATTGAATTAATGAACATGCATAATTGATAACAAGTTGAGAATTAAAACTTGCTCATCATAAGAATGATAGAATTTAGGAATTTGTATAATAAGAAATAAGTTAAAGATAGAAAACCCTCTCAAAATAAGAGTTAGGTTAAAGAGCTTGCGTAAACAATATCAAGTTATAAAAGTAAGGTTAGGGAACTCAACGTATCGATAAGGTTTACATCATACAAAATAAATAGGTTTCAAGAAACATGGATAATAATAGACAAGATATGATAATGAACTTGCTCTATATAAAGAATAAAGTTTAGGAACTTGCGTAATCGTAAAGGTAGGGTTAGAGAACTTACCTCGTGCGTAGGTTAAATAATCACAACTCACGTTCACCAAAAGTCCTACACATATCATATGTATTGACAATACTCATTAGTTACACTAATATTAACTTCATGAGTTTAGTTCCCACTTTTAGCTCACTAACTAAGTTTAAGTTTAAACAACACCACATCTTTTCATGAGCATCACATTTAGCTCTATTAGACCTAATCAAATTATGATGGCATTGAACAATATACACATTAACAACTTGATAAAACATCCTATTACATGTTAAATATGTTATCATTCTCCTTAGATTAGGTTATACTAACACACAAAGGACTGCACTTGCATTCGTGCATCCCGACGCCATCTGATTGCCTCTGAGTGCACAATAGTCCTACAGATGGCCATTTTGACCCCTAATAACGATATCAAATTGAAAAACATAAAGAACGAAGGTTGTAGGTCTACTCGTCTTCGTTCCGGATCATCTTGAATCACATCAATCGAAGTTCATATAAAAATGTTATGCCTATTTTAGTAAAACATGTCCGGTCAGATTTTCTTAAATAAAGTGATGTTTCTAATTTATTAATTAAATTATATATATAATTATTTAATTATTTATTATAATAAGAATATAATTATTATATTTATAAATTATAAGATATTAAAATGGGTTACATGTGTGACAAGTGTAACTATATAATATAAATATTATTTAAATAATCTAGTATGGGAATTAGTGTGTAACCAAACGTAGCCTTATGGCTTTTGGTTTATTTTAACTAATGCGAGTCTTTTTGTTTTTAACCTGACGTACGTGGGAGAGGCCAGTTATATTGCATATGCGTCTTATTTTTCCCATAAGTTTAGTTATTAGTAAAGAGCGTAGTGAGAGCTTGGAAGCAAGAGAGAAAGCATTGTGGTTGTGAGTTTCTAAGATTGTTAAGAGGAAGAAGGAGAATTTATTAGCCCTAACACTATCTTTTGATAGCACTCAATCAAGGTAATCTACCCCTAATTTTAATATTGGGTTGTTGAAATTTTCTATTCACTGGAAATTTGGGTTTTGGTTAAATTGTTGTAGAAAATGTTGTTTATATGTATGTATTCTCTTGCTAAATCTGTTAGTTATCCTTTATAAGTCTCTATTAGTATTCAAATAAATGAAAATTGAATTATAAGAAGGAAATATAAATAAAAGTGTTATGTTTTCAAAAGTTAGAAATGAACAAGTAAGTTATGTTAGCTCCTAATGCGATTTCAGATTCGTTAAGTATGTTAACCTAAATGGTTAGGTAATAGGTTAGGGTTATGACCTAAATGATGATTTAATACCCATAGTGTTAATATTCGTACAACTAATTGTTGTTGCGATTGTAATGATATGTGTAGGATAATTGGAGATTATTTTACACTTGTGTAGCTTACAAACAAGGCAAGTTCCTAAACCTTAACTCTTTACATTGAGCAAGCTTTCTAACTTCATTCTTTTCATATTGAATGCATTTTCCCATTCCTAAATCGTTATTGTACAAGTTCCTAAAATTCTTGTAAGGTTGAGCAAGCCTAGCTTATCTTGAGTATGTTTGTGCAAGCTCTTGTAACCTAATTCGTTACATAGAGCGAGCTTTATTTTCCTTATTATCATTCAAAGCATATATTATTCTAATACATTGATTCATAGAAGATTGTTCTAAACTCCTTTGAATATAACACTTTGTATGCATATCATGTTATTCAGTTATATATATTGTTGATATTCGATCTTTGACATTAGTAGCCTTGTTCAGTTATACATTCTCGTATTAAACCTTTATTGATGGAAGTTGAATAGTGTTCTAAAATTCTAGAGACACTGATAAGCTAGTTCTAAACTAAACTTTCTTTAGTGCGGAAATTCTAAATTCAAATTGAGACGAACAACCCTAATATAGGGGACTTTTGTACGTGTAACATTTAGATGTTTGTCCATAATACATGGTACAAAGGGCTGATCCCCCTAAGTATATTAAGAAGAGTCTATATAGTCTAATGACTGTTAAGGTTGAGGTAATAATACCTATATACTAGAGACATAGTTCGTGGTCTTAAGACCCTCAAACATTGATTTTGAATTTGTTTTCTATTCTTAATTCACAGAACAAGTTCATTATTGTTAGCATTCATTGTTTATTCTCATGTTTTTATTATTACTACTTCATATATCAGTGAGCAATTGTTTGCTCACTCTTGCATTTAACACTGCAACTAAAGTTGAGAAAGTCGATGAGCCGTCTACTAGCAAAGGAAATGGCAAGATGTCCAAATGTTGAAGACTCATGAGAATTTTATTTTAATGAATTATGTTAAAGAATTGTTTTAATATGTGATGTATTCCGCAAACTTATGTAATAATTTTAAGGTTAGATTACCTAGGATTGTTTAGAAATGATGTAACCCTTTAATGGGGAAGATTATTGTTTAAGTTATGTAAATTATGTCTTTATCTTTTGATTATGGGTAGTTAAATGTAATAGTTTTTGATAAGTGAGCACCAAATCCTGTGAGAATGAAGTACCTGGATTTGGGGGAGTCACAGGTTGGTATCAAAGCATTAGGTTATGACCTTAGGGGGGAAAACCTTAGGAAGTAACCTTTAAAGAAATAGAAAACATAGAGGTGTCCAACTTTTATCGAGTTTTAAGAAATGGATTAAGGTATCCATTAAAGCTAAATAATAAAAGACATTATATGCTATGTGTTAATAACTTATGTGCTCGCGAGTATCAAAAATGTTAAGTGAAACTTAAAATATTTTTTTGTCAGGATGTCTAATAAAGGAGGATCCAGTGCAGCTAGAGAGGTTATACCTCAGATACCTAGAGATGATGAACACCGGGATATTCATGTTGTGCGGGAACAGTTGATCCAGGAGGATGAGCCTGTGATCGATCCCGAGGAGGATAGTTCTGAGGAGATAGAGGAGGATGATGAGGAAGAGGATCCTGAGGAGTTTCCACCAAACTCCATATCAGCCGAGATGTATGATGCTCTATATGACCGTAACATAGATTTATAGGACGAAGTTGAGGAGCTGAAGGAGATGGTTGAGATTCATCATGCTTCGATAGAGCAGAAGGATGCGGAGATTCAGGAACTCGACTCAAAACTTGGAAACACATAATGGAACCTAGTTCATACCAAGGGTCAGCATGAAGACCTTTTGGCGGTGAACGAGAAGATGAAGACTAACATGGAGAAATTGAAAGATGATTTCAAGGAGGAATCAGCTAAGTGTACAAGAGTAGAGGATGTTTGGATGAAGGCGACTCAACGTGCAGACCGTGCTGAGGCTAAGGTCCAAGTGAAGAAAGCCAAGATAAAGGAGATGGATTTTGCTTTTAATTCAGCGATTGATAAGGACCAGGATCGAGTCTACTATAACCCACCTCGATTTGAGAATTCACCGTGGTTCGTGATGGATCGCAGAATGGCGTATCGTATCATAGAGGAAGAGCATCGAGAAGCCTTACGACATCTTAATATGTATAGATAGAATAAGAATGATAATAATATGTGGTTAAGTATGTGAATAAATAGACTGTGAATCCCTTATTTTGAGATGAATAAAGGGATAGTATGAGTATGTAATCCTGAAACTTATTTAGTTCAGGAAAGTGAATGTTTATAGCGGTTATACTACCTTGAGTATGTTCTAAAAATGTTATGAATAAATAAAATATTGGAGTTTATTTGGAATGTTATGTGTTATAGCTTCAATCTTGGAATGTTTAAGTTAAACTTTAAATACTCAAGAAGATGAATAATGAGCTAATTAAATGTATATTTTAGCAGAAGAGGCCTCCTAGAAGAAGACAATCACGTCAGCAAGCACCTCCTGAGGGGTCTACTAATAATAACAACGAGACCAACGCTAGTCCAGTTCAGCAGTTGGTAGCTCTGTTGACGGGTGCACTTGCAAATCAATCGCAAGCTCAAGTCACAACATTTAAGTAATTCAAAGAGGTTGGGCCACCAGAATTTTAAGGGTCTATGAATCCAGTGGAATCCCAAACCTGGATCATGGAAATGGAGAAGGGGTTCGTCGTTACTAGAGTTAACGAGGATCAAAAAACTGCATTCGCAACGTTCATGCTGAAGTTTGAAGGTAGCTACTGGTGGCAGACAAATAAGGTTCGTGGAGGACAAGGAGTGGTAGTATGGGATAGATTTAAGGAGATATTCTTCGAAATGTATTTTCCAGCGAGTTCTCGGAACCAATTTGAAGTGCAATTTCTGGAGCTGAAACAAGGAACTTTTACAGTGCCAGAATATGCTGCGAAGTTTAACGAGTTGGCAAGGTTTGCCACATATCAAGTCTGTGAGACCCCAAATTTTATGAAATGAAAGTATTCAATTTTCTTATAATTATTCTATTTAGTAAATGGTTAAATTGATAAAAGGTTAAAGTTAAGGGTGATATGTGAAAATTTTGCAAAGTATGCAAGTTGTTATATTATATTCGTTTGGTCGGGGAATATTCTTTTTATCAGGGAATATCCGTACGACGGCACAATCATTGGTGGACCCCACAATGGAAGTATTGTCGTAGTTAGAAAATGACAGAATTATCTTTTTATAAAAATAATGGCGTAAGTGTTACCGTTAAAAATTGAACTACCCGGTAATAAAAATACAGTAATACGCGTGGTTGCATAATAGCACACGGTATTGATTATTGATGCTTACATAAGAAGTCACTCAGTTATACTCAATTATTTCTACAGTAATTGATGCATAATATCTCTTATATTGTTAATTCAATTATTGTCACAGTATCATCTGCATAATATGATTTATTGTTAAACCAATAATTGAGACGATAAAGTTATTCATATTATTATTTGCATTATTGACAATGTCTTGAAGTTTTGTCAAGGAGAGGTTTGGTCACTTAATTGCGCGCCAATAAGGAGAAATCCTTATCGGAAAGCCCCTCTTTCTTGGGAACGACCTGGTTGTTAAATATTAAAAATTATAATAATAATGAATAAATGTTATTAAAAATCGAATTTGAGTTCGGAGTTGAATTTGGAGACGTGGACATGATATTTTAGTCCGAAATGATGAAATTAGTAGAAATAGACTATAAACACAAAATTTTCTAGGGTTGACTTTTTGCTCAAAAAGTCAACAGTTGACTTTTTCGGAAAAAGTCAAACTTTGAAATTTCAAATATAAATTTTTTGATAAAAATAGTTCCATTGTGTTGGGATTATTAGTGTTAGTGGAAATCGACATTTATTTCGATATTAATTGATGTTTGGATGTTATATTGACCAATCGGGTAATTAACCGGATAAATGAGAATTTAATTGCTATTAATTAACATGATTATAACTATTTGTTCACATGTGTGTACTATTGATTCACATTATTTACTATTAGGGGAGGTGGTGCAAGTTTAATAATACTTGCAGGACTAAATTAAAAATAAAGAAAAAAAGGGAAGTATTATACTGTAATATTTCAAGCCGCAAAATGAGCAATTATTGAAACTATGTTTTCCTATGAATAGAAGCTCATTCTTCCTTCATTTCTCACCAATTCAGTAAAGCTATAGAGCAATTATTATAGAGAGAAATTATAGAGAGAAAGAAGAAGAGAAGTCTGCTACCTCACTATTCTAGTATCCAGTCTTCTTTTGAGGTAAGGGATATTATTATTATAGTAAGGGGTATTATTTTGTTCGTGTTCTTGAAGAGAGCTATTGTTATTCCATCCCTTATTATTCTGTTGGAATAACCTGTATACGTGGACTACCATATTCATGGTGAAATTCTTCTGTTATTCCATTCTTTATTATTATGTTGGAATAACCTGTCTATTCGAAGTACCGCATACATGGTGAAATTCTTCTGTTATTCCATTCTTTATTATTCTGTTGGAATATCCTATCCGTGCGTTTATGCATGACCTAGTTCCATTATTTATCATTCTATTGGAATATCCTATTTGTGCGTTTACGCATGACCTGGTTCCATTATTTATCATTCTATTGGAATATCTGGTTCCGTATGCTAATGCGTTTCATGACCATGGGTTCCATTATTTATTATTCATTGGAATATATTATGCGTGTAATTACGCAAGACCTGGTTCCATTCTTTATTATTCTGTTGGAATAACCTGTCTATGTGGATTATCACATGCATGGTGATTGATCCTTCGTATTCATTCCTTATTAAATTGTGGAAATGATCTATTGACGTGGATTACCGCATGGCGGGTTAAAATCTATTTGCATTTTCATAATTTTTCTGACCCTCTAAAATTCTAGAAAAATTTAGGAGGATATTATGATAAGTTTTCTAACATCTCCAAATGGAATCACTATAATAGGAGTTGTAGATTTTTGTATGGACTATTTTTAACAAAGCTAAAAAGTGAAAAGGAGAAAAAGCTACTACCCACAATTTTGTAAAAATTTGTTTTTACACTTAATTTGTGAGAAAAATTCACCTTTTGGGACATGGAAATATATGGTATAAAGTGCCTCCTGTCTAAAAAAAATTAGCTCATTCCAACTTAAAATGAGCAAGTTATAACTATTTTAATATTTAGGTTTTTTCGATTTAAACGCTATATAACCGGAAAGTTCTATAACTCAGATGACCATGAAATTTAATTGGAAGCTCACGTTAACATGTGTAAGATCCCGCCGAGATTTGGGAATTTTTGAGTTAAACTTGAGGTAGCTAATTTCTTAAGGAATTAATTAGAAATTGATTTTGAAAAATACTAAGGGAGTTGAAAAATTATAAAAAAATACTTGTTGTGTATGAAATATATGTATATATGTTTGGACAAAGGATAGAAAAATAATAAGTTGATTTGGTAATTTTTCATGAAAATGGTTAGTTACGAACATATGAGTTAAATATGTTATGTGGAGTTGAAAAATTGGTAAATAGAATTTTATGGCTTGAAAATCCTATATAAGGTATATGCAGATTTTTGATGAGGGATTTGATCATTGGTGATGAAATCTTATGAGTATGACATTTTTAAATGATTAAATGTATTATTTAGTAAAGTGTAAATAATTAAAATAAATTGTTTATAAGTTTAAGAAATGATTAAAATATTGTTATAATATTAATGAAATTAGTTTATGAGATTATTAAGTGATTGATCACATTGGGATATTCTTGAACCCTAGATAAATTATATTATAAATGTTAATATTTATCCTTTATCTCATTTGATCGATTCTTTATATCATTGTCATGATCCTCATGCTTATATTGTGTTGAAAGTCATTTGTGGCTTACGTGCATAGATGGACTTGGTATGTTTATGACCAGGGATTATTCGGTATAATCATGACCGTAATATTACAAATTATGTGGTAAAAGTCATCTTTGGCCCGTAGTGCATAGATGGACTAGGTATGATTATGACCAGGATTATTCGTATAATCATGACCAGATTGAAAACACACGAATATCTTTGGCCCGTAGAAGTGCATGGATAATTCGTGGTCATGATACTATTAAGCTGAGTCTCAGCATTATTGGTTTTACAGTTGTATATCTTTGGCTTGTAGTGCAAAGATGAACTGTTGGTTATTGGTTTTACAGTTGTATATCTTTGGACTGTAGTGCAAAGATGAACTGTTGGTTATTGATTTTATAATTGTATATCTTTGGAATGTAGTGCAAAGTTGGACTGTTGATTTACTAGATTAAAAATATGAATTGTGATTTAATTATAATATGTGGTGGTTCAGGTAAAGACAAGTGATGAAAATTATTTTCAATTTTTGATCAAAAGCGAAGAAGAGGAATTTAGAATCACAATTGTGATTATGAGTTATTCACATGATCGTGGACGGGAATTGTTGATTGATGTTACAGGGATAAAATATTATTGGTGGACTTTTAACATAGAGAAGATAATAGACTTTATGGTCTAATTGACTCTTCTAATGAGTTTCTCGTTTCGCTGCAACTATGGTTGAAAAGTTTTATCATCTACCATATGTTATAAATCTCTGATTTATTATTGACGAAAGCTATTGATAATTTAATTATCTTTTGTCATGATATTCTTTACTGGGCTAGTTGTGCTCACCCTTTTGCTTCATAATTCCTTTTAGGTAATAAGAGTGTTGCCGAGTCGAGCGGGGATAACATGGGAATAGAACAGTGGTCTATAGCTGTTGAGGTTCTCCCTAATTAGTATGGAAATAATTTTATTAAGAACTTTAGATATGTGTGTCGTATTGTATACGTCATTTGATATTTAATTTTGGTGAACCGAATAGGGTGAGGTGAACCCAACTTTGGAAGGGCATTTTTGCCACTATCATACAAAATGTCTAATGACAGACGACTTCGTGTTATCATAAGACAGGGTTGTGCACATCCACTTGCTGAGTATATCTACGAGTACTACCTATATAATCTTGGAGTTTATTTGAAATATAATTTTCACTTGGAGACAACATAGATAATTATATGTCAAGAGAAGGCTCACCATTAGATAGTAATCTTCTCATTTTTCTTTGGGGTCTATTGGGTCAACCAAGGATAATTCTGTGGACATGTGATATCTATCATAACCTAGACGCATGGCCTCCTATGTACAAAGGTTTCCTTGAGCACTTCCCAAAGATTTTAATTTCTAAAACAGTTTTTAACTGTACTTTTATGTAAGTACCATTGTCAGGTTATGGTCGAGGCACCATGAGAGTTACATACATTTGTATTAAAACTCACACCTTATCTGTTGTCGTACTCTGTACGACAGTTCAATAGTTGTAGAAATGAAGTTTGTATTTGACTTTTATAGTGTGATATCTGGCGACTCAGAATGGGTCGTGTGGACCTATTTTGGGGGCATCACAATGGTATCAGAGCTTAGGGATATGGTCGCTGGCGGAGATATGAGTCTAGAACTAGAAGGGGAGAGACGAGTAATATACTTCGCTAGTGTGAGACTTATCTAAGCCAAAATTTTTACTTGATAAGTTGACAATTTGTGATATGTCAATTAACCTTTGTTTTGAAGATATATTCTAGAATGATATCTGAAATATAAGAGATGAGCAATGGAAAAATCGTGATATAGAGGATATAATCGGGAAGGTACAATCCGAAAAGAAAGCAAGGTATTCTCATGTCTTCGAATACCAGGTACGTACATAAATTTCGAGGGCAAAATTTCATAAGGAGGGGAGATTGTGAGACCCCAAATTTTATGAAATGAAAGTATTCAATTTTCTTATAATTATTCTATTTAGTAAAGGGTTAAATTGATAAAAGGATAAAGTTAAGGGTGATATGTGAAAATTTTGCAAAGTATGCAAGTTGTTATATTATATTCGTTTGGTCGGGGAATATTCTTTTTATCGGAGAATATCCGTACGATGACACAATAATTGGTGGACCCCACGACGAAAGTATTGTCGTAGTTAGAAAATGACAGAATTATCTTTATATAAAAATAACGGCGAAAGTGTTACCGTTAAAACTATTGAACTAGCCGGTAGTAAAAGTACAGTAATATGCATGGTTGCATAGTAGTACAAAGTATTGATTATTGATGCATACGTAAGAAGTCACTCAGTTATACTCAATTATTGCTACAGTAATTGCTGCATCATATCTCTCATATTGTTAATTCAATTATTGTCACAGTATCATCTGCATGATACGATATATTGTTAAATCAATAATTAAGACGATAAAGTTATTTATATTATTATTTCCAATATTGACAATGTCTAGAAGTTCTGTCAATGAGAGGTTTGGTCACCTAATTACGTGCCAATAAGGAGAAATCCTTATCGGAAAGCCCCCTCTTTCCTAGGAACGACCTGGTTGTTAAATATTACGAATTATAATAATAATGAATAAATGTTATTAAAAATCGAATTTGAGTTCGGAGTTGAATTTGAAGATGCGGACGTGATATTTGAATCCGGAATGATGAAATTAGTGAAAATAGACTATAAACATAAAATTTTCCAGGGTTGACTTTTTGGTCAAAAAGTCAGCAGTTGACTTTTTCGAAAAAAAGTCAAACTTTGAAATTTCAAAAACAAATTTATTGATAAAAGTAGTTCCATTGTGATGGGATTATTAGTGTTAGTGGAAATCGACATTTATTTCGATATTAATTGATGTCTGGATGTTATATTGACCAATCGAGTAATTAACCGGATAAATGAGCATTTAATTGCTATTAATTCACATGATTATAACTATTTGTTCACATGTGTGTATTATTGATTCACATTATTTACTATTAGGGGAGGTGGTGCAAGTTTGATAATACTTGCAGGACTAAATTAAAAATGAAGAAAAAGAGGGAGGTATTATACTGTAATATTTCGAGCCCCAAAACATGCAATTATTGAAACTATATTTCCTATAAATAGAAGCTCATTCTTCCTTCATTTCTCACTAATTCACTAAAGCTATAGAGCAATTATTATAAAGAGAAAGAAGAAGAGAAGTCTGCTACCTCACTATTCCAGTATTAAATCTTCTTTTGAGGTAAGAGATATTATTATTATAGTAAGGGGTATTATTTTGTTCGTGTTCTTGAAGAGAGCTATTGTTATTCCATCCCTTATTATTCTGTTGGAATAACCTGTATACGTGGACTACCATATTCATGGTGAAATTCTTCTGTTATTCCATTCTTTATTATTATGTTGGAATAACCTTTCGCATCATTCAAGTACCGCATACATGGTGAAATTCTTTCGTTATTCCATTCTTTATTATTCTGTTGGAATATCCTATCGCAATCGCTTATGCATGACCTAGTTCCATTATTTATCATTCTATTGGAATATCCTATTTGTGCGTATTTACGCATGACCGTTCCATTATTTATCATTCTATTGGAATATCCTCATTTGCATGCGCTGGAATTTCGCATGACCGGGTTCCATTATTTATTATTCTCGTTGGAATATCTTGTCATGCGTAATTCACGCAAGACGGGTTCCATTCTTTATTATTTCGTTGGAATAACTTTGTCTATGTGGATTATCACATGCATGGTGATTGATCCTTCAGATTCATTCCTTATTAAATTGTGGAAATGATCTATTGACGTGGATTACCGCATGGCGGGTTAAAATCTATTTGCATTTTCATAATTTTTCTGACCCTCTAAAATTCTAGAAAAATTTAGGAGGATATTATGATAAGTTTTCTAACATCTCCAAATGGAATCACTATAATAGGAGTTGTAGATTTTTGTATGGACTATTTTTAACAAAGCACGAAAAAGTGAAAAAGGAGAAAAAGCTACTACCCACAATTTTGTAAGGGCTGTTTCGGCTACTTAATTTGTGAGAAAAATTCCGACCTTTTGGGACATGGAAATATATGGTATAAAGTGCCTCCTGTCCAAAAATTAGCTCATTCCAACTTAAAATGAGCAAGTTATGACTATTTTAATATTTAGGTTTTTCCGACGAAAAACGCTATAACCGGAGTTCTATAACTCCGATGACCATGAAATTTAATTGGAAGCTCACGTTAACATGTGTAAGATCCTGCCGAGATTTGGGAATTTTTTGAGTTAAACTTGAGGTAGCTAATTTCTTAAGGAATTAATTAGAAATTGATTTTTGAAAAATACTAAGGGAGTTGAAAAATTATAAAAAAATACTTGTTGTGTATGAAATATATGTATATATGTTTGGACAAAGGATAGAAAAATAATAAGTTGATTTGGTAATTTTTCATGAAAATGGTTAGTTACGAACATATGAGTTAAATATGTTATGTGGAGTTAAAAAATTGGTAAATAGAATTTTATGGCTTGAAAATCCTATATCAGGTATATGCAGATTTTTGATGAGGGATTTGATCATTGGTGATGAAATCTTATGAGTATGACATTTTTAAATGATTAAATGTATTATTTAGTAAAGTGTAAATAATTAAAATAAATTGTTTATAAGTTTAAGAAATGATTAAAATATTGTTATAATATTAATGAAATTAGTTTATGAGATTATTAAGTGATTGATCACATTGGGATATTCTTGAACCCTAGATAACTTATATTATAAATGTTAATATTTATCCTTTATCTCATTTGATCGATTCTTTATATCATTGTCATGATCCTCATGCTTATATTGTGTTAAAGTCATTTGTGGCTTACGTGCATAGATGGACTTGGTATGATTATGACCAGGGATTATTCGGTATAATCATGACCGTAATATTACAAATGATGTGGTAAAAGTCATCTTTGGCCCGTAGTGCATAGATGGACTAGGTATGATTATGACAAAGGATTATTCGGTATAATCATAACTGTAATTGAAAACACAAATATCCTTGGCCCGTAGTGCATGGATAATTCGTGGTCGTGATACTATTAAGTTGAGTCTCGGCATTATTGGTTTTATAGTTGTATATCTTTGGCCTGTAGTGCAAAGATGAACTGTTTATTATTGGTTTTACAGTTGTATATCTTTGGCCTATAGTGCAAAGATGAACTGTTGGTTATTGATTTTACAGTTGTATATCTTTGGCATGTAGTGCAAAGTTGGACTATTGATTTACTAGATTATAAATATGATTTGTTATTTAATTATAATCTGTGGTGGTTCAGGTAAAGACAAGTGATGAAAATTATCTTCGTCCTGGTTGCGAAGAGGAATTTAGAATCACAATTGTGATTATGAGTTATTCACATGATCGTGGACGGGAATTGTTGATTGGTGTTACAGGGATAAAATATTATTGGTGGACTTTTAACAAAGAGAAGATAATAGACCTTATGGTCTAATTGACACTTCTAATGGATTTCTCGTTCCGCTGCAACTATGGTTGAAAAGTTTTATCATCTACCATATGTTATAAATCTCTGATTTATTATTGACGAAAGCTATTGATAATTTAATTATCTTTAGTCATGATATTCTTTACTGGGCTAGTTGTGCTCACCCTTTTGCTTCATAATTCCTTTTAGGTAATAAGAGTGCTGCCAAGTCGTGCGGGGATAACAGGGGAATAGAACAGTGGTCTAAAGCTGTTGAGGTTCTCCCTAATTAGTATGGAAATAATTTTATTAAGATCTTTAGATATGTGTGTCGTATTGTATACGTCATTTGATATTTAATTTTGGTGAACCTAATAGGGTGAGGTGAACCCAACTTTGGAATGGCATTTTTGCCACTATCATACAAAATGTCTAATGACAGACGACTTCGTGTTATCATAAGACAGGGTTGTGCACATCCACTTGCTGAGTATATCTACGAGTACTACCTATATAATCTTGGAGTTTATTTGAAATATAATTTTCACTTGGAGACAACATAGATAATTATATGTCAAGAGAAGACTCACCATTAGATAGTAATCTTCTCATTTTTCTTTGGGGTCTATTGGGTCAACCAAGGATAATTCTGTGGACATGTGATATCTATCATAACCTCGACGCATGGCCTCCTATGTACAAAGGTTTCCTTGAGCACTTCCCAAAGATTTTAATTTCTAAAACAGTTTCTAACTGTACTTTTATGTAAGTACCGTTGTCAGGTTATGGTCGAGGCACCATGAGAGTTATATACATTTGTATTAAAACTCACAGCTTATCTGTTGTCGTACTCTGTACGACAGTTCAATAGTTATAGAAATGAAGTTTGTATTTGATTTTTATAGTGTGATATCCGGCGACTCAGAATGGGTCGTGTGGACCTATTTTGGGGGCATCACAAATGGTATCAGAGCTTAGGGATATGGTCGCTGGCGGAGATATGAGTCTAGAACTAGAAGGGGAGAGACGAGTAATATACTTCGCTAGTGTGTGACTTATCTAAGCCAAAATTATTACTTGATAAGTTGACAATTTGTGATATGTCAATTAACCTTTGTTTTGAAGATATATTCTAGAATGATATCTGAAATACAAGAGATGAGCAATTGAAAAATCATGATATAGAGGATATAACCGGGAAGGTACAATCCGAAAAGAAAGCAAGGTATTCTCATGTCTTCGAATACCAGGTACGTACGTAAATTTCGAGGGCAAAATTTCATAAGGAGGGGAGATTGTGAGACCCCGAATTTTATGAAATGAAAGTATTCAATTTTCTTATAATTATTCTATTTAGTAAAGGGTTAAATTGATAAAAGGATAAAGTTAAGGGTGATATGTGAAAATTTTGCAAAGTATGCAAGTTGTTATATTATATTCGTTTGGTCGGAGAATATTCTTTTTGTCGGAGAATATCCATACAATGACACAATCATTGGTGGACCCCACAACGGAAGTATTGTCGTAGTTTAAAAACGACAGAATTATCTTTTTATAAAAATAACGGCGAAAGTTTTACCGTTAAAACTGTTGAACTACCCGGTAGTAAAAGTACAGTAATACGCATGGTTGTATAGTAGCACACGGTATTGATTATTGATGCATACGTAAGAAGTCACTCAGTTATACTCAATTATTGCTACAGTAATTGCTGCATCATATCTCTCATATTGTTAATTCAATTATTGTCACAGTATCATCTGCATAATACGATATATTGTTAAATCAATAATTGAGATGATAAAGTTATTTATATTATTATTTCTAATATTGACAATGTCTAGAAGTTCTGTCAATGAGAGGTTTGGTAACCTAATTACGCGCCAATAAGGAGAAATGCTTATCGAAAAGCCCCCTCTTTCCTGGGAACGACCTGGTTGTTAAATATTACGAATTATAATAATAATGAATAAATGTTATTAAAAATCGAATTTGAGTTCAGAGTTGAATTTAGAGATGCGGACGTGATTTTTGAGTTTGGAACGATGAAATTGGTAAAAATAGACTATAAACATAAAATTTTCCGGGGTTGACTTTTTGGTCAAAAAGTCAGCAGTTGACTTTTTCAAAAAAAGTCAAACTTTGAAATTTCAAAAACAAATTTGTTGATAAAAGTAGTTCCATTGTGTTGGGATTATTAGTGTTAGTGGAAATCGACATTTATTTCGATATTAATTGATGTCTGAATGTTATATTGACCAATCATGTAATTAACCGGATAAATGAGCATTTAATTGCTATTAATTCACATGATTATAACTATTTGTTCATATGTGTATACTATTGATTCACATTATTTACTATTAGGGGAGGTGGTGCAAGTTTGATAATACTTGCAGGACTAAATTAAAAATGAAGAAAAAGAGGGAGGTATTATACTGTAATATTTAGAGCCCCAAAACATGCAATTATTGAAACTATATTTTCCTATAAATAGAAGCTCATTCTTCCTTCATTTCTCACTAATTCACTAAAGCTATAGAGCAATTATTATAAAGAGAAAGAAGAAGAGAAGTCTGCTACCTCACTATTCAAGTATTCAGTATTCTTTTGAGGTAAAGGATATTATTATTATAGTAAGGGGTATTATTTTGTTCATGTTCTTGAAGAGAGCTATTGTTATTCCATCCCTTATTATTCTGTTGGAATAACCTGTATACGTGGACTACCGTTCTTTATTATTATGTTGGAATAACATGTCTATGCGAAGTACCACATACATGGTGAAATTCTTCTGTTATTCCATGCTTTATTATTCTGTTGGAATATCATGTCTGTGCGTTTACGCATGACCTGGTTCCATTATTTATCATTCTGTTCGAATATCCTCTCTGTGCATTTACGCATGACCTGGTTCCATTATTTATCATTCTGTTGGAATATCTTGTCTGTGCGTTTACGCATGACCTCGTTCCATTATTTATTATTCTGTTGGAATATCCTGTCTGTGTAGATTACGCATGACCTGGTTCCATTCTTTATTATTCTGTTGGAATAACCTGTCTATGTGGATTATCACATGTATGGTGAATGATCCTTCGTATTCATTCCTTCTTAAATTGTGGAAATGAACTATTTACATTGATTACCGCATGGCGGGTTAAAATCCATTTGCAGTTTCGTAATTTTTCTGACCCTCAAAAATTCTAGAAAAATTTGGGAGGATATTATGATAAGTTTTCTAACATCTCCTAGTGGAATCACTGAAAGAGGAGTTGTAGATTTTTGTATGGACTATTTTTAACAAAGCACGAAAAAGTGAAAAAGGAAAAAAAACTATTGTACACAATTTTGTAAGGGCTGTTTCGGCCACTTAATTTGTGAGAAAAATTTCGGCCTTTTGGGACACGGAAATATATGGTCTAAAGTACCTCCTGTCCAAAAATGAGCTCATTCCAACTTAAAAAGATTAAGTTATGACTATTTCAATATTTAAGTTTTTTCGATGAAAAACGCTATAACCGGAGTTCTATAACTCCGATGACCATGAAATCTAAACTGGAAGCTCACGTTAACATGTGTAAGATCCTGCCGAGATTTGGGAATTTTTTGAGTTAAACTTGAGGTAGCTAATTTCTTAAGGAATTAATTAGAAATTGATTTTTGAAAAATACTCAAGGGAGTTGAAAAATTATAAAAAAATACTTGTTGTATATGAAATATATGTATATATGTTTGGACAAAGTATAGAAAAATAATAAGTTGATTTGGTAATTTTTCATGAAAATGGTTTAGTTATGAAGATATGAGTTAAATATGTTATGTGAAGTTGAAAAATTGGTAAATAGGATTTTATGGCTTGAAAATCCTATATAAGGTATATAAAGATGTTTGAAGAGGGATTTGATCATTGGTGATGAAATCTTATGAGTATGACATTTTTGAATGATTAAATGCATTATTTGGTAAAGTGTAAACAATTAAAATAAAATATTTATAAATTTAAGAAATGATTAAAATATTGTTATAATATTAATGATATTAGATTATGAGATTATTAAGTGATTGATAACATTGGGATATTCTTGAACCCTAGATAAATTATATTATAAATGTTAATATTTATCCTTTATCTCATTTGATTGATTCTTTATATCATCGCCATGATCCTCATGCTTATATTGTGTTAAAAGTCATTTGTGGCTTATATACATAGATGGACTTGGTATGACTATGACCAAGGATTATTCGGTATAATCATGACCGTAATATTACAAATGATGTGGTAAAAGTCATCTTTGGCCCGTAGTGCATAGATGGGCTTGGTATGATTATGACCAAGGATTATTCAGTATAATCATAACCTTAATTGAAAACACGAATATCCTTGGCCCGTAGTGCATGGATAATTCGTGGTTGTGATACTATTAAGCTGAGTCTCAGCATTATTGGTTTTACAGTTGTATATCTTTGGCATGCAATGCAAAGGTGAACTATTGGTTATTGGTTTTACAGTTGTATATCTTTAGCCTGTAGTGCAAAGATGAACTGTTGGTTATTGATTTTACAGTTGTATATCTTTGGCATGTAGTGCAAATTTGGACTGTTGATTTACTTGATTATAAATATGAATTGTGATTTAATTATAATCTGTGGTGGTTCAGGTAAAGACATGTGATGAAAATTATCTTCGTCCTGGTTGCGAAGAGGAATTTAGAATCACAATTGTGATTATGTGTTATTCACATAATCGTGGATGGGAATTGTTGATTGATGTTACAGGGATAAAATATTATTAGTGGACTTTTAACATAGAGAAGATAATAGACCTTATGGTCTATTTGACTCTTCTAATGGATTGCTCGTTCTGCTGTAACTATGGTTGAAAAGTTTTATCATCTACCATGTGTTCTAAATCTCTGATTTATTATTGACGAAAGCTATTGATAATTTAATTATCTTTAGTCATGATATTCTTTACTGGGCTAGTTATGCTCACCCTTTTGTTTCATAATTCCTTTCAAGTAATAAGAGTGTTGTCGAGTCGAGCGGGGATAACAGGGGAATAGAATAGCGGTCTATAGCTGTTGAGGTTCTCCCTAAATAGTATGCAAATAATTTTGTTGAGAACTTTAGATAAGTGTGTCGTATTGTATAAGTCATTTGATATTTAATTTTGGTGAACCGAATAGGGTGAGGTGAACCCAACTTTGGAAAGGCATTTTTGCCACTATAGTACAAGATGTCTAATGACAGACGACTTCATGTTATCATAAGACAGGGTTGTGCACATCCACTTGCTGAGTATATCTACGAGCACTACCTATATAATCTTGGAGTTTATTTGTAATATATTTTTAACTTGGAGACAACGGAGATAATTATATGTCAAGAGAAGACTCACCATTGGAAAGAAGATGATAGTAATCCTCTCATTTTTCTTTGGGGTCTATTGGGTCAACTAAGGATAATTCTGTGGACATATGATATCTATCATAACCTAGACGCATGGCCTCCCATGTACGAAGGTTTCCTTGAGCACTTCCCAAATATTTTAATTTTTAAAACAGTTTTTAACTGTACTTTTATGTAAAGTACCATTGTAAGGTTATGGTCAAGGCACCATGAGAGTTACATACATTTGTATTAAAACTCACAGCTTATCTATTGTCGTACTCTGTATGACAGTTCAACAGTTGTATAAATGAAGTTTGTATTTGATTTTTATAGTGTGATATCTGGCGACTCAGAATGGGTCGTGTGGACCTATTTTGGGGGCGTCACAAAGTCAATACTGACGAGCGTAAAGCGAGAAGGTTTGAACAAGGATTGAAGCCCTGGCTTTACGGCAAGGTTTCAATATTCCAGCTGAACACATTTACGGCTGTACTGTAGAAGGCAATTATCGGGGAAGATGGAAACGATGCCTTGACCAAGTACAACCAAGAATAGAAGAAGAGGAAGAATGAGAATGAGAATAAGGCGGGTGGAAGTAATGTTGGAAGTAATAACCAGAAGAGGAAATAGAGCAAGAATTCAACCGCGGGAGGACAACAAGGAAATCAGCAGAAGAAAAAGTTTGAAGCTTGTGCGACTTGCGGGAAGAACCATAGTGGGGTATGTTTGAAGGGAAAGCGAGTGTTTTTCAACTGTGGTCAAGAGGGACACATTGCACTGAACTATTTTAGTCCGAAGAAAGGAGCATGCTTTACCTGCGGTTCGAAGGATCGCATAGCTCGTGATTACCCTAAAAAGCTAGCGGGAAGTGCAAGTGGTGGAAAAGGAAACATTAACGATGGTGGTGCATTGACTATCACTGGACCATCACAATCAAGCCGACCTACTGGAAGGACTTTTAATATGATCGTGCAGGATGCTGTACAGTCTAAGGATGTAATGTCAGGCATCATACCGATTAATGGTATTAAGGCTTATGTACTATTTGATTCGGGGGCTACTAGTTCATTTATATATGATGAATTTGCTTAGAACTTAGATTTGCCATAGGAAGAATTAGAATTTCCCTTAAGTATAGAGATTGCGAATAAGGAAGTGATTCTTGTCAGATACATATATAGGAATTGTAAAGTGGTTATAAAAGGTCACGAGATGATGGTAGATCTGATACCAATTAGACTTGGTGAATTTGATGTTATATTGGGAATGGATTAGTTATTCAATTACGGAGCAGTAATTGATTGCCAAAGGAAATGTGTTAACCTTATGACTCCGTCAAAGGTTGTGTTCTTTGGCAGTAAGTCACCTCGACAAGCAAGTTATCTAGCGGTGATGCAAGCCAAGAAGTTGTTCAGACAAGGATGTGTAGGATACTTAGCCTACATAGTCGATACGCAGAAGAAGAGTGCGAAGTTAGAAGAGATACCGATTATAAGATATTTTCCAGACGTATTTCCAGACGATTTACCGGGTCTTCCGTCGGATCGACAAATTGAGTTCGTGATTGACCTACTACCAGGAACGGCCCCAATATCTAAGGCACCATACAGAATGGCCCCGATAGAGATGAAAGTGTTGATGGTGCAATTGTAAGAATTGCTCGACAATAAGTATATTCAGCTGAGTGTTTCGCCATTGAGAGCACTGGTCTTGTTTGTTAAGAAGAAAGACGGATTGATGAGGCTCTACATTGATTACAGAGAGTTGAATAAGGTCACAATTAAAAATAAGTATCCATTACCTAGAATCGATGACCTGTTTGATTAGTTGAAAGGAGCGAGATATTTCTCGAAGATAAATTTGAGAAGTGGTTATCATCAGTTGAAGGTGAGGTCAGAGGATGTACCAAAAACAGCGTTCAGAACTCGATATGGTCATTACGAGTTTCTGGTTATGTCTTTTGGTTTAACTAACGCACCTACAACGTTTATGGATTTGATGAACAGGGTGTTTAAACCATTTTTAGACAAATTTGTGGTAGTGTTTATTGATGATATATTGGTATATTCCAAAACCAAAGAGGAACATGTGGAACACTTGAGATTGACGTTGGAGACGTTGAGAAAAGAGAAGTTGTATGCTAAGTTCTCAAAATGTGAATTTTTGTTGGAACGTGTACAGTTTCTCGGGCACGTTATTGATAAGGACGGAATTTCGGTAGATCCATCAAAGGTTGAAGATGTAATAAACTGGGATCAGCCAAAGACACCGTCAGAAGTAAGGAGTTTCTTAGGATTGGCAGGTTACTACAGACGTTTTATTCAGGACTTTTCTAAGATCGCGACTCCGTTGACGAGTTTAACTAGGAAGGAGGTTAAGTTTGTTTGGACAGAGAAGTGTGAGGAAAGTTTTCAAGAGTTAAAGAAGAGGCTGAGCTTTGCAATTGTGTTGTCGTTGCCTGATGATACAAGGAATTTTGTGGTATATAGTGACGCATCGCATAAAGGACTAGGCTGTGTGCTTATGCAGAATGGCAGCATTATTGCGTATGCATCACATCAGTTGAAAGATTACGAGAATGGGTATCTGACCCATGACTTAGAGTTGGTGGCGGTGGTGTTTGCCCTGAAAATTTGGAGACATTATCTTTATGGAGAGAGGTGTGAGATATATACCGACCATAAAAGTCTGAAGTATATCTTTACACAAAAAGACTTGAATATGCGACAAAGAAGATGGTTGGAACTGATTAAAGATTATGATTACAAAATTTTCTATCGTCCTGGAAAAGCGAATGTTGTTGCTGATGCCTTAAGTAGGAAGGGACGGGAGAAGTTAATGTTGTTAACTGCTCAAGAGAAGCTAGTGACGGAAATGGCTAAGATGGAGTTAGAAATTAAATATCCGACAGAATCCGATGAAAAGTTATTCTAGATGGGAAATAGTTCAATGTTGGTGGATAAGGTGAAAATACACAATTTCAAGATGAAGACTGCAAAAAGATAAAACAGAAAGTATCAGAAGGTGAGTAAAACAAATTCAAAATCGATTCGGAAGGGTTACTTCGATTCGAAGGGAGAATTTGGGTTCCGTAAGTACCAGAAGTTAGAATAGAAATTCTGAGTGAAGCTCACAACTCAAGATATTCGATTCACCCTGGGAGTACAAATATGTACCAGGATCATATACATCATTTTTGGTGGCCAAATATGAAGGGGGATGTGGCTGAATGCATGGAAAAATGCTTAACGTGTCAGAAAGTCAAAGTTGAACATCAAAGGCCAAGCGGATTGTTACAACCGTTGGAGATACTAGAATGGAAATGGGAGCATATCATAATGGATTTTATGGTAGGTCTTCCAACGTCCTAATAAGGATACGATGCTATTTGGGTGATTGTCGATCGATTGACGAAGTCGGCACACTTTTTGCCAATCAAAATTTGATTTACTCTAGATCGGTTAGCAAAACTGTACGTGAAGGAGATTGTGTCAAGACACGGTGTACCAGTGTCCATTGTATCAGACAGAGATCCACGTTTCACATCTAATTTTTGGAAACAATTAAAAGAATGTTTGGGAACACAGTTGAGAATGAGCACAACGTACCATCCTCAGACCGATGGATAAAGCGAGAGAACCATCCAAACACTAGAGGATATGCTCAGAGCATGTATCATGGATTTCAAGGAAATTGGGATGACCATCTACCATTGGTGAAATTTGCTTATAATAATAGTTATCACGCGATTATTGGCATGCCGCCTTACGAAGCGTTATACGGCAGGAAGTGCAGAACTCCGTTATGCTGGGACGAGGTAGGTGAAAGTCAGCTATTGGGTCCAGAATTGGTACAATAGACTATCGAAATAATCAAGGTTATTCGAGTAAGATTAATCGCAGCACAAGATAGACAGAAGAAATATGCCGATCATCATCGACAAAATCGTGAATCCGATGTCGGTAGTTATGTTTTCCTGAAAGTGTCTCCTTGGAAGGGAAAAATTCAATTTAGTAAGAATGGAAATTGAGCCCTAGATTTATAGGACCTTTTGAAGTGCTTCGACGAGTTGGCGAAGTGGCATACGAGCTAGCTTTACCTCCGGAGTTGGAACATATTAATAATATTTTCCATATATCAGTATTGAGGCCATATAAGCCTGATTATAAGCATGTTATAGAATATGAGCCCTTACAGTTTGAGAAAGATTTATCATATGAAGAAGTCCCAGTTCAAATTGTTGTGAGTAAAAGAGCAAAAGATCGAGGAATAAAGTGATACCTTCTGTTAAGGTAATCTGGAGGAACCACAATGCCGAGGAAGCTACGTGGGAACTTGAGAGCATTATGATGAAGAATTATCCTCGTTGTTTGCTTGATTTTGTATAGCGATTCGGGGATGTAATCTTGTTAAGGAGGAAGAATGTAACGAATAAATTTTTCAAGTTGTGATTCGGGGACGTAATCCTTTTAAGGAGGAAGTATGTAACGATCGAGAAATTTGTAATTTAATTTAAATTTTTATGGAATTAAATAAATATTTTAAATAATTATTTATTGTGGAAAATAAATAATTGATGAATTGTGATGAATTAATTTAGTAACTAAATTGATTAATGTTAATTGAATTGAAAATGATAATTTTAATTGAAGGATTTAATTTAAGGAAATAATTAAATCAATTGCTTAATATTTAAGAAAATAATTAAACTAAGTGAATTGTTTAATACTAAATGAATAAATTAAATAAAGTGATGTTTCTAATTTATTAATTAAATTAGATATATAATTATTTAATTATTTATTATAATAAGAATATAATTATTATAATTATAAATTATAAGCTATTAAAATAGGTTACATGTGTGACAAGTGTAACTATATAATATAAATATTATTTAAATAATCTAGTATGGGAATTAGTGTGTAACTAAACGTAGCCTTATGGCTTTTGGTTATTTTAACTGATGTGAGTCTTTTTGTTTTTAACCTGACGTACGTGGGAGAGGCCAGTTATATTGCATATGCGTCTTATTTTTCCCCTATGTCTAGTTATCAGTAAGAGCGTAGTGAGAGCTTGGAAGTAAGAGAGAAAGCATTGTGGTTGTGAGTTTCTAAGACCAAATTTCTTATCCAATATGTGATGTAATCTGTAATTTGTCGGTGGATTGTGATAATATATTAATAAATGAAAGCGGGCGTAGTTCAAACGATTAAGAAAACAATTGCGTGGTGACCTAATTCGTTAACTTAAGGAAATTTGGGAAACTAATACTTTTAAGCTCTCGTATATAGGAATGGTTAAAAATTATCCCAAATAAGTTAGCTAATGTGTCCTTTATTCAATATTCAAAATTTAACAACACATGGATCAAAGATGTGGGAATTAAAATTACTTAAGGCAAGGGGCAGGGAAAAAGAGACTGATGCCTTTCAATATTGCTTTTAAATTGTTGGTATCTGGGAGTTTTGAGAAAAGAAAAGAATTCAATTGCTTTTAAATTGAGTATTCGGGGTTTAATATCGGGGGGTTTAATATGGGTGTATTTAGAGTGACTTTTAATTTGACTTTTACTTTATTTAGTATATCCTGACTTTAAAATTATTATAATATTTAGTTGTTTGGACGTTTTTTTATTGTCTATAGACTATCGTGAATTAGTGATACATGCATTCAATTAACGGTTCCAGAGTTCAAATTGACCAGTTGCTACTTTTTAAGTTAATATCTTTGAATATGAAGTTGGAATCAAGGAAAAAAAATGTGAAAATGTGTAATAATGTGCATGTACTTTTTTGATCTTTTTTCTTTTTGGTATTATATTTTAGATTTTAATAACTAGATGGTTTTAGTTCTGATTGATCCAAAACTTTTTTTGTTGGAATATATCCTTTAATATCAAAGATAATCATGTACACATTTTAAATTATATTCTTGATCTTTTTCCCCCTTTCTATAATGACTATTTATCAGGTTCAATCAAAGACATGAAAGAGTTCAGATATTCAGTTGGTTGCCTTGCCCTAATGTGTTTGATTAACACACAGTACACACATAATATGTCCATTCCATTAACTAATAATAGCATGTGAATTTTGTCAAAAAAAAAACTAATAATAAGTAGTAGAATTATTAACTATTTTACATGGAAAGATGAAAATTTTAGTTCATTAAACACTAAATATTGTTGCATTAGTAGATCGACTGTATTTGAGTCTTCTTAATTTTTTTTTTGAAAATATTCAATATTCCGGTCCAGTAAACATGTCCATGTAGAAGGACTAGCTTTAGATTGTTTGTGTGTCAGTGTTGGACTGTTGTTTGAGCTTTGTAATTCATGACTATACTATTAATTATTTGCTAACAAGGTTATCATATATACGTGTAACCGTACTTATTAGTTGTTATTACTACCTCCCTTTAAAATGACAATCGTACCCTTTATTGAAAATTAACTTCTTCTTTTCATGACACATTTATTCTATTTTAAACAATCATTTAACCTTCGTTTTAAAACAATCAATTCGTAGTTAAATATTGTGAATTATTATTATTTTGAATGTGAAATATTGTTTTAGTTGTGATAGATTTAATTATTAATAAGAATATTCTTTCATCACTGAATTTGATTCATTTCACACTATTACAATTTTTCAATAGTGAATATGAATCATGAGGTCACCCTACCCACGGGACCACCTTCTTATACTGTGTTTGGATATGTATGTTCCTTTTTCAGACTTAATGAAAATTGAACAATTAATATCCCTTTTTGAAATTTCTAACGTGTCTTTCAATTTGGGACAGGAAGATTATAATTTGCAATGCACAGTAAAATTATTTTCTTCTTTTATAGCAAACTTGCAATTTAATAGCTTTTTTTTATACTTTCTATATTTAACCTTCTTTTTTCCTTTCTTTAATAGAGAGAGCGTTATCGAAAAAAGAATATTGGCATTATCATTCGAGAAGAATCTGAATTGAATATGATGCGTAAGGCAAGATAAGATTACTTTTTCTTTTCTTAAGCTCATACTTTATTTTCCAAGACAAAACATCTTATATTTATACGCTGTCAGGAAAATCTAAGAAAACATCGAGCAAAGGAAAAAGGGAAGGAGTTTCAAAAAGGAAAAGAAAAAGAAAATCAACCCCCCAATTTGAATGTGGTAAGTATACAATATTCCAGACATTTACGTTAGTAGTTACAAATATTTGTTACACAAAGTCATTTAAACAAAATATTTGAACCTAATTTATTAACGACACTGGTACTAGACTTATCATAGTCAAGTGTGGTGCTTTAGTACTTGAAGCAAAGATGATAATTTATTAACGACACTATGCCTTCTTAGGTTTATAATTATACATCTTTTTAGGGTTTCAATAATAATATCCTTTACGAAAAGGCAATAAACATATTGCATAGCGTTTTCGTATGAAATACAAAATCGCGCAAACTGAATATATGCACCCTAATTCGAATAAATAGAAAACATTATTTTTTGCTCAAAAAAACACTACGACTTCTTCTCTTTACACTTAGATATCTATTGTTATTTGTAGGGATCCAATAAAAATATCCTTGACGAAGCTCCAATTCCTCGACGTAAAAAACGAGAAAGGGATAATGGTGATGTGCGTCCAATACATATTGCTCAGCGCTTGCGTCGTGAAAGAGAGAAGCAAACAAAAATAATACAATCTCAACCATATCCATTTCAACCAAGATTTTTCCCTGGTTTGATCCCCAGGCCATCCCAACGCGCAGCTTATGAACAGGATTGTATCTCGATCAAGAATCATTTTTATCAGCATCCGTCGTTGTTAAAACTGCGCCAACAGATTCTAATCGAATTCCTCCAGTTCCAATTTTACCACCTCAAGGGTTACATTCAACCAACTCAAATTCAATGGGTGCAGAAATCCTCCTTCCACCAAATAATATAGAGCATGTACATGACTCCCGTAACATTATATCATCTTCCATGCCTACATCACCAACTTTGGGGTTAGTTCAATGCACATTATTTATAACTATATACCAAAAGGAGTGTTACGATATATGTGAACTATTTGAAACACGTTCATTTATTTTCTAGGTTATTACCAATTATTGATCGATCATTGATGAAGCTTGCGTACAAGAGGCATTGCCTACAAATATAGCCCCTCTGTCGTATCCTATTTTAGGAAGACACTACCTCGATAAAATGAATATACGGTGTCCTCACCGCTTTCAAAGATTACATTGGAAAGCGAAAAGTTATCAAATTCATCTGTTCACCGCCCTTTCTTCGGAACATGTTGTTTGCAAGGAAAGATTCAACTTCCACAACTATTAACGCCTCCTCTAGAAATTCAATCATTATATGATGGCAATGATGATCAGTCAAAGTCCTTTCGAAGTTATACCCGACTGTACAATGCTTCTAATGCTTTTACGAGCTTAGGTGTACATATGGATGATAGAGTGGTTCCTGGTAGGGGTCCCAACGCATTTACAATCCATGGGGAATTGCGACATCAGACGGGGTTACTACACCCCTCCCACCGGCCGGTCAAGATCCGATATATACAACAGTTATACATTCACGATGCCGCGATTGCTTTAGAATATCGTTTCGGGAGAAACCCGAAGTCATGAGAGGATGTCCTAAGAACAATCCAGGATAGTCTTTTGAGATACAACTCATTTTTGGGTAAGTTTAGACATGCAGCTGCAATTTTAAGCATGGAACATTTGAACAATCGCGACATCCCAGCATACCTTCATTATAGTGCAGCAAAAGACCGTCGAACTCATAATTTACCCACGTCAGAGGAGGTGGTCATCATATTACACGGAGATGGTTTGAATTTCTACGATGAGGGATATTATTGTACGGTTAAAAGGGAGTGACCAGTTGATGCAGATAAATGAATGCCATCCAGCTTATTTACCACTACATTACGTATTGTTGTTTCCGTATGGTGAGCTTGGATGGGAACCAGATTTTAAGCAGTGGGATGTCAATCAAGGTAAAGCTTCATCAAAAAGACTTACATAATTGCAATATTATGGTTATCGTTTGTTTGAAAGACCCACCGAGTATTCAACTATCTTGAGGGTGGAAGATTATTTCAAGAGTTTGTTGTAGATGCATGGTGGCAAACAGAGCGTAATCGATTAATATATTATAGGCTCAACCAACAAAAATTGCGATCCGATCTATACCAAGATTTGGTCGAGGTAGTTTCTCGATGGGTTAGAGGCTAATCAAGTTGGTAAGCGAGTAGTTTTGCCTTCTTCTTCTTTTACGGGAGTCCAAGGCAAATGTTTGAAATCTTCCAAGATTCTATGGCCATAACTTAAGATAACCAACACCGATATTTTCTTAACTATGACCGCAAACCGAATTGGCCCGAGATAAAGATGCAATCGTTACCACATCAAACGTCAATTGACCGCCCAGACTTGGTGGCCCGCGTATTTGAATTGAAGCGACGAGCTTTGATGATGGAAATTGATAAGAAGAAAGTATTTGGTGCAAAGGTGGCACATGTTTTCACGATTGAATTCCAAAAGCGTGGGTTGCCGCACATGCATTTGCTAATATTTCTTCAAGGGTCTGATAAAATACGAACACGTGAACAGGTAAATCGAGCTGTTTGTGCCGAATTCCCCGATCCAATTTCTGATCCACTTCTATATGAAACAGTTAAAACTTGCATGGTACATGGACCATGTGGTGTTCGAAATCTTAAATCACCATGTATGGAAGATGGTAAATGCACCAAGAGATATCCTAAATGTTGGGAAGAAGAAACTACAATGGGCGAAGATGGGTATCCGATATATCAAAGGCGCAATGACGGTCGAAAACATTCTCTAAGGTCTGGACATGAAGTTGATAATAGAGATGTTGTACCATATAATTCATACCTCTCTAGATTGTTTAGTTTCCATATAAATGTGGAAGTTTGTGCAGGAGTAAGGTGCGTAAAGTATATCAATAAATACATCTACAAGGGTTACGATCGCACAACTTTGGTATTAAAGTAGTAGATGAGATTAAGCAGTATATTGACTCAAGGTACATTGGGCCTACAGAGGCGGCATGGCGGATATTTGGATATCCTATGCATCAAGAGTTGCCTCCAGTTATACGTCTGGTAGTTCACCTAGAGGGAAAACATCACGTCTGCTATAACCCTTCTGAACCAATAACTGCAATATTGAACAGAGCAGAGGATCAACAGACAACTCTAACAGGATTTTTTGCATGCTGCTCTACTAATGATTTAGCTCGAACTCTCACATACCAACAATTTCCAAAGCATTTTGTTTGGCAAAAGAGAGAACAGCTCTGGACAGAGAGGCAAAGGGGATTTGCAATCGGAAGAATGTATTTTGCCAGTCCAAATGAAGGTGAAAGGTTTTATCTACGACTTCTGTTGTCGGTTGTAGAGGGACCTCAATCTTTTCAATGTTTAAGAACAGTTGATAATGTTGTATACCCCACATATAAGGCTGCATGTATTGCAAAAGGCCTTTTGGAAGACGATGAAGAGTGGATTCAATGTCTTAGAGAAGCATCAATAATGAGAACAGGCTCTCAATTAAGAAGGTTGTTTTCTATTATCTTGACACAATGCTCTCCTTTAAATCCAGAAGCGTTGTGGAACCAATTTTCTATGCATATTTGTGATGATTTATCACACAAAATAAGTACATGTTATGGCATTGATGTTCCTACTAATGCTCAAATTTGTGATTATGGTTTATACCTTATTAATCTTTTGCTTCAAGAGTCGGGGAAGAGCTTATCAGATTACCCACCAATGCCACTGCCATATGCTAATTGGAGAATTATCGTTGGCAATCGACTTATATGGGAACATAGGCAGTTACAACTTGAAGTTGATCAAATAAATGTCCAGCAAAACATTGATCTACTGAATGAGGGTCAGCGTATGGCTTATAATGCAATCATTTCATCTATTTATGAAAATAAAGGAACAACCTTCTTTCTTAGTGGGGGTGCAGGAACTGGAAAGACTTTTCTCTACAATACAATTGCCAAAAAATGTCGTTCCTTATGCGATATAGTAATTACAGTAGCATCCTCTGGAATTGCTTCTAGGTTGTTACATGGGGGACGACCGCACATTCAACATTCCTGCATTCCACTTAACGTATTAGAAAATTCAGTTTGTGGATTCACGAAGCAATCATCACACTCGGAATTATTTCGGAAGGCTAGACTAATTATATGGGATGAGGTTCCAATGCAGCATCGTCATTGTGTTGAAGCAGTTAATCGGACCTTACAAGACATTCGTGATAACTCCCAACCATTTTGGAGGTGTTCTTTGTTGTTCTTGGGGAGATTTTAAGCGATTCTTCTGTTATACCTAGAGGTCTTCGTGAGCATATAGTGGCAGCATCACTACGACGTTCTTTGCTTTGGAAAGATATACATGTCTTGACATTACAAGTTAACATGCGCTTGCACGATGACCAATCGTTATTATTTGATTTCTCGGCTTTTCTTAATGAGGTTTGAGTATTTGTATCTTTATTCATATTGACATCTATATATCGTCAGGAATATTTGATAATTTACTAATACTTCATTATTGTGTAGATTGGGTCTAACCCTCAAGAATCTATACAACTTCCAGATTCAATAAAAATAACTCAAAGTGTAGATAATCTTATCTCGACCATCTACCCAGAGCTAGAAGTGCCAAGTAAGGTCACTCCCGAATTCTTAAAAGAGCGCACAATTCTATTCTGCTAGAAATGATGATGTCAATGATATCAACCTAGTCGCTTTTGGCGGTTTTTTAGGAGAAGAACATACATACTACTTTCACGACAAAATGGTTGAAGATGATGATGTGGATCGGACTATTATGCATCGGTACCCGAATGAATATTTGAACACACTCAATCCCCCTGGACTACCACCGTTCAAATTAGATTTAAAAGAGGGTTGTCCAATAATGCTTCTAAGGAACATCAGATAGAAAGATGGCCTTTGTAATGGTACTAGACTTATCATAGTCAAGTGTGGTGCTTTAGTACTTGAAGCAAAGATTTTAAGCGGTGATAAGCATGGCGACTTGGTATTCATTCCACAATTTCTTTGACTCCTTCTTAAATGTCGAAAGTTGAGTATTAAAATGACAAGAAGACAATTCCCAAATGAGGTTAAATGCAATGACAATGAATAAATCACAGGGCCAGTCTGTCAAATTTGTTGGGGTAGATTTACGTACACCAGTATTTAGTCACGGTCAACTATATGTAGCTCTGTCAAGATGCACAAGTTCTTCCCGCTTATACATACTTCTTCGTGAATTAACTGACAAGTCCACAACAAATATCGTCTATCCTGAAGTTTTGTTATAATTTTATATGTTTGAGGTATCATTTCTTATCTCCGTGCATTATTGATCTTCTTACGATAAAAGTCTTGATATGTTTTGAATTGACTGATAAAAGTTTTGAATTAGCTGACAACTCCACAACAAATATTGTCTTTATATATGTGTTAATTGTTGAATAGTTGAATATTTGCATATTGTTATAAATGAGACTGATGCTTGAATAAGTTGTGGCATCGTTGTAGTTGTGGCATATGCTATCAAGACTCCTGATGGGTATATGTGGGTCCTATAGTCATGTGAAATGGAAGTGGCTAGGACTAACAAGTTTCCCTATAGAAATAGCAAACCCCATAAATTATTGTAGGGTGTAATACAATATTTTTAGTTGATCAAGCCGAAGCTTAAAAAACATGAAGTCTGATTACTCAAATTACAATACCGTAGTATATACACATACACCCTCATGTTTTTGAATCCACGTGATACATTCGTCCACTTATTTAGCAGATGATGCCTTCGTAGAAGTTACTCATTCTCTAATTTGCAGAAAATTGGTTTATATTTCCTTGCTCTTTTCTGTGTAAGCAAATCTGATAATGTTTTGAGAGTATGATGCCTCCACTGAATAACAATTTCTTCTTTGGCCAACTGAATACATGATTTAGTAATGTATGAACATCAGATAACATATCTTACATAAACTCATTCAGATAACATACGAGTAAATTTATATATGTGTGTGTATGTGTGAAGAACACATTTGAGAAGCTTGATCATCATTTGTTAACATAATAAGTTGGTCTATGTTCAATTTAAGCTATAATATGCTTATTATATATAACTTATGTTTTAGTTTTACTTGCACATGAATCGATCAATTTGTACATATATCCTGCTCATTACATTTTGTTATCAATTTCCAATTAGTTGATTTAATTTGTTGATAGACCTAAACGATTCATTTCAATTTATGCAGTCTTGGGATGATATTGCTATTGAATGGAAACGTGTCCATTCAACAACAAGTCGAGGGTGGAAAAAAGTTAACAGGGTTATGTGTATTTTATAATTCTTAAATCGTATTCAAGTAATCACGCGTCAATTGTTTCGTTTTTGCGATACTACTAACATTTTGCTTTCTCTTACAAATAACAGATTTTTGTTACAAACAATATTTGTTGGCCGTGGACGTTGCCGATGGATAGCCTTTCTTTTCAAAGATTTATGTACCGAAGACATGGTAGAGCTTGACAGATCTACAAGGTAAATGTTATTATATGTATTTTCGTGTATATATTGAAGGATACTTGGTGTAAGCTGTAAAGAATATATTTGGTGTAAGATGTAAAGTAAAGGGTGGTGCTCAACATGTTGTTTCTTTATTTTCTGCATATATGTATTTTGGTTCTCCGTCTTTTGTAAAGTTGGGTAATTATACATGGTTATGATGATTTTGAGTATGGAATGATGTTGTTTTTGGTGGTTTGGATATGTATGAATGATTGTAAATTTTTTAAACAGGTTTATAATTTTCTGGATATCTATTTTTAAAGGAAACTCTGCCGAAATTTCTTGAAATTAGTAGCTACTAGCTTGATATTTTGGTGGTTGGATATGTGTTGGTAGCTAATAGATAGATTTCTGCATGGTATGATGATTTTGGGTATAAAATGATGGTTTTTTTTGTTTGGATATGTATGGATGATTGCAAGTTTTTTAAACAGGTTTAGATTTTTCTGGATATCTATTTTTAAAGGAAATTCTGCCGAAATTTCTTAAAATCAGTAGCGACTAGCTTGCCCAAATTTGCAATGGCCCAAATGATTTTTTTGGCTATATGTTTGACCAAATTTACCTTTTTTTTGCGGTTGAGTCAATTATTTTTGAAGTTCTTATTTTATTTTAATTTTTATTTAATCAGGCAAAGGAGCTCCAAACTAATTTGGTGCACATGAACCTTTTAAGCAAGTGGGTGTCATTATGCTATTTCAAAATTACAATGTTTTTACCTATTAATGTATCAGCGACTGGTATTCAATGGACACATTTGTATGATGTATTGTGCTTAAAATAGTTTTACTATTTAATTCATGTTCCATCTAAAATTGCAAATTAAATGAAGAGAATCAATAGCATATAAGTGAAGAGAAGTGCTTTTAAATGTGCTTGAAGAAAATATGAAGGTCATTGACATTGGGATTGTTTCAAATTTAATAAATGTAGTTAACTGGCCTAGGTCAAATTTATTGTTGAGTGAATGTGGATGTTGGCTTTAGTTGAAATTTTCCTTAACAAATTTCTAATTTTTTTTCTTTAAATATTTGTCACATTTTCTCGATTTGTAAATAATGAGTATGTAGATACAATTTGTGGTAAAATTCTTGACTTCTTTATTTTTTGGGTGGGATGTCTATCTTGATTAGAAATTTTCTTATTTACAACTCAAAATAAAAAATTTTCTAATTTTTATCAAATATATATTCTTTAAATATTATAACTCACATTTTCATTTAGCTTCATCTTTAAGTATTAAATAATTATGTTATGATATTCATTGATATACATGAAGCTCCATTTTATAAAAGGGTCCTAGTAGGTATAGGAAAACCATTCTTAAAAATGATTAAACACGGATAAATAGTTGAAATGGGGTTGAAGTATTGAAATATTAAAGACATTACTGCTTTAGAAGCCATGGCTAAGCACATTCAGGCTGGAAGCTATTGGAATAACCCTCAGAGGGTTCATAAAAAGAAGGAAGAGGATGTATCCTTGGTACTACAAGGAAAAAATTTGATAGGCAATCAAAACTTGCCCATTCAAAGGAGAAGTTATTCCCCTTTCCAAACTTATACATAATATTTAAATCCTCCGTTTCAAAAAATTGGAGAAGTTAAACGTCACAGAACATTCACACCATTAGTGGACTCACTGGAAAATGTACTGAAACTTTTGACAACACAAAAGAAGATTGTCCTACTCCTTCCCCCAACCAATCCAAGTGGAAGGAATTTTAACTCAAGTAAGAAATGTGTTTATCAATCTGGAGCTCCAGGCCATGATTCCCATGATTGTTGGTCTCTCAAGTACAAAATCAAATATTTGATAGAAAGTGGGGAGATTTTGGTGACAACACAATGACAACCACATGTTCAAGATAATCCTCTACCTCAAAAAAATGAAGAGGGCGTCAATATGATTGGTATGGGAAATGGAGAAGGTTCCAAACAAGGACAACTCGAATAATTAGGAATATTCAGGAAGGTAATTTCTGATAGAATGAGAAATGAAGTCTATCAAAGAACAAATTAATCAACTGGCAGAACTAATGGTACATCAACACCAAGTAACTCGACAACTAATTAGTTAAGGATAAACAAATCTCCTTTCCATCATAACAAGGGATCAACAACGATTCCAGGAGAATGAAACTTGTGAAGAAAAACTTACAAGGAAAGTTAAATCCCAGGCTCGTCGAGAGTATGAGAAAATTTAATCCTTTAGTCAACTGATGGAGGAGATCCTGCAGATGTTAATCAATGAAATGAAGATCACAAAACTATTACCCCCAATCAATCCTCGTTCCAAGATATTTGATGCTACTAGGATATACTAATATCTTGGATTGTGCATATAATCCGATTTTTTCAATTTTCCAATTTTTCGGACCGGACTGAACTGGCCAGTTTAGTATAAAACGAACCTGTTCAGTTTCGGTACAAAAAAACTAGTATATACCAATTTTTCGGTACCGATTTTGGTACGGCCTATTTATGATTCTATTTTAGCGAACCGGACCGGTATATACCGATTTCCTAATTTTTATTATTATTAATAAATAATTAATAATAATAATAAAAAAATAATGATAATTATAATAATAATAATAATAAAAAAATAATAATTATATTAATTTTGGTAAAATCGGTTACAGATATCGGTCAAATGCATGCAAGATGTAAATTTAGCTAATTTCGGTAGAATGATTTAGTTTGGTACTTTTGGATTCGTCGGGCTGGTTTTTACTGGTTGAACACCCCTACCAATATCATTCCAACACTCCTGGCTATAGCACCAAAAGTTGATAGGCACTTCATCACCTGATCCAAAATATGATCGATAGTAGTGACCTGCAAATGGTAAATAGTGGTAAAACCCTGCCTAAAAAAGAGGAGATATTTCCCCCAAGAACATACAGATGGAGGGAAGTTATAGCAGTCGTATCCTCTGAAGGAGCCTTGCCTATAACATCCATAATAATTCAAGGGAAAAGGGTTCAAGAGAGAAAGAATCCTGTGAGAGTGGATGTGCTCGAGCCTCTGATGTTGCCATTCAGACCGCAGTATCCTGTAATCATCTTGAAGAGAGTCCCAGGGAACTATGGGAAAGATGAAGGATTAACATCAAACCACACTGCTGTTATATCAAAGGAAAACCTGATGTATCTACCTCAGCAGATAATAGAGTCAATCATTAAATCCAAAGGAAGAGTTTTTGAGGAGAAAATTGAAGAATTCCTCAACAAGATAGAGCATAATGAAGCCAAAGTGGTTCAAAGATTAAAAGAAGCACCCTAAGAGATATCCATTATGGATTTGGTTTTATCTTCGGATGATCATTGCAAGGTCTTAGGGAAAGTAATAGAAGAAGCTCACTTGTCGAAGATGATAGATACCGAGAAGTTTCATCATTTGATAGGTCACATTTTCAACAGTAATGTGATATCTTTCGCTGATGATTACATACCATCAGAAGGGACAGGTCATTGCAAGTCATTACATACCATCAGAAGGGACGGGTCATTGCAAGTCATTGAACATATGTCCCTATGACACGTTGGAAAGAATAAAGATCAATCCAAATAAAATCAGGACAAGTCATGTAGCCATAAGGGCCTTTGATGGATCTAAGTGAGAGGTTGTAGGAGAAATCGAACTTCCATTAGAAATTGGTCCCCATACTTTCTATGTATCCTTCCAAGTGCTAAACATTACCATTGGATATAATTTATTATTAGGAAAACTGTTGATCCATATGGCAGGAGTAGTTCCGTCCACCCTTCATCAACAAGTCAAGTATATCATCAATGGAAATATAGTAACTGTTAATGTTGAAACAGAATATCTTGTCCATATATTGTTGCCTCTTTTATAGTTCTAATAAAAGAGCTCTAACTCATGCAAGCATACATGTGTCAACAAGTAATACAGAGTAAGTAGAGTATCGATCCCACAGAGAAAGTTGTTAAATTTAAACTATCATGCATCAATTAACTCACCGAATTTATATGCTTAGCCTAATAACTAAAAGTGTTGAATTAAACTAATTATGAATAATAACTAAAAATAAGAATACAAATAGAATAAATATAATCTAGAAATAATGGGACCCTAACTTCATTTAATATTTCATCTAATCACCACTATCATGCAAGAAATGCTCACATATCACAGGAAAATAGCCAAGAGCACGAATAGAGTTATAACCATTTTTCAATGCACTATAACCTACTTACACAAAATGGTCTACGGATATGTTAGACTCCATGTAATCACCAATACAACCAAAATCACTATATGTCTATGTGAAATTGCAATTATATTGATTTTAAGTTCAAGCCCTTATTCTAGCTCATACGGTGAAACAATATATGTCTATCTGGTTCACAAAATACGCAAGCCATATACAACCACCCCATATTCGCATGTTATCATGACTACAATCCATACCTGTATGTTCATTGTCAATTCCATACAAATACTGAGATAAATGGTGATCAAGCATTCATACATGTAAAATAATCATGATAAATATCCCATATGATATGCAAAACAATCCTAGCATTTAAGCGTGCAACCAAACTACATATTAAAATCTGTTAGGATCCCATAATGGAGTTTAGTTCATGACTGAACCAAAAGCCATTATGGGATCAACGCTAAACATGATAAATAAACAAGCAATTGAAATAAGAAAGATAGAACGATCAAACCCAATCGCTGAATAAAAACCAATGATCAACGTTTAAATCCTCATAGAAATCCAGTAAATAATAATAGAAATCCACAATGGCAGAGAATCCCAAGAAGAATTGGAGAAGTAGACATTTTGGCTTCGTTGAATCTCTCCCAAGGTGTAAACCCTAGTTTATATGATGAAAATATGCTCAAAATTATCCCGTCTATCTCTGACATTAGTCAGAATCGTTTAAAAACCAATTACAAATCATTTAATTAAAATTTAAAATTACAAAGATTAGCATCGTGCAGCACATGTGGCTCTCTGAAGATATGTCTCATGGCAGCGAGACTTACTTAAAGATGTCCGCCTGTCTAGCCGGCCTCTCACGTGGGCGTGGCGTCGTGACTTGTCTGCCGTGGTCGCAGAACTTTCAAGAGGTATCATTGTCTGGTCGGGTACTCGCGCGGGCGCGCACTCCCTAGGCTATTCTGCCTATGGCACACTGCCATTGCACGCCGCAGTTACGGTTTCTGTTTTTGGCTTCTGTCATGTTGCTCCTGCTATTTGTTCTTTCATGCTTGATCTCTTGCTCAATGCTTGGTCTCCATGCTTCATTGTACCTCCATACCATGCACATCTTCGTTTGTGCCTCGCCTTCACGCATCTATTAACCACGTGCCTTCTAATACCACCAAAATTAAGCTGATTCCTGCATTTAATCAACAAAAGGAGTTTTAAGTAAATGCAATGCAAAATAACGTGAAATGCAACTAAAACACAGTAAAATGTACTTGAGATGGGCACAATTCGCATTAATTGGTATTCAATAAGTAAGTAAAAATACCACTTATCATATATAAAACGATATGCCTGTGATCAGTCTCGAGGAGAGAGTTGAGCTTATCAGTTTTTAAGCCCTTGAGGTTAGCAACACTAAGTACGAACCTATTGGAGCCTCAACTTTAAAAGAAAGAGTTTCCATGGAAGTAATGTCGACTAGTCGAGAAATGATATCCTTGGGTTTGTAGCCTGGACAAGGGTTAGAGAAGAGTCAGTGTTGATCGATTTCGCAATCAATGAATACGTGCAAGTATACACGGTCAACAAGTACTAAAGTGAAAGTAGAGTATCGTTCCCACGATGAATTATTTAATAAAAATCACCAAGTACTAACTCTTAACCAAATCAATTTTATTTAAACAATTGCAAAGTGTGATTTTTCTAATTAAGAAAACTAAATTAACTAATTACACTGAATTGCTTTATAAATAAATTCAAATAAATAAAAGTCAAGACTCCAATATCCCCAATTATGAACTATAAACCAATTATCCAATTAACCCAATTACTATGTCTACTGAATTGTTAACAGGAATTCTCAAATGCCAAAAGCCCTTTCTCAAGCGATCATTTGCCTTCTATTTAACCCAAATTAATTTTGCTATATCTCTATGCAAAACAAATGAATTAAACTCGCTACAATCCCAATTCCTTATGTGTTACATGCGTAAATAGATATTCTCATTTTATTCACAAACCTAATTATTTCATCGTGCAAATAACTAAGTCACATGATATCATGCCCAGTTCTAACCCCAGAAATTCATTTCTCAATTCCTTCTAGAGTAACAAGGTAATTCTTGATCGATAATTAATCAATAAGCATAAGGCAAGATAAACAACTCACTTTGACACAAATAATTGGAATAAATTAAATAACTAATTTATAGCCATAAAAGGTTCAATTGAAATCTTAATAAAAGAGTTAGTTCATAATTAATGAATTAAAACCAAGAATCCACAATTGAATAGACATTAAAAGATAAAAGTATGATAAGAGAAGCTAATAGAATCTGTTGTCAGCAAATCTGATGCTCCCCTCTTGCTCTTGCTCTTGATCTTCAATGTTCTTTAATTTGCTTCAATCTCCAATGGCTAATGAAGAACAAGGGTTTAGATTCTAATTTAATGGAGTGTTTAATCTAGTCTAATCTATGTAATCTCTCCCTATTTTATGCCTTACATCATGTATTTATAGGTTACAAGTCCAATTTTTAGTTTAGGAACAAACCCAATCCAATTTGGAGTCAAAAAGGTGTCAAAATTCACTCAAAAAAATGCGTCCAGGCCATCACCAAGCCCTTCCCCAGCGCCCCAGCATTGGGCTTGACGCTCAAACCCTTGCCCCCTAGCGCCTCAGCGCTGGGCATAGGCCTATTTTGGGCGCCCCGACGCTGGCCCCAAGTTTTGACATTTTCTGCTCTGATGTCCATTGGTAAAATGGTCATAACGTCTTTGTCCGAACTCCGATTTTGATGATTCAAGATGATCCGGAAAGAGGAAAAGTAGATCTACAACTTTAATTCTTTGAGGTTTTTGAAATAAGGTCAGGAGCAATACTCAAATTGGCTCTGAAGTGACTGCTTTGTAAATGGCAAGCTGAAAACGCGAATCTAGCCACCCCGAACGTCGATCCAAGTAACTTTTATCCCAATTCCTACAAAACAACGTAAAACATGCATGAATAGACACAAACACTTAAAATCAAACAAAAGATTAAGCTTAAACGCACTCAATTATGAGTATAAAACTCACTCATCAAATACCTCCAAACTTAAATATTTGTTTGTCCTCAAGCAAAAACACAAAAGAACTAAAAATAAACAAACTAACTCAACTACATGAATGCATATGCATGATCTACTTCCTAATATACCTACGAACCCAGTAATAAATCAGTATGATATATAGCAACAGGCCTCAAAGATACCAATGATACTCAAACAATATATCCAATCAAGTCAAAGTCCATAACTCTAACCAATTAGCCAATCCAAACCTGTTATCAACCATGTTGTGTGTGTGTGCTTGTTAACCATTCTAACCAACCACAGTTCAAGATAATCACATAACAAACTTCTTAGAAGGAAAATTTCAGTTCCAATTCAATTACTTTTGTGAACATGACAACTCCGGTTAAAACTAAGCAATTACCAAAGTCTTAAGGTAAATACAGGATTTATTTATACTCTTATTCAATCACGAGGACATTTTTGTACTTTCTCGTGTTTTATTCATTTTTGTTTCTCATGGCTGTGCAATGTCTTATTCCCTTAGGCTTTTCAATGCTACCTTAACGAGCTTTCGACCAACGACTCCCAAGTTATTAAGACCTTAGGGCGCTAGGTGTAAAGACAATCCCCTCGGGCTTACTTACTCAAGTAACAAAGGCTACAAAACTAGATAAGCATGCCACGGTGTTTATTCTCTTTGTTTTTCTTTCTTTCTGGATTTTTTTTCTCTTTCTGTTTCCTTTTCATCATTTCTTTTTTTTCTTTTTTCTTTTTATTCATTTCATTTCTTTTTTATTTTTTTTCTTTTATTTTGTATATATATATCCCATAGATTCCCCCAAACTCAAGCTTTTACGTCATTCCAACCTTTACTGCCAGTTCACTAATTTCCTTAAATTTTAACAAAGATTTTCCCTTAGAAAACAAATTATGAAACCCTTGAACCAAGTGGAATAAAACTATTAAACTTTAAGTGATAACCGGTTACATAAGTTTCAGACAGGCTTAGATTATCATCATGATTAAAATTAGAACTCATCATCAATTATCAACACTGTTCAAGTTAACATTTAATACCAATCTTATCATAGGCCGAGCTAAGACCACACCAACCGATCACACAGATTCATGCAAAAAAATAAAATAAAAAAATGCAGTTATACTACATGAACACATACTAATGCAACACATATATGAATATACAAATAACTACCATGTATTATATGCAAGCTAAAAAAAACACAATGCTAACACATAAAAAAAAAAATAAATAAATAAAATAATGAACTACTATACAGATAACTAACTATATGCAATACGACACTAAAGTACCCCCAAACTTAAACTAGACATTGTCCTCAATGGCTGAAATAGAAAAAATTAAAGTAGAGGACTTCCCTGAAAATATAGCAATCTTCCTCCTTGTCCACTAAGTTTGGAGAATAGGCTAAGCACATGGAACTAATTGGGCACCACACTTGAATTTGACTTGAATAACCTGTAAAACCATGATAGAAGCAGATTTATTAAATTCTAAATAAATGCAAATTCAAAACTACTAATATGAAACCTAATAAAAACTAAAAATAAAAATTAAACTTGGGTTGCCTCCCAATAAGCGCTTGTTTTATAGTCTCAGCCTGACTTCTTCAATTCTCTATCCAATTCCCTAATTAAAATTGAGGAACCCTCCATCCATCAGAAGCAATGGCTCTTTTGGGAGGTTCCCATTAGTAAAGACCCTTGAATTAAAGTCACCTAGCATGATCTTTGTAGATAGGATCCCTATTAAGAACGTCCAACAACTAGGTGTTTTCTCCATTATGTCTATGATTAGATTGGGGCATTGAAGCTTAATAAACATAATGGAGTCTTCCTCTATCTTCTCCTTTTCATCCCACCATGACTCCAATAACCTGTATTAGCTCTTATGTCACAAAGAGCTTTTTACGATTTATACGACCGCTTAATTGGGCATGGTTTTGCAAAATTGCCCGGATTCTTGAACTTTGGTGGAGAAGGCACATGGGATACTAATGAAATCAGTTCATCTTCGTTAAATCTTACAGTTAAATCTTCATCGATCTCCTTTTCTTGGTTCCCAATTGTTTCCTCTCTTTCAACATCTTGTGGCTCATCTAGTTGCAGATTTGGTTCGGGCTCATCATCAGTCTCGTCATCCATGTCATAGAGCCAAGTTTATTGAGGATGGTTGTTCAACGCATGTGCTATCTGCCCCAATTGATTTTCCAGATTCTTAATCGACGCACTTTGGCTTTGCATATTTAGCTCTATTTTATTCATATTCAGCTCTATTTGATAAATTTTCTTCTCATGTACCTCGTTCTCTTTTTCAAAAGCTTTAATAACTTTTTCCAAGGCTTCCTCCCAATTTGAATCTTCTTCCTATTGTATTGGAGGTGGACACGAGAATCCGGTGGGTATGTTGGGCTTGAAGCATAAAAGATGAGCTACGACAATCAATTTTATGGATTGAAGCAAGCTTATCAAAGATGGAACATTCTTTTTGACGAGACAATCAAAAGAGTTTGATTTTATGAAAAATGAGCATGAACCTAGTGTGTACAAAAGGGTCAGTGGGAGCGCCGTGACATTCCTAGTATTATATGTTTATATATTACGGATAAGGAATGTCATACCAATGCTACAAGTAAAGAAAAGTTGTCTAAACATTCTTCCATGAATGTTTTGAGAAGAGTATCTTATTTGGGGATATAAATCTATATAGATAAATTTAAAAGGATGTTTGGCTTAACCCAAGAAACGTATATTCATTTGATGCTTAAGCTATTTAGCATGGAAAACTCCAAGAGATGTCTCATGTTGATGAGCCATACAATATATCTCTCTTAATAATCCCCATAGACTCCTGAAAATAGAGATCACATAAGTAACTATTATGTATGCAATAAAATGTACGACAAATAATGTTGATCGGTCATATTCTGGAGAAGATCATTGTCAGATAGTGAAAAACATCTTAAAGTACTTAACCAACATTAAGGATGTGATCATGATTCATGATGGGTCTGAATTAAAACTAGAGGGCTTAATAGACTCAAGTTTTTCAGTCTGACCAAGAAGATAACAAATCCACTTTAGGGTAAAGCGTTGCCTTGAACGATGGTGCAGTAAATTGGAAAAGTTAAAAATAGCAAAGAGTTGCTAGTTTAGTGATAAAGACAAAGTATATAATTGTAAATGAAGATGTAAGTTAAATATTTGGATTAAAAGTTCATTACAAAACTAGGAATAGTTACTAAGTCTCATCTTAGATCTAAACATGTGTTACAACACTTTCATTTGATTAGAGAATTATTGAAAGAGAAGAAGTCACTATAAAGATAGTGGACTCTCAAGAACAACATTACATTTCCATTAACTAAAGCTTATCCAACAACAAGATAATTGTCACTTACCATGGCGATTGATTTTAGTTCATGTGGGAGATTGAAAGTAGTATGCACACAAGCCAATCATGTTTGATGATAAAACATATACTTTGTAACAATCTTATTCATTTATTAATAAAATAATTATTTAATTAAAGGCTACTAATTTATCTACATGGTGCTATTTTATAATATGTGATAAACCCATAATTTTGAGAAATGCTTTTAGAATCATGATCATGCTAATGAAATCTAAATTCTTAGATAGCTCACAAACTAAAATTGTTCCCAATCATTGGATTACTAAAAAAGGGATTAGTGAATCCGGATAAATCGGTACATACGTTGCTTGCTCATTGGACGAGGATGATTGATCTCATAATCATTTGTGTGGAGACACTAAAGCAACAATGTATGTGTTTATTGGAGAATAAGTTCACTGAACGTGGCTAGCTAAGGAATACCTAATGGAGTATTACTTGTCTGTCAATAGGAATTCCTTAAGTGATAGTAGTACAAGTGATCCTTATACTTGAGATCATTATAATATCTTATGTATGATGAGTTATGCTTTGACATGTTCCTTAAGTCCCTTAGAATATATCAAAGGGCATGCTTGGGTATAATAAGTTGTACATAGAGATAATGAATGATCTATTAGAGTTTATGCCCTAGAGGCCAGTTATTTGATATAATTGCTTAACATTTTGATATTATATTTGATTGAATAAATGAATGATTTTATTATGGTTTTATTTACTGCGTTATATAAATGTTAACATAATAAAACTCCTTAGAATAGTGATATAAATTATATAGTTTCAAGTATGTGACTTGAAAATGAGATTATATAATTACAATTAGTATCATTGTTCTTAAATGTCCCTAGTCGAGTATCATTGTTGATGGGATAACAATGATGCATTGAGACCAGTATGTGGATTGACTAATGACCACATCTCATTAGTCATAAATATATGAGATATTAAGTCAATGCATAGGTAGATGTTAGAGAACGATGTACTGGACAGACCCACCATGAGAATTCTACGTGGAACATTATGCAAAGTGTCATTAGCGATTCTCATAGTGATAATGATGTAATGGTCCTCCGTCACTATATTACTACATGAGAATTTATGTACTTTGATATAATCAAATGTCACCTTTAATAGGGTGGACTATAAAGGTGATTATTGGGTACATCATGAATCGTGTGAGGAATATGAGTGATCTAGATGGAATTTAACCTTCCTATATATTAGGGGTGATATCCATAGGCCATGCTCAAATAGTGATTTGTTTCATATAGTCTACTCATTGATCAAGAAAAACTCATATTAAATTATGAAGAGTATGACACATTCCATGACTCGAGTTTAATCTAGGATATTAAGGTTAAAATGATTAAATCACATTGAAACATTGGTCACTAAAAGGTTGCATCGAATCATCGATCTTATTATTACTTGGGTAGCAGTGATGCATTACTAGATGTCGCTCATTGTTTATAATTTTATAATATGATTTTAAAATTGTTGCCAACGTAATAATAACCTATAGAGTCACACACATAGAACGTAATTTAAAAGGGAATTAATTTAAATTGTAAGGATTTAAATATATCAATATAATTGATAGCATTTTAAATTATGAATTTAAATTAATAAGATAATTTATATATAGGTATATTAATTAAGTAAAACTTAATTAAGAGATATATATATATTAATTCGGTTTTTTATTAAATTAGGTTTTGAATAATTCCTTTTAATCGCTATATATATGATATGTAATGGCCATTTTAGGTATTATTAATTATTCAAAACCCTAGTCACTCTTAGAGAGAGACTAGAGAGAAAACCTTTCAAAAAAATTATGTTCCTTTGGTGGCTAGTACCGCAAGTCCCTTTATTGAATAATCGTGCGGCGGTTCGTGCGGATACTTTAGAGACGTAGTTTCGTCAGGAATTGCGTTGGAGATTCGAAGCGTTTCAAAAGCATTTTCATATTCAGTATAATCTCTTTGCACTGAGTTAATTGATTTTCGCATGGATCCTATTTAGGGTTTCGAAATTGCTATACATTTTTATTTTACGCTGTGCATTTCTGTGTCGAAACCCTTCAGTGGTATCAGAGCTACTTGCAAAAACGATTAATTCAGATTACTTGTTTTATTGTATTCGATATATATGATATATGATGATGCATGTTTACCGATATGAAATTAAAAATATGATATTCTGTTGTATACATATTCTATAATTATGAATTGTATCTATATTATATATGCATATATATGATGATTATGTTAATCATATCTTAGAAGGTGGAATAACAATATAATTGTTCTAATCGGATTAGAAGCTTGATGAATCGTTTTAATATGATTAATCGAAACTGGACATATATGATATATTGTGGGTGTACTGTTATTCGTTTTAATATGATTAATCGAAACAAGACATATATGATTTGTTATTATGGGTGCTTTAGTGGATTAAAATATATGATTCTGAAACTATTTCAGAGATTCATATGGAAATATTCTACAATACAGATTCTACAATAGAGATTCATATGGAAAAATTCTACAATACAGATTGAGACCACCGCCAAGGGGGGAGACCCCCCCTTTGACCCCCCTATCGTAGCGCACGATGGTCGTGACCCCAATATGTTATATATAGTTTTTCTTTAATTATATATAAACTGTTATGTGCTTATTGTGATATGCATGGTGCACAATTATGGCCTTTTTGACCCATAGGTTGGTGGTTTTTGGTTTTGAAATACGGCTTGCATGTCGTGCCTTTCTATAAATTCTAATGTAATATTCTCTTCTCATCTAAATCCCCTCGAATGTAACTAGAGGTTTCTTTATGTCATGTAATAATCTGTACTTGATGAAGATGTCAAGATGGAGAACACGATGGAAAGATGAAGATGGAGAGGAGGCACGTGTATGAGGAAGATCCAAGGAAGCTATTATTTTGAGATCTTTTACCACCTTAGATTGACCTTTAATCTTTCATTAGCTTGAAAAGATTGATAGTGGATTGGGCCATAACTGTGACACATTTAATTTTGTACTTTATTTATGCGTGTATGTGATATGATATGATAAATAATGTGCATGCTTAATAAGATTAAAATTGGTGAGATCTAAATTTATTAATAAAATCCCTCATTAAATTATTAAGTCTAAATCAGATGCCTTCCAAATGAATAACACTCATCAAGACCTTGATCAATAGATGTAGGTTTGCCAAAGCAAAGTACCCTATTTATCTAGGTAAGATGCGATAGGATAATTGTGATTTCCAAACTGTTAAAATCATTGGGTCCGACTTAACTAAGTTATCTCAATAGGATTGTGGACTTAGAGGCATAAAGTTTGGTAGGTGCCATTAGATGGACTAGAAACAATTGTTGTTTACCAAACTATCCAAGAGTTATATATGATATAATTGACAAAAGGGTTGTCTACCTAAATAATTATGTTTTAAGAGATTAGCCAAAGCTAACTTAAGTCATAATGAAATATGGATCTTGGCTCACCAGAAAGATTTAATAGAAAATGCTTTCTGAATAAATGGTGAGGGCTATTAATTTGAATAAAATAGTGGGAGGTATATTTTGAATGTACTGTTATCAATTACATAATATCAACTCTATAATTTGACTTATTATTTTGGCACTTATAAATTGTAGATATCAATGGCAAACAACAACAACAACACAAGTAGTCTTTCACTACGATCAGTCCTTGAGAAGGACAAGCTGAGTGAAATTAATTTCCTTGACTGGCATAGGAACTTGAGGATTGTCCTCAAACAAGAGTGCAAGCTATATGTCCTTGATGGCCCACTGTAGCACCAGTTGTTACTGCACCACGTGCAGAGCATAATGCTTACAAGAAGCATCAAGATAATGTTCTGGACGTGAGTTGTCTCATGCAAGCAACCATGAACGCTGAGCATCAGAAGCAACATGAGTTGACGGATGCTTATGAGATGATAGAGCATCTCAAGAAATTGTTTGAAGGGCATGCTCGACAGGAGAGGTATGATATAAGCAAGGCATTGTATCACTGCAAGATGGGTGAACGTGATCCAGTTGGTCCACATATGCTGAAAATGATTAGGTATATTGAGTACCTTGATAGGTTGGGTTTTCCAATCACTTTGGAAGCCCAAACTGATCTTGTTTTGCAATATTTGAACAACAACTACTCTCAATTTGTTATGAATTATCTAATGAATGAAATTGAGAAATCACTAACTGAGTTGTTGAGCATGTTAAGAACTACAGAGAATAACATGAAAAAGGCAGGACCCACAACCATAATGATGGTACAAAAGGGGAATACTAAGGGAAATTAGAAAGCCAATAAGAAGATAGGATCTAAATCTGGTGCTAAACCTAATCCCAAAACTAAACAGGCTTTAAAACCAAAAGGTGGGGTGGCTAAAGAAGGTGATTGTCACTTTTGTGGAAAACCTGGACACTAGAAGAGGAATTGTCATGCTTATTTGGAAGAAGTGATGAAAAAGAAAGGAAGTGTGACTTCTGATTCAGGTATATTTGTTATAAGAGTCAACTTGTCTACTTCTACATCATGGGTATTGAATACTGGACGTGGTTTTCACATTTGTGTTAATGTGCAGGAACTTCGAAGGAGTAGGACTTTGGTAAAAGGAGAGGTTGACCTACGAGTTGGGAATGGAGCAAAAGTTCCTGCACTGGTCGTAGGAACTTATCATTTATCTTTGCCCATTAGGCTAGTATTAGAATTAGAGGATTGTTATTATGTGCCTGCTATAAGCAAAAATATTATTTTGGTTTCTTATTTGGACAAGAAAGGTTTTTCATTTATAATTAAGAACAATCGTTGTTCGTTTTACTTAAATGATATTTGCTATGGTGTTGCACAATTGTTTAACGGTCTTTATATTCTTGATTTAGAAATGCCTATCTATAACATAAATACAAAACAATTTAAATCAAATGATTTAAATCAATATATATCGCTGGGTAATCTTTGCGTTTGGGCCATATATAAATGAGAAACGCATATCAAACCTCCATAAAGATGGATTTTTGGATTCATTTGATTTTGAATCATATGAAAAATGTGAATCTTGTTTATTAGGCAAGATGACTAAAGCCCCTTTCACTGGACACAGTGAACGGGTAGCGATATTTTGGGATTTATACATAGTGATGTATGTGGACCCACGAGTTCATTAGTAAGAGGTAGGTTTTATTACTTCATTACATTTACTGACAACTTTAGTAGATATGGATATGTGTATCTTATGAAACACAAATTCGAATCCTTTGAAAAGTTCAAGGAATTAAAGAATGAAGTTCACAACTAATTTGGCAAAAGCATAAAAGCCCTTCGATCCGATCGAGGAGGTGAATACTTAAGCCAAGACTTTGATGACTCCACCTGGAACATCACAATGGAATGGTGTATCTGAGAGGAGAAATCGCACCTTGTTGGACATGGTACGATCAATGATGAGTCATGCAGATCTTCCAATAAGCTTCTGGGGACATGCCCTAGAGACAGCTGCATTCACACTTAACCGTGTTCCTACAAAGACGGTTCAGAAGACACCATATGAGATGTGGACCGGGAAACGTCCTAGTATGTCGTTCATGAAGATTTGGGGTTGCGATGCATTTGTAAAACGTGTAGATTCTGACAAGCTCGAACCCAAATCTGACAAATGTAATTTTGTGGGATACTCAAAAGAAATAATAGGGTATTATTTCTACAAACCTTCTGAGAATAAAATGTTTGTTGCTCGAACTGGTATTTTTCTAGAAAGAGAATTTGTCTCTAAAGGAAACAGTGGGAGGAAAGTAGAACTCAAAGAAATTCGAGAACCACAAAATATCATTGAACCTGAGGTTGAACATGAGCAGGAACCACAAGAAATTGTGGAAAGTGAACTTGCTCAAATTACACAAGGAATTTGTAGATCTTGTAGGACACGCCACGAGCCCGAGAGATATTATGGATATCTTGTGACTCAAAATGGCGATGTGATGCTCAAAGATCAGGATAAGCCTTCTTGCTACCAAGAAGCTATGAATGGACCAGATTCTGAGAGATGGCTTGAATCCATGAGATCTAAAATGGAATCTATGTATAATAACCAAGTATGGACTTTGGTTGATCCACCCGAAGGGGTAAAACCAATCAGGTGCAAGTGGGTTTTCAAGAAGAAAACTGACATGGATGGTAATGTACAAACCTACAAAGGTTAACTGGTAGCAAAAGGATACAAACAAGTTCAAGGTGTTGACTATAATGAAACCTTCTCTCTAGTGGCAATGGTTAAATCCATCAGGATCTTACTTGCTATTGCAGCCTTTTACGATTACGAAATCTGGCAAATGGATGTCAAAACTGCTTTTCTTAACGGAAATCTCCTTGAGGATGTATACATGACACAACCTAAGGGATTTGTCACTCCAAAGGATGCTGAAAAGTTATGTAAGCTACAGCGATCCATTTATGGATTGAAGCAAGCCTCTCGGAGTTGGAATTTTTGATTTGATGAAGTAGTTAAAGAGTTTGGCTTTATTAAAAATGAAGATGAACCTTGTGTATATAAGAAGGTTAGTGGGAGTCACATTGTATTCCTGATATTATATGTTGACGACATATTAATTATTGGGAATGACATTCCTTCATTACAGGCTGTAAAAAAATGGTTAGGAAAATGTTTCTCTATGAAAGATTTAAGCGATGCAACCTACATTTTAGGTATCAAGATCTATCGAGATTGATCGAGAAAAATGCTCAGCCTAAGTCAGAGTACATATATTGATAAAGTGCTGCAATGGTTCAACATACAATAGGCAAAAAGAGGACACTTACCCATGACTCATGGTGTAAAGATCTCTAAGGCCCAATGTCCTAAATATTAAGATGATGAGGAGCGTATGAGAAAGATCCCTTATGCTTCGGCAATTGGATCTATCATGTATGCAATGATATGTACTCGTCCGGATGTCTCGTATGCTTTGAGCATGATGAGCAGATACCATTCGAATCCAGGTGAAGGTCACTGGACAGCTGTCAAGAATATCCTCAAGTACCCAAAAAGGACTAAGGATTCATTATTGGTATATGGAGGTGAAGACGAACTGGCAGTAAAGGGTTACATAGATGCTAGTTTCTAGACTGACAATGATGACTATAAGTCTCAGTCAGGTTTTGTATTTTGCCTTAATGGTGGTGCTGTTAGCTGGAAGAGTTTGAAGCAAGAGACAGTAGCCGATTCTACAACAGAGGCTGAGTATATTGCTGCTTCTAGTGCAGCCAAGGAGGCTGTATGGATTAACAAGTTCATCACTAAACTTGGTGTTGTTCTAACCATTGTTGATCTGGTTGCTCTATACTATGATAATAAGGGAGCCATTGCACAAGCTAAGGAACCCAGATCTCACCAACGATCCAAGCATATACTTAGGCGGTACCATCTCATCCGTGAAATAATTGATAGAGGAGATGTACATATAGGAAGAGTGCCAACAGATGATAATGCTGCAGATCCACTGACCAAGGTTTTGTCGCAGCAGAAGCACGAAGGTCACACTAGTTCTGTGGGTATTAGATACGTGAGTGATTGGCTCTAGTGCAAGTGGGAGATTGTTAGAGTTTATGCCATGGAGGCCAATTATTTGATATAATTGCTCAACGTTTTGATATTATATTTGATTGAATAAATGAATGATTTTATTATGGTTTTATTTTCTGCGTTATATAAATGTTAACATAATATAACTCCTTAGAATAGTGATATAAATTATATAGTTTCAAGTATATGACTTGAACATGAGATTATATAATTACAATTAGTATCAGTGTTCTTAAATGTCCCTAGTCGAGTATCATTGTTGATGGGACAACAATGATGCATTTAGACCAGTATGGGGATTGGCTGATGACCAAATCTCATTGGTCATAAATATATGAAATATTAAGTCAATGCATAGGTACATGTTAGAGAACGATGTACTGGACAGATCCACCATGATAATTGTAATACCCCAACTTTTTGAATAAAGATGAATTTTCTATAATTATCATTTTTGAATATTATGATATAATGTTATAGTTGTGGGTAATATTTATAAATTTTGCAAAGTATGCAAGTTGTCATATTATATTCGATTGGTCGGGGAATATTTTTTTTGTCAAGAAATATCCGCATGACGACCAGACAATCATTAGTGGACCCCACAACGGAATTATCATCGGATCGAGAAAACCACAAAAAATATTTTATTAAAAATAACGGCGGAAGTTTTACCGTTGATAATTGTTGAACTACTCAGTAGTAAAAGTACGATGAATACGTGTGGTTGTATAGAAAGCATTACCAGTATTGATTATTAATGCTTATGTGAGAAGTCACCGGTTTTGTTCAATTATTCACGCATAGTATCTCACATTATTTGATTCAATTATTGTTGATTTATAAGTTTTGTTTTATTAGTATTATTAACGTAATAAAGCGGAAAAGCTTTTTATATAAAATGAATACTTTATTAAAGTTATTCTATAAATAGAATATATTATATTTCATTATGCATAGTGTTTGTATAGTAAAAATCTTTTTATATAAATAGAATATATTATATTTTATTTAAAAGATTTTTCTTTAAATATGGACCGTCAGATTAAAGTAAATCAATATGGACCGTTCATGAGTTAGTTACTATGCATTCCATTTTTCTATAAATAGAAGCTCATTCCTTCATTATTTTCTTACGAATTCACTGAACTCTAGAGAGAGAAAATATAGAGAGAAAGAAGAAGAGTTTTCTGTTACTTCACTACTCTAATATCAAGTATTATTTTACGGTAAGGGATATTATTCTTTTGTATTCAAGAAGAGAACTTCTGTTATTCTATTTCTTTATTATTCTGTTGGAATAACCTGTATACGCGGAATACCCTATACTTGGTGACATTCTTCTATTATTCTATTTTTATTATTCCATTGGAACATCCTGTCTATGCTTTACGCCGGACCTGGTTCCGTCTTTATTATTCTGTCTTTATTATTCCGTTGGAACATCCTCGCTCGTGTGTTTTACAGGACTGGTTAAAATCTTTATTATTCTATTGGAATATCACATCTGTGTGTTTTACACCGTAATCGGGTTAAAATCTTTATTATTCTCGTATTTATTATTACGTTGGAACATCATCTTGGTGTGATTTTCACCTAACTTTGGTTCCGTTATTATTATTCTCGCTGAATAACTCGCCTCATAATGGTAAGTACCGCATGCATGGTTATTTCTGTTGTTATTCCATTCTTTATTATTCTCAGTTGGTTAAAATTTTGACTTCTATACTCCATGAAATTAGTGGAATATCTTTGATATTTGCGCTTCACCCAGTATCTTTTCATGGAAATATTCTTCTGAGCATTTTTGAATTTTACTTTACAAAGAAGTATCATGTTGACAATTTGGACGTTATTAGTTCCTGAATAACTTAATTCTTGAACTTTTTTTTATTGAAATTTTATATCATTGTCATCATCCTCATGTTTATATTCTTGAAAGTCATCTGTGGCCTGTAGAGCATGGATGGACTTGGTATGATTATGACCAGGGATTATTCGGTGTAATCATGACCGTAATGTAACAATTGATGCGGTAAAAGTCCTCATTGACCGTAGTGCATTGATGGACAGTTGTTGGTATGATCATGAGCATTGATGAATACACAAATATCCTTGGCCCGTAGTGCATGGAATTTGTGGTCGTGACCCTAATGAATATCCTTGGCCGTAGTGCAGGGATGATGTGAATTAATTATTAAGATGAGTCTCAGCGATAAAAGTGATGAAAACTTTTTAAATCATAAAAGATAGTAGATTTTATTCTCTACTTGACTCTTTTAATTGATTGCTTGATCTGCTGCAGTTAAACATGATGTCTATTGTATTTTATCAGTTTAACATTGTTGAAGACTAACGATAATTTATTCTGCATTATCTTAGTCATAATATTTCTTACTAGGCTAGTTGAGCTCACCCTTTCTTTCACTGTTCTCTTTAGGAAATGAGAACGTAGCTGGGACGAGTCAGGGAACGGAGTGATGGTCCGAATGATAGTATTAGCTAGTAGTCCTCACTATTCTGTTAAATAGTGTGATAATAAATGTAATGAGGACCTATTCTGAGAGTGGATATTGTCTAGAAGACAATATTTGTATTTAAACTCACAAAGATATGTTTGTCGATTTTACATTTAATTTCAGATTATTAGTTTGAATTTGAATTTTGTACTATGTATTTGACGACTCAAGATGGGTGATGTATACCTATTTTGGGGGGATCACAGTTGGTATCAGAGCTTAGGGATATGATCCCTGGCTAAGATGTGAGACAAGAACTAGGAGGGGAGAGACGGGGAATTCTTTCGCTAGTATGACCTACCTAAGTTTATTCGGTATTTAATTGGTCGGTCAGAGTATAAGGATAATATGTGATATGTTATTTAACTCTTGTTTTGTTGCAGTTTTTGAAATGACATCCGAGAATGTTGAGATAATCAATGGAGCACAGGAGACCGTTGAGTCTCCATAGATCAATAATCAGGATAATGTGCATCAGGAAGGAGAAATTCCTCAAGAAAATAACAACACTGACCAAATGATGAACGATGGAATGTTCAGAGGCTTTATGCAATTCATGCAACATCAGGCGAGAGCGCCTCCTGTCCAAAATGCAGGTGGAAACACTAGCAACTCTCGGATGGTCACCGCCAAGCAGTTTAAGGAACTGGGACCAACAGAGTTCTTTGGAGAGCCAAAACCACTTAAAGCGGAGACGTGGATTAAACAGATCAACAGGATATTTGATGTCTTGGGATGCTCCTAGGAGCGAAAGAGTCCCTTTGCCACCTTCATGTTGCGAGCAGAGGCAGATTACTGGTGGGAATCTGTAAAACGTACTCAACCTGCCGCACTGAAGATGTCTTGGGAGAAGTTCCAGGAACTATTCAACGACAAGTACTTTCCTGAAAGTATTCCTCAGATGAAAGAGGTAGAGTTCATCAAGCTAGAACAAAACAACATGACCGTATCGCAGTACGAAGCCATGTTTGCCGAGTTGTCCCAGTTTGCGTCCCATTTGGTTGATAATGAGGAGAGAATGACGCGAATGTTTTTAAGAGGTTTGAAACCTGAGATACGTCAATATCTTATCTCTTATAAACTGTGTTTGTATTCAGATGTTGTTAATAGGGCTTAGTTATTGGAGCGGGATAATGAGTTAAACCAACCAAAGGAGAGCAGCCGACAAAATGATAATACTAGTGATAACAGTCTTCGAAGCGGTGATAATAAGCGTGGAGGGAATCAACATGCCAGAAATGGTAACCACTTTGGTGGTAATCATGGCCAAAATAATAAGAATGGACATTTCAGGAAGAGGAGATTCAACAATGATGGAAAGACGTCAGCATCAACACCTGTCGTTAAGGAAGGAGAACGACCACCTATCATATGCTTCAAGTGTGGAGGAGAGGGACACATCAGTCCCAACTGTGTGATGCCATCCAAGGCATGTTACAACTGTGGAAGAGAAGGTCACCTGGCCCGATTTTGTCGTGCACAGAAGACAAGTCCAGCTGGGATGGAGGCGTCAAAGGCCGTCCCAAAAAATTCAAAACCAGTAGTACAAGGGAGAGCGTTTGTTGTGACCTCCCAGAAAGCAAGGAACCCGAACGAGGTCATCACGGGTAAGCTAATCATAAACTCTAGCGAAGTTTATACTTTGTTTAATACTGGTTCTACCCACTCTTTCATTTCTCCTACTTACGCTCAACGTTTAAATTTGACTATGGAGAAATTGGATTTTGATTTATCAGTTGAAACCCCGTTGGGAGAAACCTTCATTACATTCACGGTTTATAAGTCTTGTTTAGTTCAAATCGGCACCCGCACGTTACCTGTCGATCTTATTTCATTGAAAATACTTGCATTTGATGTAATTCTAGGGATTGATTAGTTAACTACACATCATGCAAAAATTGATTGTTTTCGTAGGGTTGTTAGCTTTCATATTCCTAACCAACCTATTATGCGAATTCAAGCAACCAAACCATTAAAATCAATCACTGTTATCTCAAGCCATAAAGCTATTCGTTTATTAAAAAACGGATGTCAAGCTTTCTTAGCTCATGTCACGGATCTAAACAAAAATACGTCAGTTTTGAATGATATTTCTATTGTTAATGAATTTTCTGACGTACTCCCTAAAGAACTTCCTGGCCTACGCCCAGAGCGTGAAATTGAATTTTGTATCGACCTTGAACCCGGTACAAAACCCATTTCCAAAGCCCATATCGAATGGCTCCTATTGAACTTCAGGAGTTAGAGACCCAACTACAGGAATTGTTAGACATTGGCTTTATTCGTCCTAATACCTCTCCTTGGGGTTCTCATGTTCTATTCATGAAAAAAAAAGACGGGAGTATGCGACTTTGTATTGATTATCGGGAGTTGAATCATGTCACCATCAAAAATAGGTACCCATTGCCACGTATTGATGACCTATTTGACCAGTTGCAAGGAGCCAAATTCTTTTCAAAGATTGATCTTCGTTCCGAATATCACCAGTTGAAGATTAAAATCGATGACATTCCAAAGACGGCTTTCAGAACGCGGTACGTGCATTATGAATTCCTAGTCATATCTTTTGGATTGACTAATGCTTCTGCTGCCTTCATGGATATGATGAACCAAGTATTCAAATAATATTTGGATCACTTTGTGGTCGTCTTTATTGATGACATCCTCATATATTCAAAAACTCGTCAAGATCATGAGCAACACTTGAGGCTGATACTTCAAAAGCTTCGTGAATATAAGCTTTATGCCAAGTTGAAGAAATGTGAGTTCTGGCTTGAGGAAGTAGCATTTCTTGGGCACGTGGTATCAAGTCATGGAATATCTGTTGACCCAGCAAATATTGAAGCTATTCAAAGCTTGGAGCAACCTAAATCAGTGACCGAAGTACATAGCTTTCTCGGCTTAGCTGGTTATTATCGGAGATTCGTGGAAGGATTTTCTCAAATCGGTACTCCATTAACTCAGCTGACTCGGAAAGATACAAAGTTCAGTTGGAGCGAGGAATTTGAGAAAAGTTTTCAAGAACTCAGGAGGAGACTCATTTTAGCACCTGTTCTGACAATACCATCAGGTTCGGAGGGATTTGTCATCTACAGTGATACTTCGGGCAAAGGGTTAGGATGTGTTCTTATGCAACATGGGAAAGTTATAGCCTATGCCTCACGACAACTCAAAGAATATGAGAGGAATTATCCTACTCATGATCTAGAATTGGCAGCTGTTGTCTTTGCACTAAAGATTTGGAGGCATTACTTATATGGGGAGAAAGTGGAGATCTTTACGGATCATAAAAGCCTCAAATATTTCTTTACTCAAACGGAACTCAACATGCGACAACGACGTTAGCTTAAACTATTGAAAGATTATGATCATACCATCAAATACCATCCTGGAAAAGCGAACGTGGTAGCTGACGCATTGAGTAGAAGATCATATGTGGGCACGAGTGCAATATTGTTAATGCAAAGGCCCATTTTGTATGACTTGCAAAGGATGGATATAGAGATAAAGACTCCAGGGACCCACGTGATGATGGCGAATATACGAGTAAAATCGACTTTAATTGATAAAGTTAAAGCCGCTCAAACTATAGACCTGGAGCTGATGCGTATGAGGAAGAAAGTGCAAGAAGGTGCTATGCCGGAAGCAAGAATCGATGATGAAGGAATATTTTGAGTCAACTCCAGACTTTGTGTTCCTAACGATCCTACCTTAAATTATAAAATCATGATGGAGGCACACAACACACCGTTTGCAATCCATCCTGGGAGTACCAAAATGTATCGTGATCTTCGTCATACATTTTGGTGGAGCAATATGAAGAGAGAGATAACGCTGTTTATCTTATGGTGTCTAACTTGTCAACGAGTCAAGGCGGAGCATCAAGTACCAAAAGGTCCATTGTAACATGGAAAGGAGTTACAAGATTTGGAAAGAGAGGAAAGCTCAATCCTCGATTCATTGGCCCATTTTTAATCCTCGATCGAGTAAGGACTGTAGCCTATAGACTCGCTTTACCGCCAAGTATGTCTCATGTTCATAATGTTTTTCACATATCCATGTTACGTAAATATGTGGAAGAGCCGAACCACATTATTGAGTTAGAACCAGACGAAATAGCGGAAGATTTAACGTATGAAGAGGTTCCTGTTCAAATCTTGGATAAGAAGGAACATATTCTACGCTCCAAGGTTATACCTCAAGTCAAAGTTTTGTGGAGAAACCACGATGTTGAGGAAATGACCTAGGAGTTAGAATCTAAAATGAAGTCTATCCTTACCTCTTCGATATACCAGGTACGTACCCTAATTTCGAGGGTGAAATTTCTTAAGAAGGGGAGGTTATAAGACCCCAACTTTTTGAATAAAGATGAATTTTCTATAATTATCATTTTTGAATATTATGATATAATGTTATAGCTGTGGGTAATATTTATAAATTTTTCAAAGTATGCAAGTTTTCATATTATATTCGATTAGTCGGGGAATATTTTTTTTGTCAGGAAATATCCGTACGACGGTACAATCATTGGTGGACCCCACAACGGAATTATTGTCGGATTGAGAAAACGACAAAAATATTTTATTGAAAATAACGGGCGGAAGTTTTACCGTTGATCTTTGTTGAACTACTCGGTAGTAAAAAGTCTGAATAATACATGTGGTTGCATAGAAGACACTGCAGTATTGATTATTAATGCTTATGTGAGAAGTCACTCGCTTTTGTTCAATTATTCACGCATAGTATCTCACATTATTTGATTCAATTATTGTTGATTTATAAGTTTTGTTTTATTAGTATTATTAACATAATAAAATAGAAAAGCTTTTTATATAAAATAGAATACTTTATTAAAGTTATTCTATAAATAAAATATATTATATTTTATTATGCATAGTGCTCTGATAATGTTTGCATAGTAAAAATCTTTTTATATAAATAGAATATATTATATTTTATTTAAAAGATTTTTCTTTAAATATGGACCGTCGATTAAAGTAAATCAACTGGACCGATTCATGAGTTAATTCTTATGCATTCCATTTTTCTATAAATAGAAGCTCATTCATTCATTATTTTCTTCTTAATTCTTTGAACTCTAGAGAGAGAAAATATAGAGAGAAAGAAGAAGAGTTTTCATTACTTCACTACTCTAATATCAAGTATTATTTTTACGGTAAGGGATATTATTCTTTTTGTATTCAAGAAGAGAACTTACGTTATTCCATTTCTTTATTATTCTATTGGAATAACACGTATGACGTGAATACCTTATACTTGGTGACATTCTTCTATTATTCATCTTTATTATTCCGTTAGAACATCTTTATTCGTGCTTTACTGTAGGACTTTGGTTAAAATCTTTATTATTCTCGTCTTTATTATTCCGTTGGAACATCATGTCGTGTGTTTTACACGGACACGGTTTAAATCTTTATTATTATGTTAGAATATCCACATCGTGTGTTTTACAGGACTGGTTAAAATCTTTATTATTCTGTATTTATTATTCTGTTGGAATAACCCGTCTATGCAAAGTACCGCATGCATGGTGATTTCTGTTGTTATTCCATTCATTATTATTCTATTGGAACATCCTGTCGGTGTGATTTTCACCTACCTTGGTTCCGTTATTATTATTATGTTGGAATAACCTGTCTATGCGAAGTACCGCATGCATGGTGATTTCTGTTGTTATTCCATTCCTTATTATTCTCAGTTGGTTAAAATTTTGACTTCTATACTCCATGAAATTAGTGGAATATCTTTGATATTTGCGCTTCACCCAGTATCTTTTCATGGAAATATTCTTCTGAACATTTTTGAATTTTACTTTACAAAGAAGTATCATGTTGACAATTTGGACGTTATTAGTTCCTGAATAACTTAATTCTTGAACTTTTTTTTATTGAAATTTTATATCATTGTCATCATCCTCATGTTTATATTCTTGAAAGTCATCTGTGGCCTGTAGAGCATGGATGGACTTGGTATGATTATGACCAGGGATTATTCGGTGTAATCATGACCGTAATGTAACAATTGATGTGGTAAAAGTCCTCATTGGTCGTAGTGCATTGATGGACAGTTGTTGGCATGATCATGACTAATGATGAATACACAAATATCCTTGGCCCATAGTGCATGAAATTTGTGGTCGTGACCCTAATGAATATCCTGGTCAGAAAAGTGTGGATGATGTGAATTAATTATTGTCGAGTCTCAAACGATAAAAGTGATGAAAACTTTTTAAATCATAAAAGATAGTAGATTTTATTCTCTACTTGACTCTTTTAATGGATTGTTTGATCCGCTGCAGTTAAACTTGATGTCTATTGTATTTTATAACATTGTTGAAGACTAACGATAATTTATTCTACATTATCCTAGTCATAATATTTCTTACTGGGCTAGTTGAGCTCACCCTTTCTTTCACTGTTCTCTTCAGGAAATGAGAACGTAGCTGGGACGAGTCGGGGAACGGAGTGATGGTCCGGTTGATAGTATTAGCTAGTAGTCCTCACTATTCTGTTAAATAGTGTGACAATAAATGTAATGAGGACCTATTCTGACAGTGGATATTGTCTAGAAGACAATATTTGTATTTAAACTCACAGCATATGTTTGTCGTATTTTACACGAATGTTGTATTATTAGTTTGTATTTGAATTTTTTACTATGTATTTGGTGACTCAAGATGGGTGATGTATACCTATTTTGGGGGCGTCACAATAATTCTACGTGGAACATTATGCAAAGTGTCATTAGCGATTCTCATAGTGACAATGATGTAATGGTCCTCCGACCTGAAATCACTATATTACTACACGAGAATTTATGTACTTTGATATCATCAAATGTCACCTTTAATAGGGTGGACTATTAAGGTGATTATTGGGTACATCATGAATCGTGTGATGAATATTGAGTGATCTAGATGGAATTTAACCTTCCTATATATTAGGGGTGATATCCATAGGCATCTTGATTGAGTAGGACTATGAAGTCCATGACCATGCTTAAATAGTGATTTGTTTCATATAGTCTACTCATTGATCAAGAAAAACTCGAGTTGAAACATTGGTCACTAAAAGGTTGCATCCATGACTCGAGTATGACACATTCCATGACTCGAGTTGAAACATTGGTCACTAAAAGGTTAAAAGGATATTAAGGTTAAAAGGATTAAATTACATTGAAACATTGGTCACTAAAAGGTTGCATCGAATCATCGATCTTATTATTACTTGGGTAGCGATGATGCATTACTAGATGTCGCCATCGCTTATAATTTTATAATGTGATTTTAAAATTATTGCCAACGTAATAATAACCTATAGGTCACACACATAGAATGTAATTTAAAAGGAATTAATTTAAATTGTAAGGATTTAAATATATCAATATGATTGATAGTATTTTAAATTATGAATTTAAATTAATAGGATAATTTATATATAGGTATATTAATTAAGTAATACTTAATTAAGATATATAAATATATATATATATAAATTCGGATTTTATTAAATTAGGTTTTGAATAATTCCTTTTAATCACTATATATATGATATGTAGCGACCATTTTAGGTATTATTCATTATTCAAAACCCTAGCCGCTCTTAGAGAGAGACTAGAGAGAAAACCTTTCAAAAAAATTATGTTCCTTTGGTGGCTAGTACCGCAAGTCCCTTTATTGCAGAATTGTGCGACGGTTCGTGCGACGTTCGTGTGGATACCATAGAGACGTAGTTTTGTGAGGAATTGCATTGGAGATTTTAAGCGTTTCAGAAGCATTTTCATATTCGGTATAATCTCTTTAGACTGAGATAATTGATTTTCGCATGGATCCTGTTTAGGTTTTCGAAATTGCTAAAATTTTTTATTTTTCGTTGTGCGTTTCTGTGTCGAAACCCTTTATGATCAATAAAGAATCTACCACTTCTAGTAAAAAAAGAGAATGTCCTATGTGATTTGATAAATGACAACCCATAGTCCTTGTCCAAGGCAAAATAAAATTAGAAAGGAGTTTCTAATTTGCATTATTTGGAGTTGTGCATTTAAGAATCGAAATACATATAATTAAATAAAATAAGACTTGACAGTAATTTCATGTCTTATATTTAATTGGGGACATTTGTATGGTGGAAGGATTGAATTGTACGGTAACTAGTTACTCAAGGGTTATTTTATGATTAATGTTGAAATGTATATTATCTAAAAAGTCGTTGATCGCTAATGAGGCTTATTCTTATTGTAGAATAAATGTTATTTATTTAAATAAATTAATAGATTAATTTATTTTTTGTAAATAAGATTAGAAGTGTTCTAATAGATTTATTCACAACCGGTTTAATATGGAGAACCTAAAGGGTGACACCATAAAATGAAGAATATTTATTTAAGAAGCAAATGACATAATCGTACTAATAAGTTATGTGTATTTAATTTAATCTAAAGTTATGGAATAAATTAAATATTTTAATATTTATTATTTAATATTTTGGAAATATTAAATATAAATCCATAAGAGGAGTCTTATTATTATTATTATTATTATTATTATTATTATTATTATTATTATTATTATTATTATTATTATTATTTAATTCCTAAAGGAGTTTAGGAATTAATTAATAAAAGTACTCTCATATATTCCTAATAAGATTAGGAGGCTAATTAATTAAAAGAGTTTAATTAATTATGTAAGACATCAAATTTTGTGAATAAAATTAATTTTTCTCAAAATATTTTTTTAAGTATTATGGTGTGGATTTGATACAATGTTATAGTTGTGGGTAGTATTTATAAATTTTGCAAAGTATGCAAGTTGTCATAAAATAGTCGATTAGTCAGGGAATATTCGTTTTAACAAAGAATATTCATACGACGGACAATCATTGGTGGACCCCACAACAGAATTATTGTCGGAATGAGAAAACGACATAAATATCTTTTTATGAAAAAAAACGGCGAAAGTTTTACCGTTAACTGTTGAAATATCCAGTGATAAAAGTACAGTAATATGCGTGGTTGTATAGTAGCACACGATATTAATTATTGATGCTTACGTGAGAAGTCACTCAGTTTTGTTCAATTATTGCTACAGTAATTGCTGCATAATATCTCACGTAATTTGATTCAATTATTGTCAATATTTTTATATATTATTAAATCAATAATTGAGATGATACAATTATTCTTATTATTATTTACGATATTAATGATGTCTAGAAAGTTCTGTCGAAGAGAGATTTGGTCACCTAATTGCGCGCCAATAGGGAGAAATTCTTATCGGAAAGCCCCCTCTTTCCTAGTAACGATCTGGTTGTTAATATTGCGAGTTATAATAGTGATTAATAAATGTTGTTAAAAATATTGAGGGGATTTTTATGAAATATTTGTTATAAAGTTTGATTATTATTTGGACCCCCATTTTCCTATTTTTCAAAATAATCGATAAAAAATTATTCAATATAATAAAGGTGGGGGCCACATATAGTTCCCATATGTGTTGAAAAATGAATGTCAAAAAATGGGGGAGGGGTGTAGTAACGTAGGAATGAGGGAGTTTATTTGTTATTATTATTATTATTATTATATATGTTTTGTTTTTTATATATGGGGGGAACAAACTTGCTTGGGAGAGAAAAAAAATAAAGGGGGGGAATGGGTTTACGTGAACTGGAGGGAGTTTTAATAATAATAATTATATATATATATATATATATATTATAATAAGTTTTATTTTTTATGAAAAATAGAATATATTATATTATATATAAAGTTATTTGTTTTACTTGAATATTATATAAAAATTTGAACAAAATTGGACGACTGAGGATTTTGTTCCTCCGTCCGTGAATCTGCAAAATTATTTCATCCGTGAGAATTTCAAAAAGTATCCTTTCCATTCTCCTTTAAATAGGATGCTTATTTAGAATTAAAAATCACACCAGAATCAGAGAATTCTTCTTATATAATATTGAGCGTATTTCTTTCGAATTTTAGGAAGCTTTGAGTGTAGAAAATAGTGAAAGTTTTCTTGAAGAATATATATCCACTATACCAATTGGAATACTTTTCTTTTTAAGGTAAACAGTATTATTTATTTCATATTCGATTACGATATTATTTTTCATATTCGTAATAAATTTTATTTCGTTCAATATTCGCACAAAATATTATATTCATTTAATATTCGTAATGAATATTATATTCGTTCAATATTCGAAAGGAATATTATTTTTGTTCAATATTCATAAGGGATATTATTTTTGTTCAGTATACGTACGAAATAATATTTTCTTCCATACTCTGCAGTATGTAAGTAATATTATTTCGTTTCAGATTTTGAATTATATACTCGTTTTGTTAAAGTTTTGGCTTCTATACTCCATGAAATTAGTATAATATCATTGATATTTGCGCTTCATCCAGTATCTTTTCATGGAAATATTATTTTGAGCATTCTTGATAGGTTTTAAAATTTTCATGTTGGAGTACTATTCACGGGGTACTATTCACTCAGGTACTATTCACGCGGGGCACTATTCATGATAAAAATTGATTTCTTTTCAGTCCAAATCATTTTTGACACAATATTATTCTTGAATTTTACTCCACAAAACAGTATCATGTTGACAATATGGACATTATTGAATTCTGGATAAATTAAATTATTAAAGTCTTTAAAATTTTATCCTTGATCTCATTTGATTGAATTATTATATCATTGTCATCATCCTCATGCTTTTGTTATGAAAGTCATTTTTGGCCCGTAGTGCATAGATGGACTATGTATGATTATGACCAAGGATTATTCGGTGTAATCATAACTGTAATGTTACAAATGATGTGGTAAAAGTTCTCATTGGTCCGTAGTGCATTGATGGATAGCTTTTGGTATGATCATGACCATGGGTTCTCTTCGGCCAAGGGTGCAAAGATGAATTATTTTATGGTGTGATCATGACCGTTGATGAAAACACGATTATCCTTGGCTCGTAGTGCATGGATAATTTGTGGTCGTGATATTAAAGAATATCCTTGGCCCGTAGTGCAGGGATGATTCAATGATGTGGATTATTTATTAAGATGAGTCTTACCGATAAAATTGATGATAAACTTTTTAAATCATATAAGATAGTAGATATCATTCTCTACTTGACTCTTCTAATGGATTGCTTATTCCGCTGCAGTTGTTGATCTAAAACTTGTTGTCTATTATATTCTATTAGTTGTTATACTGTTGAAGGCTAAGGATAATTTATTTTGTATTATCTTAGTCATAATATTTCTTACTGGACTAGTTAAGCTCACCCTTTCTTTCAATGTTCTCTTCAGGAAATGAGAATATAGCCTGGACTAATCGGGGAACGGATTGACGGTTCAGATGGTTTCATTAGTAGTCCTCACTATTATGTGAAATAGTGTTATAATAATTATAATAAGATTGAATTTGAGTGTGGATATTGTGACGCCCCCGAAATTCAGACCTCCACTTGGTCACTCGAATTCGGTTCATCACGTTCTCATGGTAAAACCATAATAACTACAATAACGCATACACAACTGAAAATCTACTTTAGAATAATATACAATGATTTATTATAATTGTTACCCCAAGTCTCGCAACCTGCAGCGCTTAATAGATTACATAATAATATCGAATAAAGACTTATTACATAATCTTACTGAAGCTTGAACATAGTCTGAAATAGTCTTAATATAACATAATAGATTTTAAACATAAAAGGGATAAGCTAGTCGGTAGCCTTGCCCTTGCCCTTGTCCTGCCCGGATACACTTCTCTGTTCTGCCTTAACTAAAAGGTTTTTAAAAGCAATGATGAGCACAAATTGCCTAGCAAGTAATATACAACAAGGGTGTAGGATATAATATCACAAGGTTTGAAATATCGAAGTTTCATTTCTAGGGTAGTTCAAAGTATCAGAATAACATCATGGATAAGGAATATCAACAATTCTTGGAAATAAGAACGATAATTCAATGTAAATCAACAGTTATATATGAATTTAACAACTATCAATGTATCTAGTTGGATAAACAATTTATATTGAGTAGTCACTAAGGACTATTGAACTTCCACTAGAGTTACCAATATTAAACTGATAACCCCAAAACACCAAGTATTATAGATGATCAGACTATAATACTATACGTTATGCATAACACCACAATAATAAATCACTCATGTGTTGGGGTTTCCAACAACATACACTCCCCTTACCATAAGGGTTGTTCAACTCAGTTTTCAAGATTTTCGCACCAATCAATTGGTTTGGACAGTTTTTATAAACATGCATATAGTCTACCCGAATCAACACTTTCGAATCCTATTTATAACGCATTACATGTTCAAGATGTTCATTAGCTAACACAGTCTTTAATCAAGCTTGACACGATTCAAGTATGCACATATGTAATACAAAATCAACTTATATGCTTATCATTAACAAAGTGTCTTAACAATTTATAACGCGTAAGGTTAAGATCTTTCTACCCATGGACTTTCCTATTATAGGGCAAACACCAACTTATCATCTAAGCATCACATATATATATACATCAGTAAGTTTTAGATCACTTTTAGCATCATAGGCATCATACAAGTTAACAGTCCAAGATCAGAATTCACTATCTGGGATTCTAGACTAGCGCAGCTGCACCATGGCTAAGCCTAGGACCGGCGCAGCTGTGCCGTCCTCTAGCCAAGCCAAGATTCAGCTGTTGCCTTACGGTTTCTGTCCGGCTTGCCCAAAACAATCACACATAATATATTTGTCATGGTAAAGGTCTTTTCATGCTCCTTAAGTCAATCTAGGTTCCTTCTTTCATAATAGAATTCTAAGTTGATCATTCCAACCATTTAAGGCCATTCGAGGTCATGAACTTACAAGGTCTATTATGCTTGCTTTCTAAACATACAAGATAGTTATAAGATTTATATTAGGCATGCTTGTGTGTATTCATAACATATACGTGAAACTAAAACCGCTTTAGTTGAAAATAGACTTCGTTCATGCTTTTCTTGAAATGTGCTACACAAGCATGGTATATATATGTTTATGATACATGAGTGAGTCTAAGAGTGTCATCAAACATGATCACACCAATAGTTTGCTTCGCCCCTCATCATGTATGTTGGAAATACTGTCTTCTGGTCTTTACCCACACGAGCTATAGTGAAGGCCTTCTCGATCTCCTTGATCTAGGTTTGCGCAACTATCGGATCAGTGGTTCCCGTGAACTCTGGGGGTCCTACACTCTTAAAGTCTTTGAAGGTTGTTACTGGGACAGCTTTAGGAACGGGTGGTACGGGTTCGTTCCTTCCCCTCAGAGCTTCTCCCAATAAATCTACCAATCGCTGTATCAGATCTACAGGACCTCTCTCATCATTAACTGGCTCTTCTGGGACAATTATTCTATGTCTGGGCGGCATTTTCTGCATCACAAAATTTTCATTTTATTATTTAATTATAATACTTGGACATTTCTGAATTGAAAAGAACTACAGGTTTATAACACGTTTCAGAAATAAGATCATTTATATTCATATGCAAAATGGTTACATTACATGTTCTTTTCTAGCATACTGCTATAAATGATAACACATATCCCCTAATATCACATAAGATGGGGACAACACTAACTTACTACCCCTATAACACTTTTCAAAAGTTTGGGGGTTTACCACTATCTCACATCTTACACAAAAGATTGAGATTACAACAACATATTAATAACACATAAATAAAACTACTACACTACCGATCTTCCCCCCTCTAAACTCAATCTAACATCCCACGCTCTACGGCGCTCTAATATTCCTTCTACGTAATGTGCACCATGTTGGGTAAAATCTAATTACGCACAACACGCAAGTATACATGGTTAACAAGTAATAAAGTGAAAGTATAATATCGTTCCCACGAGGAATTATCAATACAAAATCAACAAGTACTAACCCGTAACCAACTCAATCTTATTTAAACGAATGAATTTCAAATTATATAAATTAAACTACTATTAAATTCCACTAGTTAAATTAAGATTACAGAGATTTAAGATCACAACTTCACTTATTGCTTCATTTAAGTTAACACACTTCTCATCAATTATTCTCTATCCCAAATTGTTAATCAAGAACACTAAAGTAGATAAAACCACCTCTCGATGCATAATACCCATACTCACTTAAATCCACAGATGATAGAATTAAGCAAGACACCCTAATTAACTAATCCACTGTATCTCTATGTGAATTACAATTAATAAAGATTGAAAGCACAAGTTCTCTATAAGATTACATATGGCATAAAGGCATATCTCTATCCTAAACACAAATCATGAATTCCATCTATGCAAAAATCACAAACACATGCTATCATGATCAGATCTAAATCAATACTTCATCTCTCGAGTTCATATAGATTATCACGATAATTATTAGCTAGACAATTAAGCAATTAAGTCCAAATCACAATAGACAATCCTCACAATAGAACATAATAATTGATAACGAAGAATATTAAAATAAATTACACAATAAGATCCATTGTAATCTCAAAAAAAGAATTAGTTCATTGAATTAAAACTAAGAATCCACAAATGAATACACATTAATAGATAAGAATAAGGAAAAGAATTGAATATCTGCTCTTGATCTTGATCTCCAATGGCTTCCAAGCACTTCAATCTCCAAATCTCATAAAAACTAGTATTTTGATCTAATCTACTCTAATCTAATCTAATGAAATCATCTTTCTCCTATAATCTCCCCTCTAATCCTTGTGATTCTCCTCCTTTTATAAGCCTTTTCATGTGCCTTTAAGTCCTCTTGGAATTCCTTGAGTCAATCGGATCGAAACAATCCTTCTCCAACTCATCTTGTGTTTGTGTAGTAATTATATGTTTTACAACCACAATCACTGCTCAATTCCATGCGAACTAGAGTCCTACTGCTATGAAAACTCAAAAATCCAAGTTCCAACATTATTAGCATCACATTAAGAGTGCAGAATTAGGACCCCATTGCGGTAGGTATATGTGTTTAAAAATGCTCATGGTGGTTAGGCTTCTATTCTCTCGAGTTGAAGACCCCAGCCCGTGGGATGCAAAGCTAAAATAGGCCCGCCGTGGTGGGCTATCATTCTGTTAGTTTCTGATGAAGACCCCCCGCCCCGGCGGGGGTATAAACTACAAATAGGCCCACCCCGGCGGGGGTGTATTCTGCCAAATCATTTGCTGAGCTTCATGGTTTCTTCCAAATTTGGACCATTTGACTCCAAATCATCCCAATTGACTCCAAATATACGTTATATGTCGCAACAAGCATCCTACATATAAAATAACATAAAACAAATGAAAACGAACATGAACACAAGAATTTAGTAACACATAAGCATGAAATGGACACTGATTTGCGTATATAAAATCCACTTATCAAAATCCCCCAAACTTAAAACGTGTTAGTCCTCGACCACAAAAGAACTACATGTTATGCAATGCAACTAATCTACATGCCTACGAATCTAGCAGTAATGACAGAAACAAATCTATTCAACCGGCCTTAGAGAAATCAAGTAAACATGATAATACATCATATCAAAACATATTAATAATTTCCCAATCAATCATTAAATTTTAGACTGTTATCACTAATATAGTGCGTGTGTGCTCCATAATAATGTTAACTGATATAAAATCAAATTTAACATATAACAAGTCTCTTCAAAGGCATCATGCAGTGTAAACTCAAGAAATCCAAAAATAAGCTAGATTCAACTAAAATCAAACAATTACCAATATCGAGGGTTAACATGGGATACTTATGCTTTATTTTCATCTACGTGGGCTTTTTGCTCTTATTTCCCGTTTTATTCAAAAAAAAAATTTGGTTTATATACACATAGCTATGCAATGTCTTATTCCCTTAGGCTTTTCAATGCTACCTTAACGAGTTTTCGACCAACGACTCCCAGACCATTAAGACCTTAGGGCGCTAGGTGTAAAGACAATCCCCTCGGGCTTACTTACTCAAGTAACAAAGGCCACAAAACTAGACAAGCACGCCACAGTGTTTATTCATACTTTTTTTTAAAAAAAAAATTCATATATATATAGCTTATATACCCCAAATATTCCCCCAAACTTAGGTTCTTGTCTAACTTAAGCCATCACTACTTATTCTTGTCATTCTTTCATTCAAACTAGCATCATCCTTTAGAGTCCCATTATGTTTCAATTTAAACTCACTCAATCAACAAGGTTATTTCTAACGTGCTAACCTTGATTATACCAGTTTCAAACAGGAAAAGATTCAATTCATAACAAGAAATCACATCAAAGCTCTAATAATTAGTACTATACTTGTCTACTCAATTCCAATCTCATCATTGGCCAAAATAAACTAAACTATCTAATAGCTGGAATCATGTAAGATGAACATAGTAACTAACTATTATTTTTGCATTTTTGATTTGATTTTTTTTTAATAATGAACCTAAAATAAATTAACAACATATGCAAAATAACATAACATAAACATGAAATTAAACATGCAATAAAGAACTAAACTAAACTCCCCCAAACTTAGCAATTACAATGTCCTCATTGTAAGAATATAACGATAAGTATAAGAGAATTTCTTTGTAATCAGCTAAGCGTGAAGTGATGGTGGCGATGGCGGCGACGATCATTTTCCTATCCATTGAACCTCCAATACCTGCAATGAAGAAAGACAACATGGATTAGATTATAAGAGAACTTAATAAGCAAATTAATTCCTATCTACTAAATAAACTAGTAAAACATATAAATATAAAAATTCCTGGGTTGCCTACCAGTCAGCGCTTGATTTACAGTCTTTCATCCTGACTTTGTTTGGTCAACGATATCCAATTCCTCTTCGAAAGTTGAGGAACCCTTCATCCATCGGAAATAATGTAGCTTTTGGTGGGTTCCCATTTGTGATGGCTATTAAGTTAAAGTCACCTAGCATGCTTTGTTTAAATATGTGCCCAATTGAATAACTAGGTGATTTTCCGTCCGTTGAGCTTATGACTCAATTGGGGCTTTGCGGCTTGGCAAGAACAATGGGCTCTTCTTCTATCTTTTCCTCCTCATCCCACCATGGCTTCACATTTGTACTAGCTCTCATGTCATAAAGAGCCTTGCCTACGACATAACTACCAAGCGGGTACGTATTTGCAAATCTAACCAGATCCTTGAACTTTGGTGGAGAAGGCACTTGAGGCAGTAATAACATTGGCTCTTCCTCATTAGTACTCATAGTTAGCTCTTCACCGACCTTGTTTTCATTTTCCCCACTTGTCTCCTCTTTTTCAACATACCGTGGCTCATCCAATTGTAGATTTGGCTCGGGCACTTCATCAATCTCGGAATCCTCGTCATAACACCAATTATTTTGAGGACAGTTGTTCAGGGCTTTGAGCATTTGATCCATCTGGTTCTGCAGATTTTGAATTGATATCTCTTGATAAATCCTCTGCTCCTCATTTGATGCTACGAACTTTGACCAAAATTCCTCCAACTTTGAATTATCTGTCTCAGTCTCAGAAGTCGTGTATTGAGGACCATTGGTTGAGGTAGTGAAGAGTTGTTCCATCCGATTATTCAAATTTTAGGTTGATAGCTCTTGGATAATCCTTATCTCCTCTAGGTTTGATATGCCCTTCAATATTACATCCCTCGGATTTGGCTTTTCTTCTTATGGCAATGAAGGTGGACATGAAAATTTCGGTGTGTATGTTGGATTTGGAGCGTAGTATTGGTCTTCATAAGTATAGCTCCACGACGAATCCGGGTGATACCCCCAAACTTGATGATAATTAACATATGTATAATCGTTGAGGTATTTACCACCATGTTATCCCGACCCAAAACTAACGGTGCATTGATGACTCGGATGATTACCAGCACAATAATTGCAATTAACTGTTATCCTTCAATTACGTTGGGCTGCAACAATGTCCAACCTCCTCGAAAGTGTCTCAAGCTGCACTGATAATGCAAAAAATGCATTGAGACCATCAATCCCCGCTCCCCTTGGCTGAGTCATATTCGAATAAGGCCATTGATAATTGCATCCAACCATGGTACCAAAAAAGAGAGAAAAATAGAAAGAGAATTAAAAAAAGACAGAAAAAAATGTTTAAATTAAGACTAATTTGATTGAAGCTAATATTGGTAAAAATTATATTAAACTAATTCCCCGGCAACGAAGCCAAAAACTTATTGGGTAAAATCTGATTATGCATAACACGCAAGTATACGTGGTCAAAAAGTAATAAAGTGAAAGTAAAGTATCGTTCCCACGAGGAATTATTAATACAAAATCACCAAGTACTAACCCGTAACCAACTCAATCTTATTTAAACGAATGAATTTCAAATTATATAAATTAAACTACTATTAAATTCCACTAGTTAAATTAGGATTACGGAGATTTAAGATCACAACTTCACTTATTGCTTCATTTAAGTTAACACACTTCTCATCAATTATTCTCTATCCTGAATTGTTAATCAAGAACATTAAAGTAGATAAAACCACCTCTTGATGCATAATGCCCATACTCACTTAAATCCACAAATGATAGAATTAAGCAAGACACCTTAATTAACTAATCCACTATATCTCTATGTGAATTACAATTAAAAAGGATTTAAAGCACAAGTTCTCTATAAGATTACATATGGCGTAAAGGCATGTCTCTATCCTAAACACAAATCATGAATTCCATCTATGCAGAAATCACAAACACATGATATCATAATCAGATCTAAATCAATATTTCAAATCTCGAGTTTATATAGATTATCACGGTAATTGTTAGGTAGGCAATTAAACAATTAAGTCCAAATCACAATTGACAATCCTCACAATAGAACATAATAATTGATAACGAAGAATATTAAAATAAACTATGCAATAAGATCCATTGTAATCTCAAACAAAGAATTACTTCATTGAATTAAAACTTAGAATCCACAATTGAATACACATTAAAAGATAAGAATAAGGAAAAGAATTGAATATGTTGTCGGCAAATTCTTCCTGTCTGGCTCTTGATCTTGATCTCCAATGGCTTCCAAGCGCTTCAATCTCCAAATCTCATAAAAACTAGTGTTTTGATCTAATCTAATCTAATGGAATCATATTTCTCCTTTAATCTCCCCCCTAATCCTTGTGATTCTCATCCTTTTATAAGCCTTTTCATGTGTCTTTAAGTCCTCTTGGAAGTCCTTGAGTTAATCGGATCGAAACAATCCTTCTCCAACTCATCTTATGTTTGTGTAGTAGTTATACATTTTATAACCACAATATCTGCTCAATTCCATGCCAACTAGAGTCCTATTGCTATGCAAACTCAAAAATCAAAGTTCCAACATTATTAGCACCACATTAGGAATGCGAGATTGGGACCCCTGCCTTACGGGGTATATGTTGAAAAATGCCATACGTGAATAGGCTTCTATATATCGAGTTGGAGACCCCATGGACGCAGGGATGCAAGGTTAAAATAGGCCCGCCCCGGCGGGCTATCATTCTGTTAGTTTCTGATGAAGACCCACATTTTACGTGATATACACTATAAATAGGCCGCCCGGGGAAGTGTATCTGCCAAATCATTTTCTGAGCTTCATGGTTTCTTAAAAATTTGCACCATTTGACTCCAAATCGTCCCTATTGACTCCAAATATACGTTAAATGTCGCAACAACCATCCTAGCCTACCCCTGAGTGTAAAATCGAATTTTGTATTGACCCTAGTACAAAACTCATTTCTAAAACCCTCAACTTTTTTCTTCACCTAAAATGAACGTAACATGCACCAAAGACATTGGCTCGAGCTGGTGAAGATTACGACCATACCATTCAATATCATCGTGGAAGATTGAACGTGGTAGCTAACGCGTTGAGTGGAAGATCGTATGCGTTTACGAGTGCGATGTTGTTAACATTAAATCCCATTTCGTATAACTTACAAATGATGAAGATAGAGTTAAAGACTCCAAGAACCTGCGTGAAAATAGCAAATATATGATTAGAACCTACTTTAATCGATAAAGTTAAAGTCGTTTTAGCTACAGAATCAGACCTGATGAATGTGAAGAAGAAGGTTCAAGAGGGCGTTATTCTAGAAGCAAGAATCGACGAAGAGAGGAATCTCAACCCTCGACTTTATTGGTCTATTTGAAATCATTGATCGAGTAGGAACGGTGGCCTATAGACTCGCCTTACTGCCAAGTATGTCGCGTGTTCATAACATTTTTTCACGTATCGATGTTACGTAAATATGTGGACGACCCGAACCACATTATTAGGTTAGAACCGAACGAAATAGCGTAAGATTTAACGTATGAAGATGTACTTGTTAAAATCTTGGATAAGAAGGAACATATTCTATGCTCTAGGGTTATACCTCAAGAGTTAGAATTTGAAATAAAATCAAGGTATTATCATCAATTCAAACTACCAGGTACGTAAATTTCGAAGGCAAAATTTTATAAGGAGGGGAGATTGTAAGACACCGAATTTTGTGAATAAAGATTAATTTTTCTCAATTTTTTTTTTAAGTATTATGGTGTGGATTTGATATAAAGTTATAGTTGTGGATAGTATTTATAAATTTTGCAAAGTATGCAAGTTGTCATAAAATATTCGATTGGTCGGGGATTATTATTTTTACTAGGGAATATTCCTACGATGGCACAATCATTGGTGAACCCCACAACAGAACTATTGTCGGAATGAGAAAACAACAGAAATATCTTTTTATGAAAATAACGGCGGAAGTTTTACCGTTAACTGTTGAAATACCCGGTGATAAAAGTACAGTAATACGCGTGGTTGTATAGTAGCACATGGTATTGATTATTGATGCTTACGTGAGAAGTCACTCAGTTTTGTTCAATTATTGATACAGTAATTTTTGCATAATATCTCGTGTAATTTGATTCAATTATTGTCAATATTTTTATATATATTATTAAATCAATAATTGAGACGATACAATTATTCATATTATTATTTGTAATATTAATGATTTCTAGAAAGTTCTGTCGAGGAGAGGTTTGGTCACCTAATTGCACGCCAATAGGGAGAAATCCTTATCGAAAAGCCCCATCTTTCCTAGGAACGATCTGGTTGTTAATATTGCGAGTTATAATAATGATTAATAAATGTTGTTAAAAATATTGAGGGGATTTTTATGAAATATTTAGACCCCCATTTACCCATTTTTTAAAATAATCGGTAATAAATTATTCAATATAATAAAGGTGGGGGCCACATATAGGGCCCATATGTGTTGAAAAATGAATGTCGGGAAATGGGGGAAGGGTGAAATAACGTAGGAATGAGGGAGTTTATTTGTTATTATTATTATTATTATTATTATATGTTTTGTTATATATATATATATATATATATATATATATATATATATATATATATATATATATATATGCTAATGATGTTGATGGGGTGGGGACAAACTTGCACAGGAGAGAAAAAAAAATAAAGGGGGAATGGGTTTACGTGAAGCTGGAGGAGTTATAATAATAATAATTATATATATTTATATAATATAATAAGTTTTGTTTTTATGAAAAATATAATATATTATATTATATATAAAGTTACATGTTTTACTTTAATATTATATTAATATTTGAAAAAAACTGGACGATTGAGGATTTTGTTTCTCTGTCTGTGAATATGAAAAATTATTTAGTCTGTGAGAATTTCAAATAGTATCCTTTTTCATTCTCCTATAAATATGATGCTTATTTAGAATTGAAAATCTCACCAGAATCAGAGAATTCTTCTTCTATAATATTGAGCGTATTTCTTTCGAGTTTTAGGAAACTTTGAGTGTAGAAAACATTGAAAGTTTTCTTCAAGAATATATCCACTATACCAGTTGGAATACTTTTCTTTTTAAGGTAAGAGGTATTATTTATTTCATATTCGCTTACAATATTATTTTTCGTATTCGTAAGAAATTTTATTTCGTTCAATATTCGCAAGAAATATTTTCTTCATTTAATATTCGTAAGGAATATTATATTCATTCAATATTCGAAAGGAATATTATTTTTGTTTAATATTCGTAAGGGATATTATTTTTGTTCAGTATACGTAAGAAATAATATTTTCTTCCATACTCTGCACTATGTAAGTAATATTATTTCGTTTCAGATTTCGAATTCTATACTCGTTTTGTTAAAGTTTTGGCTTCTATACTCCATGAAATTAGTAGAATATCCTTGATATTTGCGCTTCATCCAATATCTTTTCATGAAAATATTATTCTGAGCATTTTTTATAAGTTTTAACTTTTTCATGCCGGAGTACTATTCACGGGATACTATTCACTCGGGTACTATTCACCCGGGGCACTATTCATTACAATAATTAATTTCTTTTTGGTCCAAATCATTTTTGATACAATATTATTCTTGAATTTTACTCCACAAAGCAGTCTCATGTTGACAATATGGAAATTATTGAATTCTGGATAAATTAAATTAGTAAAATCTTTAAAATTTATCCTTGATCTTATTTGATTGAATTATTATATCATTGTCATCATCCTCATAATTATATTATTATGAAAGTCATCTTTGGCCCGTAGTGCATAGATGGACTTAGTATGATTATGACCAGGGATTATTCGGTAGAGTCATGACCGTAATGTTACAAATGATGTAGTAAAAGTCATCATTGGTCTGTAGTGCATTAATGGACAGTTTTTTCTATGATCATGACCATGGGTTCTCTTCGGCCAAAGGGTACAAAGATGAATTGTTTTATGGCTTGATCATGATTGTTGATGAAAACACGATTTTCCTTGGCCCGTAGTGCATGGATAATTCGTGGTCGTGATACTAAAGAATATCATTGGCCCGTAGTGCAGGGATGATTCGATGATGTGGATTATTTATTAAGCTAAGTCTTAGCGATAAAATTGATGATAAACTTTCTAAATCGTAGAAGATAGTAGATATCATGCTCTACTTGACTCTTCTAATGGATTGCTTATTCCGCTGCAGTTGTTGATCTAAAACTTGTTGTCTATTATATTCTATCAGTTGTTATACTGTTGAAGGCTAAGCATAATTTATTCTGAATTATCTTAGTCATAATATTTCTTACTAGGCTAGTTGAGCTCACCCTTTTTTTCACTGTTCTCTTCAGGAAATGAGAATATAGCCGGGACTAATCGGGGAACGGATTGACGGTTCCGATGGTTGCATTAGTTCCTCGCTATTTTGTGAAATAGTGTGATAAGATTGAATTTGAGTGTGGATAATGTCTAGAAGACAATATTTGAGCTAAAACTCTCAGCTATATTTTGTCGTATTTTACAAGATAGTTGTTGATGAATGGGTAATATACCCATGAATTGGAAACACTGGGGCTTATTTTATTGTTGTTCTCAAGTCTTTTAGAATAGTTTTTAAGTGTTTGTGTCTATTCAAGCATGTTTTATGTTATTTTGTAGGAATTGGGAGAAAAGTTTCTTGGATCGACGTTTGGGGTAGCTAGATTCGCGTTTTCGGCTTGCCATCACTCACTTCAGAGCTAATTTGAGTATTGCTCCGGACCTTGTTTCGAAAACCTTAAAGAACAAAAGTTGTAGATCTATGTCTCCTATTTTCGGATCATCTTGAATCATCGAAATCGGAGTTCGAACGAAGAAGTCAGAACATGTGGCGTCAGGCGCCTTAAAATAGGCCTATGCCTAGTCTTGGGAGAACCTTTGAAGGCGAGGTTACACGCCGTGTCAGTGCTAGAACTTTGGGAAGAGGTTGGTTGGGCCTGGACGTGTTTTTGGGCGAATTTTGACAACTTTTTGACTCCAAATTGGATTGGGTTTGTTCCTAAGCTAAAAATTGGACTTGTAACCTATACATACATGATGTAAGGCATAAAATAAAGGGAGAATACATAGATTAGACTATATTAAACACTCCATTAAATTAGAATCTAAACCCTAGTTCTTAATTAGCCATTGAAGATTGAAGCAAATTGAAGAACACTGAAGATCAAGAGCAAGAGCAAGAGGGGAGCATCAGATTTGCTGACAACAGATTCTATTATCTTCTCTTATCATACTTTTATCTTTTAATATCTATTAAGTTGTGGATTCTTGGTTTTAATTCATTAATTATGAACTAGCTCTTTTATTAAGATTTCAATTGAACCTTTTATGGCTATAAATTAGTTATTTAATTTATTCCAATTATTTGTGTCAAAGTGAGTTGTTTATCTTGCCTTATGCTTATTGATTAATTATCTGATCAGTAATTACTTTGTTACTCTAGAAGGAATTGGAAGAGGAATTCTAGGGTTAGAACTGGGCATGATATCATGTGACTTAGTTATTTACGTTGAATAATTAGGTTTGTGAATAGAATGGAAATATCTGTTACACGCATGTAACACATAAGGAATTGGGATTATAATTGAGTTTAATTCAATTGTTTTGCATAGGAATATAGCAAAATTAATCTGGATTAAATAGAAGGCAATTGATCACTTGGAAAAGGGCTTTTGGCATTTGAGAATTCCTGTTAACAATTCAGTAGACATAATAATTGGGATAATTTGATAATTGATTTATAGTTCATAATTGGGGATATTGGAGTCTTAATCCTTATTTACCTGAATTAAATCAAACCTTAGTTTTGTTTATTTGCTTTCTTTTAGACTAATCTCTTTTAATTATTTAATTTAGTTTTCTTAATTAGAAAATTCACAATTTGCAATTGTTTAAATAAAATTGATTTGGTTAAGAGTTAGTATTTGATAATTTTTATTAAATAATTCCTCGTGAGAACGATACTCCACTTTCACTTTATTACTTGTTGACCGTGTATACTTGCACGTATTCATTGATTGCGAAATCGATCAACAGTTGTATTAATTAAGTTTATATTTAAGTTATGCACCATGTATTTGGCGACTCAGAATGAGTGATGTATACCTATTTTGGGGGCGTCACAAATTATTCCTAATAAGATTAGGAATCCTAATTAATTATAATAAAACTATATTCCTAAATTTTTTATGAGGGTTCCCTTCATCTATAAATAAGAGGAGTCTTATAATGGATTAAGGTGACACACTTCATTCCAAGAGTTGGGAGAGTACATAATATTTTATAGAGATAGAATTAAGGTTTTTCCAAACACCCATCTTCTTTAATACTTATTTCCTTGGTGGATCACCTCTAGAGGCCAAACACTTGGGTGACTAACATTGATCAAAGGAAGGAATCAAACCCGATGGATTGAATTTGAACGTGAAGAGGAATTTGCGGTGAACTCATACCTGAGAAAGCTAATTTTTGCAAGGGTATGAATCTAATCTCCATCTCTTTTCATCTAATTAATAATCGTACATAAAGGATGATCCGGGTATATGGTTTGTAAAATTTTAAACTCTGATTTTTCATGCTTCTGCTCCATGTATATAATGTGTTACATGTTCATGTATATTACAAACCTAACAACATCATTATAGACCACAAATCCTTTAGTATTATCTTGCAATGACAATATTGGAGCTGCACTCGATTGTTTCTTCAACTCCTAGACACTTTCTTCACATTTTTTTGTCCGCACAAATTTTACGTTTTCCTAGTCCAATTTGTTAGTGGGCCTGCTATTGTTGAAAAAGAATCGTAAATGAATCACCGATAATATCCAGCTAATCCCCGAAAACTTCTAACCTTCATTGGAGTTTTTGGTTGTTCCATGTTTATTACGGGTTCTACTTTTGATGTGTCCAACGAAATCCCATCTCTATCAATTACATGACCTAGGAATTGAACTCTCTCCAACTAAAATTCACACTTTGAAAACATCACATAAAATTTCTTACTTCTCAAGTTTTCTAATGCTAATCTCAAATGTTCTTCATGCTCCTTTGTTTTTGAATATATCAGAATATCATCAATAAATACCACAAAAAATTTATCCAACCACTGCTTGAAAACTCTATTCATGAGGTCCATGAATACTGCCAGCGTATTTATCAAACCAAATGGCATTACAAGGAACTTGTAAGGACAATAACGAGTTCTAAATGTTTTCTTTGGCACATCCTTCTTCCTCACCATTAACTGATGGTATCCTGATCTTAAATCAATCTTTGAAAAATATCTTACTCATTTTAATTGATAAAACATATCATCTATTCTTGGTAAGGGGTATTTGTTTTTGATAATTACCTTATTTAACTCCATATAGTTTATTCATAATTTTAATGATCCATCCTTCTATATCACGAACAACATTGGTGCTTCCCGGGGTGAGACACTTTATTGAATAAATTTCTTATCCAACAGTTCTTGTAATTGTATCATCAATTCCTTCATTTCTATAGTTGCCATCCTATACGGCACTTTTGAAATTGGCGTCATTCTAGTGATTTTGTCAATAACAAATTAAACCTGTTTATTAAGAGAAATTCAGGGAGTTTCCTCTAGAAATACATCTACAAATTCTTTGACAACAAGTATCTTACTTAAATCTGGCTCCACTCGTTGGGTACCTACTATGTAAGCTAAATACCATTCACATCCTTTTTTGAACAGTCATTTGGCTTGCATCGTCGACAAACAACAAGACTGCCTGGGCGACCGATTACCATGGAACACCACCTTTTCTTGATTTGAAGCTTGGAGGTCCACACATTTACTATGACAATAAATAATGGCCCCATGGGTATTTAATCAATCCATCTCCAATATTACATCAAATTCCCCTAATTGAATAGGGATTAAATTCGCCAAAAATTTTTGTTCCCTAATCTTTACGCAACAATTTTTATGTGCGTATTTGACAGGGATTACTTCCTTGTTAGAAATTACAATATTCATAGGAGATTCTAATAATCACGGGGTAAATTCAACCAACTTGTAAATTCATGAGACACGAATGAACAAGTAGCTCCAGAATCAAAAAAGTACATAGTCATTTGTGTAATTTATTGGGATGATACTTGACACCACGTCGCTAGAGATCACTGTGTCTTTAACTGTCATATTGAAGGTCTTTACTATCAGTTAAACTGGTATAGGCAGCCTAGTGATTATTGGTGGATTGTTAGGCTTACTACTCCCTCCTACCTCCATTCTCTTCTTTGCATAGTTTCGCGCTTGGTAATCTAAGCCACCACATACAAAACAGTCATTCTTCTTTGGATTTGGACAATTGAGAGAAATGTGACCCTCCTGTCCACCTTTATAGCATATGTTCTTACCCTTCAGGCATGTTCCCGTGTGATTTTTCTCACAATTTTTGCATGCCTCCACCTTCCTTTTGTTGTCTCCCTCTTTTCCTACCAGATTATTATTAATATTATTCCACCTCTATTTATTATTATTATTAATACCGCTTTCACTAGCTCCTTCTATTCTTCCTCCCCAATTTTTATTCTTTTTATGTTCCTTATTAAATTTCATTAGGGCTTAATTTCCTCCCTCTACAATGATTGCCTTCTCCAATATGGTCGCAAAATTGTCTATCTACAAGATAAACAATTTATTATATAACCAGGGTTTAATACCCTTTTTAAATCTTCTGTCTATCCTTTGCTCACTATCCACTTTATGTGGAGTAAATTGTGCCAATTCACATATTGTGGTACTTTCATGCCCCCTGCTTACGTTCTAGAAATCGGAACTCCATGCGACTTTGCATATGTGTTGCCTCTTTTTTAGTTCTAACAAAAGAGCTCTAACTCATGCAAGCATACATGGGTCAACAAGTAATACAATGCAAGTAAAGTATCGATCCACGGAGAAAGGTTTCCAAATTAAACTATTATGCATCAACTATGTCACTATTCTTATATGCTTAAATGGACGCTTATGATTGTGAATTACTCCAAACTTAAATATCAAATAAAAGAAGAATATTAATGTAATAAATCAAATCTGGAAATAATGGGATCATAACTTCATTTAATAATTCATCTAATTACCACCGTCATGCAAGATTACTCACGTATCACAGAAAATTAGCCAAGAGCACGAATATAGACATTACCATTTTTCAATGTATTATGACCTACTCACATAATGTCCACATACAATAGACATCATGTAATCTTCAATAAAACCAAGATCACTATATTTCAATGTCAAATTGCAGCCCTATTGAATTTAAGCACAAGCCCTTATATAACTCACACGGTGAAACAATATATGGTTCACAAAATATAAAGCTAAGCAAATCAGCCCCATATACGCATGCTATCATGATTACAACCAAACTCGTATGTTATTTTTCAACTCCATATAAGCACATAAAATGAATGGTGATCAATCATTCATGCATCCAAATCAACAATAATAGTAATTTCTGATGATACACAAACAGTCCAACAATCAAGCAATCAATTAGACTACATATTAAAATCCGTTAGAATCCCATAATGGAGTTTAGTTCATCGCTGAACCGAAAGCCATTATGGGATTATAGCAACACATTAGAAATAAATAACACAATTGAGAGAAGATAGAATCGATCAAACCCAATTGCTCATACTAATCCAAACTTGATGTTCAAATCCTCAATAATCTCTAGCAACATAAAAGTAGTTCATAAACAATAATTGGATTCCAGAGAAGAAGTAGAAAATATTAAGGCTATGCTTGGATCTTCATTGGAAATCGCTCAAAGCATAAAACCCTAGTTCTCTATTATGAAAAACATGTAAAAACTAATGATAGATGCGTCTGTTACCAACCAGAATAGTTTTAACCAACTCTAACTCTTCAAATTTAAAAATTAAAACAAAGTCAGCAACTTCAGTTAACGACGCGCGCGACTCTAGTGCAACACAGGCGCGGGCGCGCGATTATCTTTCTGGCTCTGCAAGTGTGTGGCGCGGGCGCGCGCTCCCTAGCTCTTTTGGCCGTGTGGCCGCGCGGCTCCTGAACTCTGCACTTTTGTGTTCTATTATGGCTGCTTTCTTGTCATGCTGTTAATGAACCTTTGACATGTTGATTTTGCTTCGTTGTCCATCGATGCTCCACTTCTTCTGTCCAACTTACCCTCGTACCATACAATCACTGGTCTCATGCCACATACCATCGTCGAGTTATGCCATTTTCCTGCACTTTTACACCAAACGAGTTCTCAGTACATGCAATGAGAAATGAAATAAAATGCAACTAAAACACACTAAAATGTACTTGAGATGGGCATAGTTCTTGTGAATTGATATCCAATAAGTAGGTATAAAACCCACTTATCAAATACCCCCAAACTTGAACTATTTCTTGCCCTCAAGCAATGCATACTACATAAACACTGAAAATGCAACTACATGCTATGAAACTAAATCACGATGCAAATGGGTCTCACACTCTCCAGCTATAACAGAAATTCAATCCAAAATGCCTCAGCGAATTATCCAGATTCGAGAATACAAATTCAAACCAAACTATATGTATAATATCATACACTCAAATAATTCATATATGCTATAAAGATGTTGTGTGTGTGTGTGTTGTGTTCACCAAAACTTGATTAAAGCAAGAATACACATGCTAAACTACTCAAATAGAAAATCACAGTCTAAATTAAGATTCGTGTATACTTATGCACCAAAGACTGTTCCAACATATCAAAACAAATGTAGGTTTAACAATGGGCTTAACTGCGTTATTTCTACTCATGAGGGCGATTTTCGCTCTTTCCCACGGTGTTTATTGCTATCTTTTTCTTTTCTTTTCCTTTTCTCTTTTTTTTCATATGACTGTGCAATGCCTCATTCCATTAGGCTAACAATGCTACCCCTTAGCGAGCTTTCAACCAACGACTCCCAGATTATAAAAGACCTTAGGGCGCTAGGTGGTAAGACATCCCTATGGGCGTACTTACTCAAGTAATAAGGGCCCCGAAATAAGACTAGCCACGTTATTGATTTTCTTTTTTTAATTATACATAGCATACCCATGTGTTCCCACAGTTTAATTATCAATGTTTTGTACAGTCTAAGTCCATTTTCCGCATAATTCTCTTTTTAAAACCACATTTTCTATTAAGCAATTCAACACATAATTCTTATGCCTACAAGCAGTTGTGAACACGACAGTGCAAACCGAACGCATCTAAACATCATCATGGATTACATCATGTAAAACATTATGTCTAAGCTCATGTTATCCAAAATACTCAACAAACCTTCAAAATCCACTTTCATCATAGGCTAGACAAAATTTCCATAACGCTAGAACCGTGAGACATGCAACTAAAGATATACTAACACAAGTAATGATGACTAAAAACTAAAAACAGAACAATATAACATGCAAATTGTTAAACTAGACATGAAATTTTTACTAATCATGAAAATACTATATGCACTACCCTACTACCCCAATACCCCAGGCTTATAATATTCATTGCCTCAATGAATGAAGGTAAAGGTTTTGAGAAACTCCCCTACTGCTCAGCTGCACCACCCTCGTCGGGTGGTGAATCCGGTGGTGGATATGGCATGGCGGTCCTGAACTACGGCCACTCAAGCATTGTCCTTTGCTGTGCAAACACCTCCGCTAATGACCTCATCAGACCCGTAGCAAACACTGCAAAGTTGTCGTACATCGTGTCGACCTTTCGCTCCAACCTTTGGAGCTGTCGATCCCCAGTGCCAGCAGTTGCTTGAGTCGACGCTCCCGCTTCAGTTTCATGTGTTAGCTGTGGTGGAGGCATTGAGAATGTGGGTTGAGTGATAAAGCCTTTTCCTCTTGGGTGCGGTATACCCCCCGCCCAATCCTCAAATTTAGCAATAGTCGCATGAGTGATATCTTGGCTAGGGTTATGCAGTTGTTCATTTCCCCACGGGACTCCTTGATGGGCACATAGGCTAGCAACAACAGACACATGTGGAATACTCCCAGTAGTGCTCCCCCGCATATAACGTAACATATTTTGATGAATGAGGTGGCTCACATGAATATACTTGCACGTGACTATGCCCCATAGAATGATAGCCCTCTCAGTTATTATTTCATGCTGATGTGACGACGGAACAAGCTTTGCGCATATAAACAAATTCCACGCTTTAGCATACCGATTCAAGGCTGAGGCTAAGAATATGCGAGGCTGATTCGTGCTGGCCTTATAAGTCCACTTCGTTCCTAAAACGCACAACTCAGTAATGACCACTTCCAGATCCGTTTCCAAATGTGCACCTTCTACCCAATTATCATTCCACACATGGGGGCAGCCATGGGAGTTGCAGTCAGTCCAAACCATCCCCTTTCTTGAATCATATTCCATAATTGACCATCCTATTACTCAGGCTTGAAACCCTTCTCCTTCACAAATGTTTTTGCCACGATTCTGTAATACTCTATTTGGGCGTCTAGACTGGGAAATTTTGTATGATCCACAACATCCTCCCCGTGATTGCTAGAGGAAGACGATGATGAAGAAGAAATAAAGCGTCATCTCTTAGGTCCCATTGGCTATTGAATGAAAAGAAGATAATGGCTTGCCTTATAAAATCGTGAGTGATAGGTGATGAAGTGAAGAACCCCCGAACTGATTTTGCCTAACCACTCTAAAACCCTAGGTTTATTCAGTGTAGCAATCGACCGTGGTTATGAGATCTGAAACGATAATCACATCGTGGAAGAGAGTTATATGGCTTCAAGTTGTAATGGATTAGAGATGAGGAGACGTGTATGTAATGGAGAGCAAGGAGTATGCGCCTCTCTGTTATATCAACTGATAGACAAATGAGTTACAACACATTTTAAAAACCAAAATTTTTTTCAACTTTCGGTTCCAGGCGCGGCCGCGCGGATTTTCAATGGAGACCGCGAGCGGGCGCGCGAGTTCCTAATTCTGCATAGAGTGGCTTGCAGCACGGGCGTGCGATTTATTACTAGTATCATAGCGCGGTCGCGCGACCCTGATTTCTGCAATTCCAGTTGCATCTTCCAATATAGCACATAGTGATTACTTGGTTTCAATGCACCTGTATAAATACCAATTAACCATGTCAATGCTTGAACTAATGAATACGCAACAATGACCATCTAATTATCATATTCGCTATACTAGTCTCAACCACAGTTTAATGCAAATGTAGCTACACACTTACTTATGCAAAACACAATAATCTATCAAAATTAAGAATGAAAATGAACTAACCTAAACAACCTAAACTGAATAAATAAAAAGTAGAGATAGAAACAATGGGTTGCCTCCCATCAAGCGCTAAGTTATAGTCAATTAGCTTGACTGTCTCTGATTCAATCACGTCGAAGAAATAATTGAGGTGACTTTCTGTCTGTCCACCTCACCACCAAAGTAATGCTTCAATCGCTGTCCATTTACTTTAATTGGTTTGTCCAGAAACTTATCAAATACTTCTACTGCACCATGCGAGAAACTGTTTTCACTATGAACGACCCTGACCACCTTGATTTGAGCTTTCCAGGAAAAAGTTTAAGTCTGGAGTTTAAAAGCAAAACTCTTTGTCCCGGCTCAAATGTTCTATCTATGATCTTGCGATCATGCCATTTCTTCACCTTTTCTTTGTATAACTTTGAATTCTCATATGCCTGTAATTGGAATTCATCCAACTCATTGAGTTGGAGTAGGCACTTCTCCCCTGCAGCTTTTAAATCAAAATTGAGCTTCCGAATTGCCCAATATGCCTTGTGCTCTAGCTCCATAGGAAGATGACAGGCTTTTCCATAAACGAGCTAAAAAGGTGACATGCCCAATGCAGTCTTGTATGCAGTCCTATATGCCCACACAACATCTGAAGGGTTTCGACACAGAAACGCATAGCGGAAATAGAATAATTTAAACCAATTTTGAAACCTAAACAGGATCTATGAGAAAACAATTAATTCAGTGGTTAGAAATTATACCGATTAAGAAAGCTAGAAACAATGCGATCGAATCTCCAACCCAATTCAAACGAACTGCGTCTCTACGGTATCCACACGAACGCACTCGAGAATAAATCCCTACGATCTGCGGAAGAAGAAAACATGAGTACTAGCCACCAAGGATGAGGATTTTGAAACTATTTTCTTTAGTCTCTCTCTAAGAGCGGATAGGGTTTTGTATTTTGATGTAATCCCTAAAGTGACTGATATATATCATATATATAGCAGTTAGGAGGAATTAATCAAAACATAATATTAATAAAATCCAAATTACATATATATATATATATATATATATATCTTAATTAAGTCTTACTTAATTAATATACATATATATACAATTTATCCTTTTTAATTTAAATTGGTGATTTAAAATACTATCAATCATATTGATATATTTAAATCCTTACAATTTAAATTAATTTCCTTTTTAAATTACGTTCTGTGTGTGACCCTATAGGTTATTATTACGTTGGCAATAATTTTAAAATCATATTATAAAATTGTAAATAGTGAGCCGCATCTAGTAATGCATCACTGCTACCCAAGTAATAATAAGATCGATGATTCGATGAAACCTTTTTGTGACCAATGTTTCAATGTAATTTAATCCTTTTAACCTTAATATCTAGATTAAACTCGAGTCATGGAATGTGTCATACTATTCATAATTTAATCTATGTTTTTCTCGATCAATGAGTAGACTATATGAAACAAATCACTATTTGAGCATGGCCATACATTTCATAGAATTCGCATAATGCTCCATATAGAATTCTCATAATGGGTCTATCCAGTACATCATTCTCTAACATGTACCTATGCATTGACTTAATATCTCATATATTTATGACCAATGAGATTTGGTCATCAGTCAATCCACATAATAGTCTTAATGCATCATTGTTGTCACATCAACAATGATACTCGACTAGGGACATTTAAGAACAATGATACTAATTCTAATTATATAATCTCATGTTCAAGTCACATACTTGAAACTATATAATTTATATCACTATTCTATGGATTTTTAGTATGTTAACATTTATACAACGTAGTAAATAAAACCATAATAAAATTATTCATTTATTCAATCAAATATAATATCAAAATATTAAGCAATTATATCAAATAATTGGCCTCTAGGGCATAAACTCTAACAGCATCATCAAGCTTTAAAGACAAATCCTTCCTAGTGGGATTCAAAACTTTTTCCAGAATTCTTTTAACTTCTCGATTTGACACTTCTTTTTGGCCATTCGTTTGTGGGTGATAAGATGTAGCAATGCGATGGTTCACCCCATACTTGGCCAACAAAGCTGCAAACTGCCTATTGCAGAAATGACTGCCTTCATCACTAATGATGTCCCTAGGAGTCCCAAACCTCGTGAAAATACACTTTTGCAAAAACTGGAGGACTACATTGGCATCATTTGTTAGAAGAGCTGTCACTTCTACCCATTTCGACACATAATCCATTGCAAGAAAGATGTACAAATTTACGTAAAAAGAAATGAAAGGACCCATGAAATCAATCCCCCACACATAAAAAATTTCCACTTTGAGGATCGTATTCAATGGCATTTCATTTCTTTTCAAAATGTTCCCAAATTGCTGACATCTATCGCATCTTTGGACTAAACTGTACGTGTCCTTGAAAATTGTCAGCCAGTAGAATCCTGCTTGTAGCACTCTGCACCATAATGACCCCCATACTCAGATGCATGGCAATCCTGCAAAATCACCTCGATCTCGCTATACGGGATACACCTTCTTTTCATCTGATCAGCACACTGTTTAAACAAATATGGTTCATCCCATATATACCATTTGACATCATGCATAAATTTTTTCTTTTGATGACCCATCAAGTCAGAAGGTAGCATCTTACTCACTGAATAGTTCGCGTAGTCTGCAAACCATGGCACTTCCCCTTTCACCATAAACAACTACTCATCTAGAAAGGATTCATTAATTACAACTTTGTCGTCCGCCTCCCTTTCCAGATTCTCTAGTCGAGATAAGTGGTCCACCACTTGGTTTTCAGTGCCCTTTCTGTCCTTGATCTCCAAATTGAATTCCTGCAACAATAATATCCATCTGATCAATCGGGGCTTTGCATCCTTCTTTGCCACTAAGTGTCGAATTGCCGCATGATCCGTGTACATTATCACCTTTGTAACAATCAGATATTCTCAGAATTTATCAAAGGCATACACCACTGCCAATAACTCTTTTTCTATGGTGGTGTAGTTCAACTACGCATCTGTAAGGGTCTTGTTGACATATTAAATCACATAAAAAAATTTTATCCTTTCTCTGACCCAAAACTACCCCCACAGGGTATTCGCTGGCATCACACATCAACTTAAATGGCAAATCCCAATCTGGAGCAGTAATAACTAGTGCTGAAGTTAATTTCCCCTTCAAATGCTCAAACGCCGACACGCAGGCCTCATCAAATTTGAACGGTTCATCCTTCTCTAATAAACTACATAGTGGTTTAGTTATCTTGGAGAAGTCCTTGATGAATCTGCGGTAGAAACCTGCATGTCTGAGAAAATTACGAACACCTTTTACTAAAGTAGGTGGTGGCAAGTTCTCAATAGTTTCTAGCTTAGCCCTGTCCACCTCAAATCCCTTCTTCAAAACTTTGTGTCCCAATATAATTCCTTCTTGTACCATAAAATGGCACTTTTCCTAGTTCAGTACTAAATTCATTTCAACACATCTTTTCAAGACCATCACCAAATTCTCAAGGCATAAATCAAAAGAGTCCCAAAATTCTGAGAAATTGTCCATGAATACCTCCACATTCTGTTCCACCATATCCAAAAAAATAGCCATCATGCATCTCTGAAAGGTGGCTGGAGCATTGTACAACTCGAAAGACATCCTTCTGAAAGCAAAAGTTCCGTATGGACATGTGAAGGTTGTCTTTTCTTGATCCTCTGGAGCTATCATAATATGATTGTAGCCTAAATACCCGTCCAACAGGCAATAATACTCATGCCTCGCTAGTCTGTCCAACATTTGATCAATAAATGACAGTGGGGAGTGATCTTTCCTCGTAGCTTTATTAAGCCTGCAATAGTCCATGCAGACTCTCCACCCCGCCACTATTCGTGTTGGAATCAACTCATTATTCTCATTTGAAACCACAGTCATACCACCCTTCTTCGGAACACATTGTATTGGGCTCACCCATGAACTGTCTAAAATCGGATATATTATACCTGCATCCAGCCATTTCAGAACTTCTTTCTTGTCCACTTCTTTCATTATCGGATTAAGTCTTCTTTGTTGCTCCACCAACGGCTTACTATCATCTTCCAACAGGATCTTATGCATGCAAAACGAAGGGCTGATCCCTTTTATGTTTGCTATAGTCCATCCAATAGCCGACTTGAACTCTTTAAGGACTCGTAGCAGATTTTCTTCCTGAAAAGATCTTAGTGCAGAAGAAATAATCACAGGTAGCTTTGAATCTTTATTTAAAAATGCATACCTTAGATGATCCGGAAGTGGTTTCAATTCAAGTTCTGGAGGTGTCTCAAGAGATGGCTTTAATTTTATTGACATTTCTCCAGCTCTCTTCAATGGCTGAACTGGTGTTTTGAATTTCCTGAATTGTGGAGCAATATCAAGCAAGTGCACAAGTTCTTCAAGTTCCGCATTCTCCAAGTCTGAATTTTCAGCAATGATACTTCTCAATGGTTCATAATCTACCAGACTCTCTACTTCATCATTTAGGACCTGATCCACCAAATTAACCCGAAATCATTCTTCTTCATATGTTGGGAACTTCATCGCCTTGAATACGTTAAAGGTAACCTCCTGATCATTTTAACACGCATAGTGAGTTCCCCTTTCTGTACATCTATCAAGGTCCTTCCTGTGGCTAAGAATGGTCTCCCCAGTATGATTGGTATACTATTATCTTCTTCATAGTCCAAGATGATGAAGTCTGCCGGAAATATGAACTTATCCACTTTTACCAATACATCTTCGACTATTCCCCGTGGATACGTGATGGATATGTCAGCTAACTGTAAAGAAATATTTGTCGGACTTGGATCCGGCAATCCCAACTGGTTGAATACTGACAAGGGCATCAAATTTATGCTTCCCCCAAGATCACACAGACATTTTTTGAGGCTCATCATTCCGATCGTGCATGGAATTGTGAAGCTACCCGGATCTTTCAGCTTTGGACGTAATTTCCGCTGAAGCACTGCGCTGCATTCCTCTATCAAGGCCACTGTCTCAAACTCTCCTAATCTCCTCTTCCTTGACAATATACCCTTCATGAACTTTACATAACTAGGCATTTGTTCCAATGCCTTAGCGAAAGGTATGTTAATCTGCAGCTTCTTAAAAACCTCCAAGAACTTGTTGAACTGTTTATCTTCCCTCTGCTTGTTCAATCTCTGTGGATACGGAACCAGAGGGTGAACTAGTGGTGTTTTACTCATGGGCTTATGCACTGAACCTACTTTGTTATCCTCTTCCTACTGTAACTCAGAACCTTTCTGGTTTTCTTCCTTCTCAGTCCCAGTTTTCGCGTCCTCCCTATGCAAACATTGCGCGGCCACGCCATGCTCATTTTTTTCAATCTTTTAACCAGACCTTAATGTGATCGCTTGACATTTTTCCTTCCCTTCTCTTCTTGGATTTGTCTCTGTAGTACATGGCAATGAACCCTGGGGCCTGTTGTTAAGCATGTTCGCCATTTTCCCCATTTGAGTTTCTAGATTCTTAATAGCCACTACTTGGCTCTTTATCATCACCTCTGTGTTTGCCATGTACTTCATCATTATCTCCTCCATTTCTGATTTCTTTTCTTGCTGAGGTACAGTTGGAGTGTGATGTTGTTGTTGTTGAGAAAATCCCGGTGGAAAAGGTGGTCTGGGTGTAAACTATGGCTGAGATGGCTGTGACTGAAATTGTTGATTTGGCTGAAACTGATTTTATTGATTTCCTTGATTATTTGACCTATTGAAGTTTGGATGGTTGCGGTTGTTGGAGTTGTATGTGTTCTGAAACTATCCTTTGTCCTTCCTGTAGTTACTCACATACTGTACCGACTACGAGCTAATAGCACATTGATCCGTCAAGTATGACCCTGCACAAATCTCACATACAAAGGCAACTGTCTTCGCCTTGCTCTCTGCCAATGAATCTATTTTCTTCGCCATGGATGCCATCTGTACTGACAATTGAGTGACAGCATCCACTTCCAACAAACCTGTAACTTTGGGTTGTGGCATCCTAGATGTAGGGTTTTGAAAATCATTCGCTGCCATTGTCTCAATAAGATTATAAGCTTCCTCATAACTCTTTGCCCATAACGCTCCTCCTGTAATTGCATCTACAATCTGCCTAGACTGCCACCCCAATCCATTATAGAATGTGTTGATTACCATCCAATCTGGCATACCATGGTGCGGACATTTCCTTAGCATCTCTTTGTATCTCCCTCTTAGGCCTTGTATAAAGATTCACCCTGTTGTTACTCGAACTGAGAGATTGATGTCCTCATTTTCACAGTCTTAGTCATTGGGAAAAACTTGGCTAAGAACTTCTGTGCTAGGTCCTCCCATGCAGTAATTGATCCTAAAGGCAAAGAATGAAGCCAACTTCTCGCTTTATCCCTCAATGAAAATGGAAACAGTCTTAGTCTAATAGCATCCTCCGTCACCCCGTTATATCTGAATGTATCACAAATCTCAAAAAATCTCAATAGGTGCTCATTAGGATCATCAGTAGCAGCACCCCCAAACTGTACCGAATTCTTCACCATCTGAATAGTGCCTGGTTTTATTTCAAAGGTGTTGGCTCCTATCGCTGGCCTAACTATGCTTGACTGTAGTCCATTAATGTTCGACATTGAATAGTCCCTTAAAGCTCTATACTCCTCTCTTTGCTCTTCTCTTTGTCCTTCTGCCATATTAGATGTAGTCCCTTCTAACTCTGCTTGTAAATTTCTACGCACTCTCACTTTCCAACCTCTCCCGTTAATATTGTCCTGTGCTGGTATCAACTCTGAATTGGATGATCGCATGTGCATAAAATATCTACAAGTACCTGAAACAAAAACAAAAACAAAAATAGAAATGAGATAAGATTAGGTTTGTCTAATTCATACAATATAGCTTATAAATGATGATGATAATAATAAATTTAAACGCCTTTCCCCGGCAACGGTGCCAAAAACTTGTTGCCTCTTTTTTAGTTCTAACAAAAGAGCTCTAACTCATGCAAGCATACATGGGTCAACAAGTAATATAGAGTAAATAAAGTATCGATTTACGAAGAAATGTTTCTAAATTAAACTATTATGCATCAACAATGTAACTATTCTTATATGCTTAAACGAATGCTTATGATTGTGAATTACTCCAAACTTAAATAACAAATAAAAGAAGAATATTAATGTAATAAATCAAATCTAGAAATAATGGGATCCTAACTTCATTTAATAGTGATCAATCATTCATGCATCCAAATCAACCATAATAGAAATTTCTGATGATACACAAATAGTCCAGCAATCAAGTAATCAATTAGACTACATATTAAAATCCGTTAGAATCCCATAATGGAGTTTAGTTCATCGTTAAACCGAAAGAAATTATGGGATATAGCAACACATGAGAAATAAATAACATAATTGAGAAAAGATAGAATCGCTCAAACCCAATTGCTGATATTAATCCAAATGTGATGTTCAAATCCTCAATAATCTTCAGCAACATAAAAGTAGTTCATAAACAATAATTGAATTCCAAAGAAGAAATATAAAATATTAAGGCTATGCTTGGATCTTCGTTGGAAATAGCTCAAAGCATAAAACCCTAGTTCTCTATTATGAAAAACACATAAAAACTAATGATAAATGCGTCTGGTACCAACCAGAATAGTTTTAACCAACTCTAACTCTTCAAATTTAAAAATTAAAACAAAGTCAACAATTTCAGTCAACGACGCGCGCAACTCTAGTGCAACACAGGCGCGGGCACGCGATTGTCTTTCTGGCTTTATAGGTGTGTGGCGCGGGCACGGGCTTCCTAGCTCTTTTGGCCGCACGGCTGCGTGGCTCCTGAACTCTGCACTTTTGTGTTCTGCTATGACTGCTTTCTTGTCATGCTGCTAATGAACCTTTGACATTCTTCTTTTGCTTCATTGTCCATCGATGCTCCATTTCTTTTGTCCAACTGACCCTCGTGCCATGCCATCACTGGTCTCATGCCACATACCATCGTTGAGCTATGCCATTTTCCTGCACTTTTACACCAAAGGAGTTCTCGTACATGCAATGCGAAATGACACGAAATGCAACTAAAACACACTAAAATATACTTGAGATGGGCATAGTTCTTGTGAATTGATATCCAATAAGTAGGTATAAAACCCACTTATGAATATTGTGCAGAAAATAATTTTAAAATATAGTTCCTTAATTCTTTCGCATGGAACTACTCCTTCTCCGACCCTGTTTTAATTAGCCTCCCACAAAAAAATATTAGCTTCTCCTTTCAACATGTAGGCAGCAAACATGATCTTCTGTTTTCCCCTACCACAACAACCACGAAAGCCTTTTCTATTTCCTTAGTCCAAGCTTGAGCCTCTGGGAGCTGTCATTAATACTCCGAAATTAAACCTTACTTCCTACTCTATGAACACAGAATTCTGTACAACAAGAAGTAAGGGTCGATCCCACATAGAGTGATATTGTTTTAGTTTATCATATTGTTTCCTAAATCAAAGTAACACTAAATATAAATTAACTGGGTTTTGAATTGACTATAACTAACTAATGCAACAAAAAATAATTAATAAGAATAATTAATAAATTTAATACTTCATTTCTTCAGTTTAGTATCACTTTTTTACAATAATATAATAATCATGTTAGACAATATTTATCATTAAATGAAATTAATAACCCAACAACAATCGCTAATTATCCGCAATTCTACTAAGGCTTTAAATCTAATGTGACAATTGCTTCCACTAGACCCTAACTATTATACAACCAAAAACTATTAATTTCAATTTAATATAACAACACCATTAAGAATTAGAGAATTAGGTTATTCCAAGAAACAATCACACAATCATGGATTATTTAACTTGCCCTATGACAATTATAGCAATACTCAAAAGTTTGTTTACAATCACATATCATTAAGTGCTACTTATGATTAAATATAATATTGTTTACTTAATATTATACCTTAATCTAGCATCTGAATATTGCTTGATCAAATTAACTAGCAAAATTTTAAATTAATCAAAGAAGATTTCATTCAAACAATTAAAATAGATTATGAAGAATAAATTTCATATAAGAAGAAATAAATAAAGTAAACTTAATTAAACCATTAATTGTAAAAAAGGTTCATCATCCTTTAGTACTGAATAAGAAAACTTCGAAATGAAAAAAAATCCTAGTAGAATTTTATAAAATTAAAAAGTTGAAATCTTTTTTCTGATTTCCCCCCATGGCAGGGTTGCGCCTATAAATTATACTGGGAACCGGCGTTGTCGCGCCCATAATACAAAGGCTTGATTTTTACTTTTGATGATCAGCTTTTCCGCACTTCACTTGTACTACGAATTCGTGTGACGCCTTAGAAATCTATAATGCTTTTTCTCCCTCTAACTATCGGTATTTTCTATCCAACCTGCGCGATCGCGTACCACACTTCCAATCTGCAATATGCTTTCCCTTTTTTCTTCTTTTCAACTCTAATTCCTCCTTGCAGACACTTGAAATTTTTCATTCCTTGGACTAACCATATAGGAGGGTAAAATAGAAATTTCACCTTGGAGACATCATCAAGGGAAGGCAAAAGCATAAGTTCGCCCTAGAAATAATCCTGTGGAGAAATCAAACTACAATGACACCCAAACACATCACGGCCCGAGCGAGGATTCTAAAGTTCGGGCTGAGGCCATAAGAAGCCACCATAACAAACACCAAACTGCGAAGTATATGAGACGAGCCAGCTAACTGCCATTGGGAACCTGAAGATACCTTTTGTGATGCACCCAAAATAGGTATACATCACCCAACTTGAGTCGCCAAATGCATGGTATAAAATTCAAATACAACTTAATTATACAACATTCGTGTAAAATAAGACAAAACATATGTTGTGAGTTTTAATATAAATATTGACATCTAGGCAATTTCCACACTCAATTGAGTCCTCATTACATTTATTATCACACTATTTAATAGAATAGTGAAGACTACTCATGCTATTATCTGGACCATCACTCCGTTCCCCGACTAGTCCCTGCTACGTTCTCATTTCCTGAAGAGAACAATGAAAGTAAAAGGGTGAGCTCAACTAGCCCAGTAAGAAATATTATGACTAAGATAATACAGAATAAATTATCATTAGCCTTCAACAGTGTTAAACTGATATAATTCTTGTCATTGGGAAAGTACTTGTCGTTGAACAATTCTTGGAACTTCTCCCAAGTCATCTTCAGTACGACAGGTTGAGTACGTTTTACAGATTCCCACTAGTAATCTGCCTCTGCACGCAACATGAAGGTGGCAAAGGGAACCTTTTGCTCCTTGGAGTATCCCAAGACATCAAATATCTTGCAGATCTGCTTTATCCACGTCTCCGCCTTAAGTTGTTTTGGCTCTCCAAAAAACTTCGATGGTCCCAGTTCCTTGAACTACTTAGCGGTGACCATCCGAGAGTTGTCAGTGTTTCCACCTGCATTTTGTACAGGAGCTGCTCTTGCCTGATATTGCATGAATTGCATAAAGCCTCTTAACAATCCATCGTTCATCATCTGGTCAGTGTTATTGTTTGCCTGAGAATTGTCGCCTTCCTGATGTACATTATCCTGATTATTGATCTGTGGAGACTCAACGTTCTTCTGTGCTCCATTGATGTTCTCAACATTCTCGGATGTCATTTTCAAATACTGCCACAAAACAAGGGTTAATTAAAATATCACGTACTATCCCTATACTCTAACCGACCAATTAAATACCAAATAAACTTAGGTAGGTCGTACTAGTGAAGGAATTCCCCGTCTCTCCCTCCTAGTTCTTGTCTCACATCTTAGCCAGGGATCATATCCCTAAGCTTTGATACCAACTGTGACGCCCCCAAAATAGGTATTTATCACCCATCTTGAGTCGCCAAATACATGGTATAAAATTCAAATACAACTTAATTATACAACAGTCGTGTAAAATACGACAAAACATATGCTGTGAATTTTAATACAAATATTGTCATCTAGACAATATCCACACTCAATTAAGTCCTCATTACATTTATTATAACACTATTTAACAGAATAGTGAGGACTACTAATGCTATTATACGGACCAGGTCACTCCGTTCTCTCGACTAGTCCTCTGCTATGTTCTCATTTCTCAAGAGAACAATGAAAGTAAAAGGTTGAGCTCAACTAGCCCGAAGAAGAAATATTATGACTAAGATAATACTGTAATAAATTATCGTTAGCCTTCAACAGTTGTTAAAGCGATACAATATAACAAACATCAAGTTTAAGCTGCAGCAAGGAATAAGCAATCCATTAAAAGAGTCAAATAGAGAATAAAATCTACTATCTTTTATGATTTAAAAGGTTTTTCATCACTTTTATCATTTGGGGGACATTTAAATAAATAATCCACATCATCCAGACTACTCTGACCAAGGATATTCATTTGTATCATAACCATAAATTATCCATGCACTACGGGCCAAGGATATTCGTGTATTCATCAATGGTCATGATCATGCCAATAACTGTCCATCAATGCACTACGGGCAAGTGAGAACTTTTACCACATCATTTATAACATTACGGTCATGATTATCTGGATTAATCCTTTGGTCATAATCATACCAAGTCCATCTATAAAGATCTGAGACCACAGATGACTTTCAACATAATATAAACATGAGGATGATGACGGTGATATAAGAATTCAATAAAACAAGTTCAAGAATTAATTTATCCAGAACTAATAACATCCAAATTATCAACATGATACTTCTTTGTAGAGTAAAATTCAAGAATGCTCGGAAGAATATTTCCATGAAAATCTTTGGATGAAGCGCAAATATCAAGGATATTCCACTAATTTCACGAGTATAGAAGTCAAAACTTTAACCAATCGAGTATAATAAAGAATGGAATAACAAAAGAAATCACCGGGCATGCGATAAACCGCACAGACATGTTATTCCAATAGAATAATAAATAAGCGAACCAGTCACACGTAAAACGCACGTACAGGATATTCCAATAGAATAATAAATAACGGAATCGTGTCGGTGAAATTGCACCAACAGGATGTTCCAACAAAATAATAAATAATGGAACCGGTCATGCGTAAGCGCACGCATGGGATGTTCCAAGAGAATAATAAAGAATGGAATAATGAAGAATTTCACCATGTATGCGGATTGCCAGCATGGTGAGTTATTCAACATAATGATAAAGAATGGAATAGCGGAAGAATTTTTTTACCATGTATGCGGTCAAGGTGCCATAGGCGAGTTATTCCAACATAATGATAAAGAATGGAATAATGAAGAATTTCACCAAGTATAGGGTAGAATGGCGTATACTGAGTTATTCAATGAGAATAAAAAAATGGAATAACAAAAGTTCTCTTCATGAATCGAAAGAAATAATACCCCTTACCTTAGAACAAATGGATATAGGAGTAGTGAAGTAGCAAAATACTTTTCATCTTTCTCTCTATAGTTTCTCTCTCTAGAGTTTCAGTGACTTCATAAGAAATAATGAAGGAATGAGCTTCTATTTATAGGAGAATGGAATTTGAATAGTAACTAATTCTGACGGTCAGATTGATTTACTTTTTTAAGCAGATGGCCTAGATTGGTTTACTATACAATATTCTAATAAAACAAAATCTTTTAAATAAAATATAATATATTCTATTTATAATGTAATAAAATGAATAACTTTATAAAAGTATTTTGTTTTATATAAAAAGATTTTACTATGCAAACACTATGCAGACACTATGCAAACACTATGCATAATAAAATATAACATGTTCTATTTATAGTCTAATAAAACGAATAACTTTATAAAAGCATTATGTTTTATATAAAAAGCTTTTCTGTTTTATTACATTAATAATACTAATAAAACAAAACTTTATCATCATTATTATAATTTACGCTATTAATCGACCAGGTCGTTCCCAGGAAAGAGGGGGCTTTCCAATAAGGATTTCTCCCTATTGGCGCACAATTAGGTCACCAAACCTCTCCTTAGCAGAACTTCTAGACTTCGTTAATATTGAAAATAATAATATTAATAACTTCGCCGTCTCAATTATTGATTTAATAATATATAAAATATCGACAATAATTGAATCAATTAATGTGAGATGCAACAATTACTAAAGTAATAATTGAAAAAAACTAAGTGACTTCTCATGTAAGCATCAATAATCAATATCGTGTGCTACTATGCAACTACGCGTATTCCTGTACTTTTAACACCGGGTGTTTCAACAGTTAACGATAAAACTTCCGCCGTTATTTTCATAAAATATTTTTGTCATTTTCTCAATCCGAAAATAATTCTGTTGTGGGGTCCATCAATAATTGTGTCGTCGTACGAATATTCCCTGTTAAAATGAATATTCCCCGACCAATCGAATATTATATAACAACTTGCGTACTTTGCAAAATTTATGACTATTACCCACAAGTATAACATTTTATCAAATTCATTCCATAATATTCAAAAAATGAAAATTATAAAAAATTCATCTTTATTCATAAAAGTTGGGGTCTTACACCTTTCATCTAATTGCATCATGTTTCTGGACTCCAAATTAGTCAGACTCGACCACATTTTGCAGCCGTCAACAGAAGCTTTCTGGGGTTTTTGGATACGGAGCTCAACTTTCAACAAATTAACGACCAAATGAACAAACTTTGAGATGGCGAGACCCACAAGGCCCAGCCATAAGTGCAGCTGCGACTAGCCACATGTCTATCTGGGTCTGGTCCTGAATGCCTTTATCAGGCGGTATCCAGTAGTTCATTTGAAAAAAAGAAGAAGAAGAAGCTAGAGAGAGAAAGTGGATCTAGAGAGAGAAACCCTCGGGTTTAGCATTATTACACCATATTTCAGTTATTTGATCTCATATATTGTAGATCTTGTGTGTCTAAAGTTATATAGCTCAAATCTAAGTCAAAAGAAGCTCGTTCCGCTATTTCCCAAGCTGATAAAGTGAATCTTTGTGCATTCTATTATAAGTACAATTCAATATATCTATATCTATTTAGATATAGCATTTATTAATGGTTAGACTTGTTATTTGTGAGTATATTGTATATTGGTTTATAGATCTATTTATTTTACCATTTATTTTGTACATATATTGTTAGAAACCAAGTCCATTGACTAGATCTACCTAGATCTAGCCGAATCTAGCCCTTAACTGCTTCACGAGCTTCAAAACTTGAACCTATATGCTAGATCGACTCGGATCTATGTTAGATCTAGTCGCTTAAATTCTTTCGATCTATCTCGGTCACTCCGTAGATCCCTAGATCTATATCTAGAGGTGATGGGGTCCTAATAAATCTTGATTGGGATTCCAATTAATGAATCACCTAATATCAGGTTTAGGATACATTATATATATAGGTTTAAACATGCTAATGTGAGCCTAGGAATCCCAGGGTTTAGATCCACTAATTGAATCTCGACTAGATTCCCATAATGGACTTTTGTTTACAATGTAATATTAAATTGCACAAAAGCATTGTACATGTAACATTGGATCTTAAAACAAATTTAATGGCTTTGTCCCTAGAGATCGAATTTAAGATCCTATGATAGTGAAAAAATTATGATTGTGGGTGTTCGGGTCTATCGAGATGGCTTCCATGCCCAAGGATGGTAAGGATCACAAAAGATTGAATATAGCCTCCACCATCTGGCTTCATCCTTTGTGAATACGGTAATCCCCTTGGAAGCAATGGCCTTGGATACAGATGTTACTAAGATATAAATTTTCTCTTCCTAAAAGTCTATGAAGCAAAACAAAAGCCCGGGTCCAGACGGATTTAATGTTATTTTTTTTTTCTCTTTTCTTTGGATATTGTTGGAAGAGATTTCACTAATGCTATCCTTTCTTTTTTTTAACGTGGTTGTCTTCTTAGGGGGACAAACTCTACTAGTATTGCCCTTATCCCTAAAGTCACTAACCCATTGTAACGACCCCAAAATTCATACAATTTAATTCTCGACTTCGGCCGTTAACGATACATTCTACCTCAAATTTTACATCATTAAATGATTATACAACCATTGAAATTTGCAGAATAATTAAAATTTTCTATTACAAACTATTCTCGTTCCCAAAACTTTCAACCTTTACATCTAACTGTCTTAGAATCATTTTAATACTACAAGGTTTTACATCACAAAACAATATTACAATTCAACATTAATACATTATTCGAAACCTTAAACATAGTTCAAATATTAATAACTCAACCAAAGTATATAAATCTTCAATTATCACATCTGATTCATATCTTTCAAGTAGCACATAACTTTACCTTAAATCTTTAACCTGCAAAAGTGGTTATTTGCAAGGTTGAGCTCGACAGCGCAACAAATTTAAAAGTCTATCATGTTTCACATATCACACAATTCCATATGCACTAAATTTCCTTTACTATGCATATTCACATGCAACATATATTCTTTACTATGCATATCCTACATGTAATAATAATTCCTTACAAAACATATAACGACCCCAAAATTCATACAATTTAATTCCAAACTTTGGTCGTTAATAACACATCTACCTTCTGATTTTACATCATCATTCGATGTTAAACTTTATAAAATGCGGAATAATTTAAACTTTTATGTCTACTTGCTTTAATTCCCTAAGTCAAAACCTTTATCATCTACATGTCTTTGAATCAATCTTATTTTTATGATTCACATTACCACTATTATTATATAAAACTTTACATTTCAATCTGATAACCTTTACATATCAGATAACTCTAATATTAGCTTTACAACTCAACATAAAACTATACATCATAAAACATTTAGTACATCTGATGAATCTTAATCATGCTATTAAGAAATTACAACTTTAGCTAAAATATTAATCTTCGTGAATTATTTCTGATCCACGTCATTCAAGTAGCACATAATGTACCTTCAATCCTTAACCTATAAAAATGATTATTTGCAAGGTTGAGCTCGACAGCCGAGCAAAATCTAAAAGTGTTCATACAGCACGTACCACATAATAACATGCTCAACATATATCTCATAAACATGGGACTAATATAACATACATGCTATAGTTCATATAACAAGTATAAAGATTGAGTTCCTTACTCAACCAACATGCTTACTCAACCAACGTAGTCATAAGTTGACTTTAACATTTCATACATTTAACATATATATAACACATCATGCTCTTTGCAATAAAGATTTAAAACAATCAAATTCACATAGCAAATAGAAACTAAAAGACTTGCCTTGATCGTTGTTTACCAATAAATGTTTAATAGCTTACAGTTATCTGCACTTCACGTGCCCTACACAATTATATAATCATGCACATCAACTATTAGTCACATAGCAACGAATAGTAGTTGTAATGTAAACTTTAATTTACACCTCATAACCCTTCCTATCATAGATACACAATGTTCAATTTGATTGTGTTGACTTTCGACTTATATCTCACTATATTTCATATTCGAAGTTCATTCAAGTGTTTAAGTCTTGCTAGGAATCATTATTGGTTTTATATTAAACCCATTTCATATCTGATAATATTCATTTCATTAGACTTTAAACACTTTTTATGTTCATTATCACTTATCACGGCGTTTTAACGTTTATTCATCACACGCCCAATTTGGCTCTTGTATGTGTGCTTAGTATGCGTATACAACTTATTTAATATATCATTTGTTAATTTTAATCATCATTATACTTCATAAAATTCATGTTCTATAACTTAGAACAACATCTTTTATAGTCAAGAGCACTACACTTGCATACGTGCATGCCCGACGCCTTCCGATTATCCCCGAAAACACAACAGTCCCAAAAATGATAATTTTTACCCCTGTTCTCGACCTCAAATTGAAACACTCAAAGACTAAAAGTTGTAGGTCTATTCGTCCTCTTTCCGTATCATCTTGAATCACCTCAATCGAAATTCGTATGAAAAGGTTATGCTTAATTTACTACAAAGAAGTCAGAAGCGAGGCACCGGATTAATCGATGTCCCGTCAGCTAGCGCCCTAAATGGCCTTGAGGCGGCAGCCAGTTCTGCGCATAAGTCATAGAAACGAGGCCCTCAGGCTCTTCTCTTCGTGATTACACAGACCAAAACTCCTTCCAATGATCATAACATGAGTTATACTCATCCAAATTCATCCATTTTCGATTTTATGGGTTCGTAACTCATAAAGCTACAACATACCAATTACCCATCAACTAACATAAACATTAACTAACCCAAATATGGATTTATAACTCATGTTCATACTAATTGTTCATGTTTGACAAATTTAGCGAATTCATTCACTACGAATTCGTTTCTCAACCAAATTGGTTCGTTTAACTTCCGTTGTTTTCGTTTCTTGATATACTAACACAATATATAACAAATTAATAGATTTTAGCAAGGATTGAACATCAAATTTAGGACATACTAAGCCATTTTCATAAACAAAATACTGTTATTTAAAATCTTTTACTATAACCCAATTCTCACAAATTTGATCATCGAATAGCGCTCACAAACGATGATTAACAGATTATAAACCCTATATACAAGTATTTATATCAATCCAACCTAATTATCAATAGAAATTCCAAAAAAAAAAGTAAAGTTAAAATTAGGGATATACCTTATTCCTTTAATTGTTTGCTAGCAAGAGATGATGTGAAGGCTTAGAAATTCCTCTCCTACCTCTAGACAATCTCAGAGAATTCTCTCTTTCACTGTGTTTTTCTCTTGCTTTCTCCAACACTCTCTCTATACTCGGCTCTTAAGCCTTAGAAAAATAAGACGCGTGAAAACATAATCTGATATGGCCTCACTTCCCACGTACTTCAGTTAAAAAAATAAAAAATCTTTAGTTAGAAACAAGCCAAAGGCCACAAGGCCTTCTTTGGCTAACAACATAATTCCCATACTAATTTATTTTTATATTATTATATTATATAGTTTTCATGTCACACCATTAATTTAGTTAATTAAATAACTTTAGCTTTAGCTAATTTAAATAACTTACAATAATAATAAAATTCTTATTATCATTATACCTTATAATTAACAAATAATTATACATCTTGTTTAATTAATAAGTTAGATATACCAATTTGTTTAATTTATTTTTTTCCTTTAAATTAAACAATTCCCTTAAATTAAATCCATTAGATAAATTTATTAATACTCAATTTAATTAACATTAATCAATTTAGTTACTAAATTAATTCACCACAACTCATCAATTATTTATTTTCCTCGATAAATAAATTATTTAAAATATTTATTTAATTCAATAAATATTTAAAATAATTACCAAATTTAATTAATTTCTTCAATAGTTAACTTAACTATTAAATCTCACTTTCCTAGTACATGAATATATATATATATATATATATATATATATATATATATCTTCACACGGATCACATATTTTGAATATATATATATATATATATAACATTATATATATACCATGTATATATACATGCTCAAACTCAAAACATCTCATAATAAGAATTTTAATTATTAAATTCCTATTTTAGTAACTTATAAAAATTCGGGTTGTCACATCTTTCCCCCCTTATAAGGATTCCGTCCTCGGAATCAACGAAACCTCCCTTACTCGGTTTTCACCAAATCTCTTCGTTGAATAACTTCAACACATTACCTTAATATAGGTTTTATATTTCATACTCCCACCATTCTTGATAATAAATTAATCTTGTAAGTTTTATTTCATAACTTTCCCTTGAACTCAATTATATTTTGAGTATTACATATTCATTAACCCATTCATTTCCTTTTCTAAGGATCGTTATCCTATACTTAACTCATAAACACTCGAGATATTACATTCACCCCTTCTTCTACGAATTTCGTCCTCGAAATCTTATTTACTAGTATTCGTTCATTCCATTTATCAAAATAGATTTTATGTTAATATCTATTTATTCAATAGGTTCTGCAACCAAATTCTTTGTCTAAGAATCTTTCTAAGATCATCATATTCCTCACCTCATCCTCTTTTAAGAGTTTCACATTTCTCTACTTTTTGAAATTTCATTTATTTCTTGAAATTATTATGTTTTGCTTAATTTTCTCATCCTTTCCACTTTCACCTTTTAGAATAATAAGAATCTTCCACAATTGCTCAATAATTGGGAAGCGATATGAATAAGAGGAATTTAAAAGATTCCAAATCATGATGAGGGGTCATAAGACCTTGAACTACGTCCCTAAGTTATCGAGTATATCAACTTGAACCTTTAACAGTCATAAGACTATACGGACCTTGAACTCTTCTCCAGGTTTAACAGTGTATCACCACTGTGAACCATCTTTAACAGAATGTTTAGCAATCACATAGACTAAAAACACTCTCTGCAAGTACTATATGTGATCACCCTATCGTACCCTTGCGTCGTGCACAACGTATTACATCTTAACATCGTAACGACTATATGCATTACTTTCGGAACCATTGTCTCCGATAACATGTCCCCTTTTAAAGGGTTGTTCACCTCAGCTTTTCAACATTTGAATCCACACCAAAACAATTTGGTTTGGCGTATGTTTGCAAGAAACACTTGAATTTCATGAACATCTTTCAATATTCATCTAGCTAAATCAAATATCATAGACTTCTACAACAATTCGGTCAACAATCGAAATATACATATACATATATATATATTCACATATCTTAAAGAAATCTCAAAAATTATTTTTATAACGTCATGATACCGCACTGTATTTACAGTCCGTTGATGATTCCGTCATTTGGTGATTTTATCATACTACATCATACCATAGTGGGTTAACGATCCTTAGATTACATCCAATACTAAGTAATATTACATTGATGACTCCATTGTTTTTATCATCTATGCACCAGGTTACATGATGCATTGATGATAAAAAAAATTACATTTTTATATATTTAAAATCATTTTTGTCTAGCCGAAGCAATTAGTATAGACATACGAATAACGGTATTTTTTAAAAAACCCATTGGTTTCATCATTTGATCCAATGTTTTTCAAGAAAATAGAAGTGCAAATATCAGCACGAAGTCAATAAATTTCAAAAATCTAGCAACGCTAGAAGATTTGGAATACCTAATTTTCTCCATCAATTTCAATCTTTACACTAAATATTCGTGTATTTTAACTTATAATCCTCCTATATACCCAGTATAGTTCATCAAACTTACCGCACATTGGAAGTTCAGGAACTTGCCACAATAATATGAGTTTAAGAACTTGACCTATCCAGACCATAGGCGTCCATTCGCTGAGGGGTTCAAAACATACCATATTATTGTGAGTCGCGAACTTACCATATGCATTAGTTTTAAGAACCACACCTAATCCTAATAATATCTAACTAATCTTAATTGTTTCTAACTATCAAATATACACATGAGAAAAGCATCACCTTTTTGCCACATATACATTAATAGCGCGACACCAACATTCCAATGATTATCAATGTGATAAACTGAGTGCCAGCACAAAACCCTCGCCCATACAAAGATTTGTACAACTGTAACGACCCCAAAATTCATACAATTTAATTCTTAACTCTGGTCGTTAATAACACATCTGCCTTCTGATTTTGCATCATCATTTGATGTTAAACTTTATAAAATGAGGAATAATTTAAACTTTTATGTCTTCTTACTTTAATTCCCTAAATCAAAACCTTTATCATCTACATGTCTTTGAATCAATCTTATTTTTATGATTCACTTTACCACTATTATTATATAAAACTTTGCATTTCAATCCAATAACCTTTACATATCAGCTAACTCTAACATTAGCTTTATAACTCAACATAAAACTATACATCATAAAGCATTTAGTACATCTCATGAATCTTAATCATGCTATTAAGAAATAACAACTTTAGCTAAAATATTAATTTTCGTGAATTATTTCTGATCCACGTCATTCAAGTAGCACATAATGTACCTTCAATACTTAACCTGCAAAAATGGTTATTTGCAAGGTTGAGCACAACAGCCCAGCAAAATCTTACAGTTTTCATGTATCACGTATCACATAATAACATGTTCAACATATATCTCATAAACAGTGGACTAACATCACATACATGTCATAGATCATATAACAAGTATAAAGATTGAGTTCCTTACTCAACCAGCATGCTTTACTCAATCAACGTAATCATAAGTTGACTTTAACATTTCATACATTCAACATATATATAACACATCATGCTCTTTGCAATAAAGATTTAAAACAATCAAATTCACATAGCAAATATGAACTGAAAGACTTGCCTTGATAGTTGTTTACCAATAACAGTTTAACAGCTTACAGTTATCTGCACTTCACGAGGCCTACACAATTATATAATCATGCACATCAACTATTAGTCAAATAGAAATGCATAGTAGTTGTAATGTAAACTTTAATTTACGCCTCATAACCCTTCCTATCATAGATACACAATGTTCAATTTGATTGTGTTAACTTTCGACTTATTTCTCACTATATTTCATATTCAAAGTTCATTCAAGTGTTTAGGTCTTGCTAGGAATCATTATTGGTTTTATATTAAACCCATTTCATATCTTATAATATTCATTTCATTAGACTTAAAACACTTTTTATGTTCATTATCACTTATCACTGCGTTTCGACGTTTATTCATCACACGCCCAATTTAAAATAATTACCAAATTTAATCAATTTCTTCAATAGTTAACTTAACTATTAAACCTCACTTTTCCAATACATGAATATATATATATATATATATATATAGCATGTATATATACATGCTCAAACTCAAAACATCTCATAATAAGAATTTTAATTATTAAATTCCTATTTTAATAACTTATAAAAATTCAGGTTATCACAAAACATACATTAATGCATTATATATTTTTAATTTATCGAGTTACATTATACAACATGCATGTCCTATCACATATCACATATAAATTGAGTTCCATAACCCAATTAACTCAGTCATATTTTGACTTTAACAATTCATAAAGCATGGTATGTAACTCACAACATAATCACATGTAATCCACAAACATAATAGAACTGAAAAAACTTTCCTTGGATGTTGTTTAATGTTTATAACTTATCTGCACTGTGATGATCCTACAAAAATTGAGGATACATAAATGTCCATATTAGTTTCACATACAAAATTCACGTACTCAATGTAAACTAATTTTATTTAACTATAATATTTTGTTCTTGTCTTAAAACCATTCCATGTTTCTTTAGAAACTTTTGTCCGTTATAACCTTTTTACGCCCAAAAAGGTTCTCTCATGGATTTAGTATGTAAATACTTTACGTATCAAAACATAAACCATTTATATCCCCTTTTTTGAAATATTTCTTGTCTCTATTTATAAACTCGGGACCATAGGGGTTTAGTAATAGCTTTTATTGCTTAAATATAGTTCACATCATCATTTCTTTAATTTACACAATTTTTATGCTTTTGCGATAATTCGCGTGTTAACCCACACTATTATCATGTATATGAATGCTTTATTTCGTTAGTAGCTTAGTTTCACATTTATTCTCACGAATAATTAACATTCTTACTTCGCATATGGCTTAAATTCATACATATGTCATTATGTAATTCCCTGTTCAAAATCTTTGTTTCGAACTCAGGAAACCCCTTCGTTTTACATTACTAGGTTCAATATAATTTCAAACGGGTTTGCGCATTTCATTATGTTACATATACCTTTTACATATCATTTTGCGAATTACGCTCGCATAGTTATGAAAACTTACGTTTACATTACATTTCTATCGTTTTCTTTACATTTAAAGTGAGTTTTCGCAATATATAAGCATTATATAATATCTATACATCTCTCTCAGTGTTTTGTGACATGTTAAACAGCCACAAAACCACCCAAAAGCGTTGCGGAAAAATCGCACACTGAACAACCCATGGCTGCTGCTATCTGCTGCTGCCACAAGGCATCAGCCCTCACCCTTGACACCCACTTCACGTCTTAATATCTTGAATCTACTTATTCAATTGTAAGGTATTTTTAGTATGTTTTTCATGGCATACAAGACTATTTTTAAGAAATACTAACCTCTCATTTCGGGTTTGTTAAGTAGTCTAAACAACATGCACAAAATTGACGTTCATAGCAGTCTTCAATTTTTTCTAACTTTACCCTCTCTCGCTAAATCAGTCATAACTAATTCGTTTCAAAACATTTATGAGCAACTCTTGAGCCCACGCGAAGCTAACTTTCGAGGCTATAACTTTAATTCTTTGACCATTACCAAATTCAAAACACAAAATTCCAGAAAATTCGTTCAAGGTGACTACCCCGAGTTGGTTAGACTGTTTTGACGCGACTACTTTTAATGATCATTACTATTTGCTCTGAAGTCGGAATTAGTCTGTTCCAGAGTCTATAGAAATCTTATTCAGTGTACTATAATATACCAAAAGCCCAGAATTTTCTAAATAATCTAGCTAACCCCGAATTGTTGTTTTTGGATCAGCAGTCCACTTGTTTTTCAGACTTCTCGTTTTGGCATCCAAAACTCGCCTCGACTCGTTCCAACCCAACTTTCTTTGTAACAACCCGGGTCAAATCCCGAGTTCGGAACAATTCTTGGGTCAAATCCTAAGTCTAAATCTAATCAAATCCATCAAAATAAGGCCTCAAACTATTGGCTCAATAGTATCTTCTTGGGTCAAATTAGCCCACCATAGGCTCACCTAAAAGGTCATGACTTGAAGGTACTATTGGTAGTAACTTATTTCCTTATATACAAACAAATTTTTCCCTTATCTTTCGATGTGAGATTGGGGTGTTACAAACTCCCCCACTTAAATTTTTGAAATCCCCATCAGAACCGATCACGCAGAGCCCAAAGATCCTTGTCTCTCTAGCCATTGTGGGATAATACCAGCTGGCTTTGTGTACCCACCTTCGAACCTCCAACTCTCCATTGTGGGATAATACTACCAGCCTTCGTGTCCCCACCTCAGGCAACCCGATCGGATGACCCGACCCGAGCTTTCGAGAGTCGGTTCTGATACCATATGTAACAACCCGGGTCAAATCCCGAGTCCTGAACAAATCTTGGGTCAAATCTCAAGTTCGAATCAAATTAAATCCATCAAAATAAGGCCTCAAACTACTAGCCCAATAGTATCTTCTTGGGTCAACTTAGCCCACCACAGGTTCACCCAAAAGGTCATGACTTGAAGGTACTATTGGTAATAACTTATTTCCTTATATGAAGATAAAATTTTCCCCTATCTTTCGATGTGGGATTGGGGTATTACATTCTTTACAAATAAGTCTTATTTAACATAATCAGACTCGTCTAAGGTCTCAGCTCCATATCTCTAATTACAATCATTAGAACTCATTTACACAATCAATTCCAAGCCAATATAAACATAGTAAACTAACTAGTTTACTAACAAAACTAACTAAACTTCCAAAATTCAAACTTTAACTAACAAACTAAATACAAAATTTAAAATAATAAAATTACAAAAAATTAAATAAGAAACATACCTAAAAATACGTGTTCCACAAACTGAATACGCACTCGACCAAGATTTAACTAAGGAGATCTTTATAAAAAGTACTCCCACAACAAAGCCTTTCTCAAAATTAGAGGCCTTATTGTTGATGAATGAAACAAAGGGCCAAGCCCTTCTATTTATAGGTTTAGAAAAGGGGTAAAGTTCTTAATTTAGTCGATGTGGGACTTGGTTTATACTAATTCTAATTGATTTATACTAAATTTTCATATTTTTAACATGCTAAATGTATTCATTCATAACAAATTCGTTTCTTAACCAATTCGATCCGTTAAAGTTGCGTTGTTTTCATTTTATAGAGGCGAACAACAATCATCCATCAATTTAAAGTTTCAATCACGAATTCATCATCACTTTTAGTCTCAAAGTACACCAAAACACACATTACCATGAAAATCCAAATTCCTCTTCTTTAGCATAAATACATGAATTTGATTTCTAAAAAATCATTTTTAGATGGCCATTATGAAAGTATAAAATTTAATAACATATATAACATCATAACCCACAAATTCATTAACCAAAACCCCAATTTTAAATGAAACTCAAGAACACATAAACTAGAAATATAAACTAGATTATGTACCTTTAATTCCTTAAGAAATAAAATTAAGCTTATCAAGTAAAATTATAATTTATATTCAACCATTACAATTAAAACATTATTTAACAAATTCTTACTCCTCTAATTTAATTATTTAATTAAATTAGAATATCCTCTATATATACTAAGCGTAATAAAATACGTATAAATCTCATCTATTTTATCACACTTAAATAAACTATCCCATAACAATTTTCATCAAATATTTATTTAATACCATAAATATTCATTTTATTCCATAAAGTTTCTAACTAAAATATTTAATGTATTTAATAAATATTTTACTCGCATTATACTAACATTTACATTTTCATGCAATATATTACCTTCTCACTTTATTAAATCAATTATACTTGTATTAATTCACTATTTTAATTAAGTGAATTATTCACACTATTTATGAAACTTAAATTATAATAATTTTCATTGCCCACAAGGCATAAAAATTAAAATAATATTATCTCATTACATAATTTCAACTTAATTCAATTAACTAATATTATTTAATTCTCCAACATATGAATATATAATTCTTTTCACACCAAATCACATAATTCAAAATATATACACCTCATAATAAGAATTTTAATTATTAAATTTTTATTTTAATAACTTATGAAAATTCGGGTTGTCACACCCATCCTTAATGCATGATTATAGGCCTATCTATTGCTGCAATACCACCTATAAATGTATCTTATATTGTAAAGTGATTGATTCCCTCAATTATGAGGGAACACTTTCTCTTTTGCTTTCTTATCTCTCCCCTTTATCCCTTTATTCCCTCTCCATGTTCCCTCATTTATTGTCCTCATCCTCCTTTTCTTGCCTATATAAGGATTGATCCTAAAGGAGAAAAGAGAGAACTTGATAGAAGAATTCTCTGAAGAATTAATAAGAAGAGTTTCTCCATCTTTCTCTCTTATTTTATCCTCTCTTGCTTGTAATTTATAAATTATTATTAGAGCAATTATAAGAGTATATTTTATACACTTATTTAGAATTTTATAACACGTTATCGGACAAAGCTTCGACAATTTGAGGCGGTAAAAATTAAATTCTTGCAATTTATTATTATCTTCTTGGTTGGGCTATACCACCAATAATATAATTTTATTCTTATAATTGTATTTAAATTTTGTTATTTATAATGGTACCATCTATCCTTACATTAATCTTACAAGACTTGGTGGGAACTTTTATAAACTTATTAAATTGTTGAAATAACTTGTATCTGTGGCATACCTATCATAACCTTGTATAAGTGGCATACCTGTACTTGGTGAAATCTTTTTATTATTTTTGCATTTAATATTATGTCGGAATATCACATGCATGTGAATTTCACGGACACAGTTCCAAATTTATTATTTCGCATTACGATTACATGTGAATATCACATACATCTTTATCTGTAGGACTGGTTCCATCATTTATTATTCGCATTTATTATTACATTGGAATAACACATACATGTGGATTACCACATGCATGGTGAATGATCCTTTATATTCATTCCTTCATTAAATTATGGAAATAATATGTACGTGGATTTCTAGCATTGCGAGTAAAGATCCATTTGCAATTTTGTATATATATATATATTTTGTAATTGTATATATACATTAACGATTGCATATTCTTTTTACTAAAATAATATGCTAATAATATAAATATAAAATTATTTATATTTACACTTTATCACCACCTGAAGTCGTGATCATAATTTATTTTATTTTTTCTATATCATACATGCAATTATTTATTGTTTTAATAAATAATAGAATTGTGTTTTAACCCAGAATAGATGGCAAACTTGGTAAAAATAAATTTTTCAATTTTAAAATCCCTTGAGACAACTATTTAGTTTGGGCACTTGATGCAGAATTGCACCTTAGTGCAAATGAGTTAGAAAAGACAATTACAAAATATAGTTCTAATGTTTATAGAATAAACATCTATTTTTGTCTTTATGTGGAGATCCGATTTTGAAACCCAAATGTTAAAGAAAAAAAAAAACCTCTTAACTTTTCATCCCACCAACATGATTACATCGAACAATATATGAGAGTAAGTTCACAAAATTTAGTGACTTATTTTTATCCTCCTTGTTGTAGAAAAGAATAATGAATTGTTGTTGAAAAACTATCAAGAAATCTGACCAACGGGTGATACCCCATTCTTAGGATATTAATATACGTCATTCCGGTGAGAATAAGCGTGACTATAGATGGCCATATAATAAGAAGCCTTGAGGCGAAAGAATAAGCGAGGCCATCGTAACAACAAATTCTAGAACCGCGACAATTTAAGCCACGGAAGTGGCAAGTGTATGAGTTGGGTAAAAATAAAGAAAATGCAACACGGATATAAGAACAAACCCGGATGTTTGTTTTAGGTGTGGGATGAAAGGCATTGGTCGGCGTGCACTGTCAATGCCGAGGCATCTGGTTAATTTATTCGAGTCTCAAAAGAATAAAGTAATAGAGGTATAAACAAACTTTGTTAATCATCAAATGAATATTGTTGATGATCCACCAATGACCAACAATGAAAAAAGGTTATTGATATTCTTGGACCTTACGAAAGTATATTTTGGGATAACGTTTAATTTTTGTTTTAATTAAACACCCTGCACATATAATATTATTAGTTTTAGATTATATCGTGGTATGTGTTTTTCATGAATAATATTTCTTATTTATGTTTTTACATGTGTCGAGACCATCTTTAATGAAGATCTTCTCATCGATTCTACTATTTACGAAAAATAGAATATCTAGAAAAACTTCATTAAATATCTTCCGGATTATATACTATGAAAATTAGAGCAATTGAGTCTCATACTCTTGTGATTCCAAAAATCATAGATCCCAAATCCTTTATACTTTGGCATGAAAGACTCGATCATCCAGGTACTTCTATGATGTGTCGTATTATTGAAAATTCTTTTGGTCATCCTCTCAAAAATAAGAAGGTTTTCCCCAGTAGTAAATTTTCTTGTGCTGCGTGTTCTTGAGGAAAATTAATTGTTCGACCATCACCAACAAAAGTTTTTAAGTAAGCTCCAAAATTCCTAGAGAGAATTTAAGGAGACATTTGTGGACCTATTTCACCCATTGTCTGGTCCATTTCGATATTTCATGGTTTTAATAGATACTTCAACTAATTGCACGCCCATTAATGTTAAGGGCTAACTTGTCTACCTCAGTTTGGGGTCATGCAATTCTTCATGCTGAAGTCATCATTCGGGTAAGACCAACGACTCTTCATAAATTTTCTCCTCTACAATTAGTTATTGGATAGACACCTGACATATCACACTTTCGAGTTTTTTGGAAGTGTGGTATATATTCCATTCTTGACTCCATAAATAACTAATATGGGAGCCCAATGAAGAATAGGTATTTATGTTGGTTTTGATTCTCCTTACATTATCGAGATATCTTGAACCTTTATTTGGAGATATTATTCTTTGGATGTTATGTAGATTGTCATTTTGATGAATCTTTTTTCCACCATTAGAAGGAGGAAAGTTTTAAATAAAACCCTCGACATATCATGGAATGCATCAATTAAATTCACTTGATCCTCGTATAGGGACAATGTGAAATTGAAGTTCAAAAGAATTATTTGTTTATAAAATATTGCAAATCAAATGCCATATGCATTTAATGATGCAAGAAAAGTGATAAAATCACATATACACTGCGGTGAATACTCCAATGAAAGATAGAAATACCTATTGAAAAATCAATTCACGGAGAATTGACGAATAAGGTAATAGAAGAATCTAAACCACGCCGAGCGTGGAAGGCAGAGTTGGTGCAAAAGACAACATACCACAAAATTAAAAGCAAATAAGGGGATCCTGAAGGAATACCCACTCCGGAAGAAGCACTTATTCCAAGAGTGAAATAGCCCCGGAAGAGGTACAAATCGCTCTAGAAACACATATTTCAGCACATATTCAAGAGTGGGAATAGCCCAGAAGAGGTTCAAAATCTCGGTAAAGGGATAAGAGATGAACACCAAGAGATCTCGATAAATTATGTACATGATGAGAAAATATGGGATCGAAGCAAAGTCATGATTGACGATATATTTGCTTTCTCTATAGCATAAGATATTACTTTGATTCTGACGACATGGATCACGAACCACAAAGCGTGGAAGAATGTCGGAAAAGAAAAGATTGGCCAAAATATAAAGATCTTTATTCAAGCGAGCTACAATCTCTATTGAAAAGAGAAGTATTTGGACGATGGTCCAAACACCATTTGGGTGAAGTCCGGTTTGAAATAAAATCTCTATTGAAAAAAGAAGTATATATTTGGGACCGATGGTTCAAACACATTGGGTGTAATCCGGTTGAAAACAAATGAGTATTTGTCTGAAAGCGAAATGAGAAAAATGAAATTGTGAGATATAAAGCCCGACTTGTAGCTCGAGGGTTTTTCACAAAATATCGATATTGATTATCAAGATCTGAGACTCTCTCGATGACGTAATGGATAGAGTCACTTTTCGCTTTGTGATAGGTATGACAACCATGGAAGGTTTGGAAACACGTCGATAGATGTTTATGTGACATACCTATATGACTCACTTGAAGTGAGATTTACATAAGAATCCTGAAGGATTGAAAATGCATTTGAATCATAAAAGCCCCATCACATATATTCAATCGAGTTATAATGCTCATTATATAAATTGAAATAGTCGGTCATATGTGGTATAATCGACTTAGTGAATATTTAATAAAAGATGGATATATAAATGATCATGTATGTCCATGTGTTTTTTATTAAGATATTACAAAATGATTTTTTTTCCATCATTATTGTATATGTGGATGATTTGAATTTTGTAGGTACTCTGAAGAACTCACAAGAAGCTGCTACTTATCTAAAAGATGAATTTGAAATGAAAGATCTTGGAAAGACAAAATTCTATTTGGGAATACAAGTGGAGCATTTAGCATCTGAAATTTTTGCTCATCGATACACATATCTTTGAAAAAGATTTTGATCGTTTTCATATGGATAAAGCTCATCTTTTGACTACCCGATGGTTGTTCGATCTTTAGAAGTTGATAAAGATCCATTTCAAACATCTAGAAAGCGGGAAGAAGTTCTTGGACACTGAAGTTCCATGCCTAAGTACAATGGAAGAAGTTCTTGGACTTGAAGTTCCATGCCTAAGTATAATGGAATAAGTTCTTGGACTTGAAGCTCCATGCGTAAGTCTGATAGAAAAGTTCTTGGACAGAAGTTTCATGCCTAAGTCTGTGGAAGAAGATTGAAGGTTTCTCCATATTTCTCTCTTATTTTATCCTCTCTTGCTTGTCTCTTTGCAAGATACATCTGATTCTTCTCACTAAGAGACATTGGGATGGGATCAAACACATATTTAGATACCTCTCAGGTGGAAGTATAGATCTTGGGTTATTTTATCCAAGAAATTCAAAGTCATGATTGGTTGGCTATCGCCGATGCGGGATATTTATTAGATCCACACAATGGAAGATCACAAAGCAGGTTATGTATTTACATATTGTGACGACTATATCACGAAATCCACAAAGCAAACCATGATAGCTACATCTTCAAATCACTCTGAGATTCTCGCTATACATGAAGCAAGTAGAGAGTGTGTTTGGTTGAGATCAATTATTCAGCATATTCAAAAGTCATGTGGATTAACATCAATCAAAGACATTCATACAATTCTATATGAATATAACGATGTACGTATTGCTCAACTTCAAGGAGGTTACATCAAGGGAGATAGAACAAAGCACATTTCACCTAAATTCTTCTTCACACATGAGCTACAAAAGAAGGGTGATATAGATGTGCAACAAATCCGATCATGTGATAATCTAGCTGACTTATTCACAAAGTCGCTACCAAATGCAACGTTTGCAAAACTTCGGAAAAGGATCGGAATGTGTCGACTGAAAGACTTATGATAACATTTCATCAAGGAGTAATGAAATCCTTTTGAGGGAAGACTCTTCTTTTCCTTAGTCGGTTTTTATCCCAATGGGTTTTTCTGACAAGGTTTTAACGAAGCGATCAATTAAGATATTTATGTAAAAGATATGTACTCTTTTTTCCTTCGTTAAGTTTTTCCCACTGGGTTTTCTTAACAAGGTTTTTAATGAGACATAATCTTCTATAGTAGGGAATCAGGGGAAGTATTGTAAAGTGATTGATTCCCTCAATTATGAGGGAACACTTTCTCTTTTGCTTTCTTATCTCTCCCCTTTATCCCTTTATTCCCTCTCCATGTTCCCTCATTTATTGTCCTCATCCTCCTTTTCTTGCCTATATAAGGATTGATCCTGAAGGAGAAAAGAGAGAACTTGATAGAAGAATTCTCTGAAGAATTAATAAGAAGAGTTTCTCCATCTTTCTCTCTTATTTTATCCTCTCTTGCTTGTTATTTATAAATTATTATTAGAGCAATTATAAGAGTATATTTTATACACTTCGCTAGAATTTTATAACATCTTAAAAATTATTGTTGCTCGGCTTAAAAGAGTCCTTCCTAGGATCATTTCCTCTTGTCAAGTTGCTTTTATCCCGGGGGAGGAGAATTAGTGATAATATTCTTCTAGCCCAAGAGCTCTTTAGGAATTACCATAGAACTTTAGGCTCTGCGTGGTGTGCAATAAAGGTTGATCTCCAAAAAGCTTTTGACTCCGTCTCTTTGGATTTCTTATTTGAAGCATTGAACCTTTTCAAATTTCCTCCAAAGTTCATTTTCTGGATTAGGGCATGCATCACCACTTCAACTTTTTCTGTTAAAGTAAATGGTGCCTTATGTGGTTATTTCAAAGGGGCTAAATGCCTTCGGCAAGGGGACCATCTCTCCCCCTATCTTTTTGTACTTGCTATGGAAGTCATTTCCATCTTGATCT